>JAFREQ010000052.1:1360000-1422500 GCA_025331565.1 Holacanthus passer | reverse complement strand
GATGAGCAAACATTTGCTTTTGGTCTCAAAATGGTCTCATATTTAGCCCCGTTTTGCAGATTTGGAAGTGTATTTGCTACTGTAGTGGTGAAACTGTAAACCATCATATATATCCTCCTCCTCTGGTGCAGCACTAAAGGTCATATGAAGACATTTTCCAAAGCAGTATCATACATCAGGCTCCTGCACAGTTTTGTTCGGTTCTGTCTTCCTCCTTCTTCTGACTGAGTCGCTCCTTCCTGCTCACTTTGTGCACCTCTACATCTCATGGGTGTTATTTTCTTTTCCTGTAAGTCTTCTTCCTACGAAGCTCAGTACTTGTTTCCTCTCCTTGTTTTTCCTCATGATTTTGTCACGTCACGTATGTGTGTGTTTGTGTGTGTGTCTTTGTTTAAAGAGCAGCGAGTCTTGTAGACAGGGTGCTGAAAATATGTGCTCACTCAGCATGAAATCCAATTAATTAAGCTGTATCCCCCACACGGTCGACTGTACGGCTCTTACAGTGTGACTGGTAACTTCAAGATGAACAATATGTTCTCCTCTTCATTTGCATCATGCTTGGGAGAGCATGTTAGTGCTCACAGCAGTGTGTTAGTGTGCACACTCATTTTTACATGCTTGTGCATATTTTAGTCTTCCTATCTTTTTGTGTGTAACTTGGAGTGTTTGTATTCTTGTCTGTTTGTGTGTGTGTGTGTGTGTGTGTGTGTGTGTGTGTGTGTGTGGGGAGTGTGAAATTCATCGTCTGGCTGTATTCCTGCCAAGGCTGCTGCTATTTCCGTGTCATCTTTGGCCGTGTCGTTAGGAATTCGTACTGAGCTTCTTTTAACCTTCAAATCAGGGACTTACGAGTCTGCTTGCCTTAACTTCAACATGTAGAGCGCTCAGTGTTTCTTGAGTGAGGCATTTCTCTGCCCAGGAGTCCACGAGACTCATGTTTACATTGACGCTGTAGGTGTTTACCTGCTCTCATCCAGAGTAATTTAACACTACAACAGTGTCGTGATGATACAGTCATATTCATAATGTGTTTATAGAACAAACTGAAGTGGAAAAGTTCAGTTTGATATCATCATTCCTTTATTTCATATGTTCAGATCATCATGTCAGATTACAAGTAGGCCCCCCCTGCAGCCTGAAGACACCAACATGACCCTTTTGCTGAAGGTTATCAATATTCAGGTGTCTGTTTTGAAGCCAGCATGCAGCCACACATTTCAGAGCTTATAAAAACTCTTTCACTAAACAGTCAGTCAGACTGTAAACCGTAAAGATTCTGCAGGAGAGCGAGAGTCAAATCTGATTTTAGTCCTTGCATCTTGAGCCAAAGCGGGATGGACTGCTGGAATGTTTTAAGCTGTAATCTACCTCGTCTGATGTTTGTGTTGGTTAAGAACAAATCACACCAAACTACTGTTTGTTCTCACATTTTCTTATACTTGTTATACATTTTGTCATTGGAAGCGTGTCTTTGAACAGTGTCTGTCAGTCGAGAGCAAACATCTATTTTCAAATTGTTTCCTGTGGTTTGTTTAGATTTTTCTTTTACTTCTGACAAACAAACCCCACAGTTCTCTTAGAAGATGATGATTGTACTTTCACATGTGTAGGTGCTGTAATTCAGTGCCACTTGAGTTTGAATGGCCTCATTCCCATCTGGTCCAACAAACAGACAGACAAAGGCACCAGAGTTCAAATAAACCACTGTGGACATGCTTGAATACAGCCTGAGGGTAAATTCTCAGAAAGCTTAAATGCTAATATTCTGCATTATTCATGGGGACGTTCAGCATCTCTGCCAAACCAAACAGCAGCACTTAACTGACAGAAGTGATTTGGAAGTTTATCTCTGGTCCTGACAAAAAGTTTTGGGACTCGTCTCTGATTATGTGTCGTGTAAACCATGATATTGGACGGACCACAGATATTTATGTTGAAACGAATTTCACACCATTCGACATGCTCTCAGCTTTCATTCATCTGTGGCAGTAAAGACAGTCCTCCATGTGCATCAGTGCTTTCATGGATATTTCAGAAGATAAAGAGAAATAAATGAGCCGTGGACTGAGGTGACATTTTATGAATATCTCTCCAGAAATTCATGGTGTCGTTCAGAATATGTGGTGTTCATACAGAAATGCTGTTTGGAGCACTTGATTACTTGAAAGGCTGATGAAAGCTTAAAATATACGATTTTAATTTAATGAATCAAACAGTTGTGAAGTGTATTGAACCCTTCCAAAGTGCTTCAGCGGAGATGATAATGCTCATTAAAACCAAGGAAACGAGTTAGTCTCTTTTGTCTTGCTGTTTTTATTATGTTAAATATATGATGTTACAGAGAGAACCGCTCGGGAAGCCACAGCACCTGCGGGGGCACTCCTCTCTGTGTACTTCCCTCCACTAACGCTGCCGACTGTAACTCATAATCACACTTCACAACACACTCCTGGGTGTTATTACTATAATTCAGCGCATTAACGACATTCATTTACATTCATATCGCTTATTTTGTGCGTTTCCTGGAGATATACTGTAACACGCTGCCATAAAATCTGTTTATTAGTCGTGTTTGTAATTAAATTCACGATGTCACTTCATCGCTGACACCTGCTGTGTTGTAATAAAGACTTGTTGGTCGCTTGCCAAGACGTCTGCAACTGTCACAAAATCAATACAAAGGATTATATTTTTTCTCGCTTACTGTCTTTTCTCCCACATGTTTAATCTCCCTCCTTCCATGTCTGCTTCTTCTTTTCTTCCTCTCACATGATCCATCTCTCTCCGTCTTCCCCCTGCTCGCCTTGATTTTCCTCCTTTAATCTTTCTCTCTCTCTCTCCCAGTTCCTGTGTACGGTCGTCGCCATCCTGCTGCATTACTTCTTCATGTCCACGTTTGCCTGGATGTTCGTCGAGGGCCTTCATATCTACCGCATGCAGACCGAGCAACGCAACATCAACTACGGTGCCATGAGGTTCTACTACGCCATCGGCTGGGGCGTCCCCGCCATCATCACAGGTAGCACACGCACACAGACACGTTAGATCTCCGCGATGTTTGTCAGAAACGTGTGTGTGCATCCATGTGTATGCACTCTCATATATGTACACAGACACACACAGTCACAATGAGTCTGGCTGTGTAGATAAGGTGTTCTATTGACACTTATATTAAACAGGCTTCAGTGACATTTTAATGTGGAGATAGTAAAGCTCACACACACACACACACACACACACACACACCTGCAAGCAATTTCTTCCTTGACACATAGTGTTAGCAAGTAATATCTGTCTGGATTCTTCATTCTTCTCCTTCCTTTAAATGTACACACACACACACACACACACACACACACATTTGCAGTTTCCATCCAGACCCTCACATGCTGTCAACTCAGCTCTGTTGCAGTTTGTGTCACTGTCACACATGCACACACACACTGCCCGCTGTCTCACCTTGCCTCAAGAATGGATCTGTCTCCTACCACACACACACACACACACACACACACACACACACACACACACACACACACACACTGGCTGCATTTCTCTTTCCTCAGGCCCAGAGGTGTGTTTATCTGTCTGTCCGTCTTTTTTTAGGCTTTTCCTGTCTCTCTTGCTTTTGCAATTCAATTTGAAATTCTTTAAACCCACGACTGTCAAAACCCTGACAGTCTTGTCCAAACAAGGACACACGAGGAACAGAGACTTCACAGTTCAGTCACTGATCACAAATCTCCTGGAGACCATGTCTGTTACGATCCTGGAGGTCTGGTCTGCTCATGGAGAAGTGGCTGCACACAAATGATGGATTAATAAAAAATGACCTGCTATTATAAAAGAGAATGTTAGTAAAAAAATGTATTTTACTTTTCCTGAGTTTAATTATCTGTCTATCTACCATGTGGATCATGAACATATTTTAATGTAAGAAACTACAGTTACTTGTTATCTCATTTCCTCTGACCTCTGCTGCCACTGTCACTCACATAATCACATGCTGTCACGTACAGCGCTGCCTGTGTCCGTCCCTCTGTCTGCGATCGACCGTACACGAGATCTTTGAGAAGATCTTCCCGTCTGATCTGACTGTGTCTCTTTGCTGCAGGCCTGGCGGTGGGTTTGGACCCAGAGGGTTACGGGAACCCAGACTTCTGTTGGATCTCCATCTATGACAAACTCATCTGGAGCTTCGCTGGTCCTATAGCCATCGTCATCCTGGTAACTGTCTGATACACTGCAGTTAAAGCTGTATGTACAGACACTTGAATAGAATGTAGTGTAAACAGTGATGGGAGGGAGACGAGTAGGATCAACTGTTGATGAGTGAATTCTTTTGTTCAGATGAACATTGATTCCAGTTCTGTTACCTCTTTAAAAGATTATGTGGTCATAAAACCTTGTGCAGATAAGCTTCACTCTGGCCTGATCTCAGTGCTAGAGAGAGATAAATAATATAAATATCTTCAAATATAAATGGGTGTAAACTTGGTTCATGTTCCTCCGTCCCTGCCTGTGAATCCTGGGCTGGGCACCATCCCAAAATCAGCAGAATCATTTTCATTAGTTATGAGTGTCAGCGAATGAATTTCACAAAGACGACTCACTTGAACTCTACAAGACCATAAGTTTAATTGCTTCTCACATTAAATCAGCAGCTTTCACTTTACAACTGCAACATTTTAGACACAAAACTGTGCCAGGTTTTATAATGCCTGTGAATAATTACAGTGCAGTCAGTCATCAGCGTTAATTATATCATACATATAGAGTATGTGCCTTCACTTCTTCTGTACTAATTCATTTATTCAGGGATTTTCTTTCTTTCATTCATTCAAGTTTTCATGCACTGTTTGAGCAAATGAACCAAAAGAGAATCAAGGACCAACTCATAGACTTCAGTGGCTCTGCCTTTAAAAAATGTCTCTTTTCCCCTCATAGATGACTATTTCATCCACATTGATTTTGTTTCATCCGTTAATCGTCATCCCTGAGCTCGCTCACAGCCGTGTTGGATTAGCTGAAATGCATTAAAAATGGTGGCTTACCGTGTGTATTGATCCTTGTCTGTCCAGATGAATGGAGGCATTTTCATGATTGTAGCCAAGATGTCCTGCAATCCCTCTCAGAAGGAGACCAAGAAGCTCCCTGTCATGTGAGTACCACCATGCTTCAGTCACTTTGACTCACATTCTGATGAAGAAGCTCTCGTGAGTAGCTTTAAAGACACCAGGACTCTGTCTATAAAAGAATAAGATTTTGAAAGTATTTGTCTGCAATACAAAGTAGATTTCAGACATTGTGGTTAATTGATAACATTGTTACGAGGCAAAGCTTAGAAATCTAAAATGAAGAAAAGGCAGGACTATTGATATTATTCTATCACTCAGTCAATGTTGATTTGATAGACGATGGTCAGGCTTTGTCATTGATCGAATCAAATGTGCATGAATGACACAAGGAAATCATTTAATCTATGTGGCGTCTCTCTCAGGATTCACCGTGTGGTTTCTGTCTCCTCTTCCTGCTGGCTCTCACTTCCTGTCACTCTCGCCTCGCTTCTGTTTTCTGCCTCAGCATTTCTTCATTACACTGATCATGGGCATCAATAAAGAACTGGCTGCCTGCAAACGATGCCTTAATGTGGAATGACCACATTGTTCTGAGTAAAAGTATATAGTGTTAGGGGATGTAAGTGTCGTACATGTCGAGATGCAACGTGCAGACGGCCAGTTCAGCTGCCAGAGTCTGTGTCACATCACAGATTCATCCTGGTCAATCCAAATCTAACCTTTTGCTTCCACGCTGCTCTCTGTCTTTCTCTCTCTAGCGCTACTATTCGCAATGCCTTCCTACTGTTGCTGGTGGCCACCTCCACCTGGCTGTGTGGTCTGATGGCTGTGAACAACAGCATTCTGGCTTTCTACTACATATTCGATGTCCTCTGCCTAGTGCAGGTATAAACCAAGTGCATTTTGTAGCTGTGGACTCTTGTTTGAAGGATGCATCATAAAGAATGTACATGTTGGTTTACTGATTCAGCCGTCATCCATTATTATAGCTTTCACATTTTTACACACAGTATGAAAATTATTGGTCAAATAATAGTTATCTTTCTTGTTGCTGGAATGAAAATGAGAAGAACTAGGTGTTGTGTGTCCTAAGGAGAAGACATCAGAAACAAATGCGAGGTTCTTGCAGGTTTGCTTGCTTGTTATAGTCTCTCTCTCACTCTCTCTCCCAGGGTCTGTCTGTGATGCTGGTCTTCACTGTGTTCAACTCGGAGGTCAAGGAGGCCTGGAGAGTTGCTTGTTTGGGTAAGAAGAGCCCAGGAGAAGAGCCAGCGAGACCGCCACAGAACACCGTGAGTTACACAGCCGCCGCTCGTCTCAGCTGAACCTACAACCTGAAATATACAGCATGATGATTCAAAATTAAAAGGGGCTCTCATATTATAATATGATGGTCATTATTGCACAACTTGCCAGCCTGATCTACGACCTGATGTGAAGCTGCATGCTCCCTCAGCCTTTTACTGTGATTCATTCTGTTCTACAGTAGCCTCTTTTCTAGATGCACATTTTCACCGTGTCCATTATTAGACAAGCACAAAAGCCCTCCTGCCCTCCATTCCTCCTTCCCTCGATCCATCCATCCATCTCTCCTGTCCTCCCTCTCTCCTCTCCTTCTGCCTCCAGGGTTTGGGGCTGACCCAGATAAAACAATATACAGACCACTGGAGCTCGGCCCGCTCTTTAGCCCACTTCTACAAAAGCACTGTGCAGTGCCTATTTAGTGTGTGTGTGTGTGTGTGTGTAACCCTGCCCTGCCCGCCTTCACATTTTTTCCTCACTCTCTTCTATCGTGTGTGTGTTTAACAGTTCATAGCTCACTGCACTCAAACCCCTGTTTTCTTCAGCCTCTTTTAAAAACACTCATTAGCTCTGTGTGTGTGTGTGTGTGTGTGTGTGTGTGTGTGTGTGTGTGTGTGTGTGTTTCCAGTATCTCCTTTCAACCCACTCTTCCATCCAGTGAGCTTCATATGTAGCCTTGATGTGTGTGTTACATGCATGCAGGTGTTTGCGTGATCGTGTGTGAGTTTACACATAGTTCCTTCCAGCCTTTTAACCCCCATTTCCTGTGAAGCTCTTCCTATCTATCACTGAGCCATCTGGGCAAAGTGACAGCCTGACCAAGACTATTATTAGACACACACACGCTCTGTTTTCCCCTCTGATGGACTGCATATATAAATGACCACCTATTAGCATCCTTTCGCCTGTCACACTCCGCGATACTTTATTTATGAGCACAGTGGCCTAATACAGTGGAGAAAGCTGAGCTTGTGCCCATTTCAGGTTGGTTTCTGCTCCACTGACCCGGCCTCCTTCTTTATTCTGTTTCCTGCTCAGCATTCAGCAGCTGTAAGAGCACGAGTCCCTGGAAACTGAAATAAAGTATCAGGGGGTTGTAGTTTCTGAACACAAACAAATAAAATGATGTCTTTATTAAAATAACCACCAATTATAGCGCTGAGTATTTATTATCATGTGTTGTACAAGAAACAGGAGCCGCTAATGCAAAAATATATCATGGAACAGAGGCTGGAGCAGCACAAGTCAGTCCTTAATCCTCCACAATGAGGGCGGGACTTCTTCAGACACTGCAATATTATTTTTTAGATAATTGTCATTTTTATCATTAAAAAAAGATAAAGGACTTTGTTTTGTTTTCAGTGTAATGGTTCATGTAATATCATTTGAATAATGTTGCTTCCTTTCATTTCCCTCTCTCTCTCTCTCTCTCTCTCTCTCTCTCTCTGTCTCTCTCTCTCGCTCTCTGCCTCTCTCTCTCTGTCTCTCTCTCTGTCTCTCTCTCTCGCTCTGTCTCTGTCTCTCTCTCTGCCTCTCTCTCTCGCTCTCTGTCTCTCTCTCTGCCTCTCTCTCTCGCTCTCTGTCTCTCTCTCTCGCTCTGTCTCTCTCTCTCGCTCTCTGTCTCTGTCTCTCTCTCTCTCTGTCTCTCTCTCTTGCTCTCTGTCTCTCTCTCTCTCGCTCTCTCTCTCTGTCTCTCTCTCTCTCTGTCTGTCTCTCTCGCTCTCTGTCTGTCTCTCTCTGTTTCTGTCTCTCTCGCTCTCTCTCTCTCTCTCTCTCTGTCTCTCTCTCTCTGTCTCTCTCTCTCTCTCTCTCTCTCTCTCTCGCTCTCTGTCTCTGTCTCTCTCTTGCTCTCTGTCTCTCTCTCTCTCTCTCTCTCTCTCACTCTCTGTCTCTCTTTCTCTCTCTCTCTCTCTCTCTCTCTCTGTGTTCAGGCTCAGAACCCCTATCACAATGCGTCTCTGCTGGAGCAGAGTGGGCTGCACCGCATCACCCTGGGAACCTCCACCATCTCCTCCGTCAGCTCCGCAAGGTATAGAAACACATGATGCACACCCACGTCACAACTTCTATCAGCAAACTGAAAAAATGATTTGGATGGAAAACCTCCTCACTATGGCTGGTATCATTCCTCCTGTACAGCAAATGTTTTAATACCAACAATATGATAAAGATAGATTATCATTCAAACAGGAATCTGTCAGGGTTCGATTGAGTCTCTGTGACTCTGATTTGGGACAAAGTTGCTTCAGGGAGGAAATTCCCTTGCTAATAAAAACCCTGTCATGTATTTAGTGGGTCAGTGGGATAAAGATGAAGAAGATTGGATGGAACAATGTACTGTACTGTATGTAGAGCAACACTAATGTTCTCTGAGAGTGGCTGTTGGTGTCTTTATGGCTCAGTGACGTGTGTGTATGTACAGTACACACTATATGCATGAGTGCATATACAGTGCGCTGTGTGTGTGTGTGTGTGTGTGTGTGTGTGTGTGTGTGAGTGTGTGTGTGCGTGCGTGTGTGTGCGTGTGTGTGCGTGTGTGAGTGTGTGTGAGTGTGTGTGCGTGTGTGTGTGTGTGTAATCACTTCTCTGCCTCTCCCTGTTAGAGAAAACCTTTTGGCTCGTCAGACTCTGGAACAAAACATTGTCCACACCGGAGCGACAGACCTGGATGTGGCCATGTTCCACAGAGACGGAGGTAAACACACAAACACACAAACACGACCATGAAGACACACACACACCACAGATTATGCTCACACACCAATAAGGAGGAATAACAACTCTTTCTTTCCGTCCTCTTCCTCACTTGTTTCCTCTCTGCCTCCTTCTCTCTACCTCCCCCTCCCTCTCTCCTCCCAGGTGAGGACTCGGACTCGGACTCAGACCTCTCCATGGAGGAGGAGCGCAGTCTCTCCATCCCTTCCTCTGAGAGCGAGGACAACGTCCGTCTCCGTGGGCGCATCCAGCGGCGGTTCAAACGCTCTAATCACAGCGAGCGTCTGCTCACTGAGCCCGCCCACAACGGCACCAAAGGTAGACGGGCACTTTAGCGGATTTCAAATGATCAGTTAACTTCCAGGTTAACTTCAACAGTCGATTGGAGCCCACTGATGATTATTGAACCTGTAACCTATGAGTTATGAGATGATCCCATCAAAGCATTAGACAGAGGAGATGTGGGAAAGGCACTCACATGTTAGCACAGTGAACACGTTCGGACATTTACACACATTCACACCTTCAGGCAACGAAGGGTCGCCGGTTAACCTAACTTGTCTTCACCTGTGGGACCAAAGCATGGGGTGAAGTCCACACAGAAAGACCGAACAATCTCTGTCCCCACTGTAGAACAAAATGTGTAGAAACATGCAACACGTGAGCATGAAAAAAGAGAAGAGGGAAAATGTCAGTGCCATTAATCAATACCTTCTTTCTTCTGACACACATGGAAAGAAATCCTGCATAATATATGAGTTTATGCACGTCAGTAAGATGGGATATAAATGTCATGCATATACAGTGTTCTGTAAAAGGCTTCACAGTGAGAAAAGGCCAGACGTGCAAATCTATAAATCCATACAAGAAATCAATTCTGAGCTTAATAAGCCATCTGGATCACATAGACTCTCGTCAGGGTAAAACATGGACCAGAGCTGTCAGTGGAGCGGAGGAGGACAGGATCCAGATGGCCGGTACTGTCCAATCAATGTATCCGTGCAGTCGACGTGAAGAGGCAGAGCAGGGCTTTTTACTGAAAGGTGAAAACGGCAGCCTCTTCAGTGAGAGAAACCATTAAAGCCCTCATCGACTGGGCGGCATCAGAGGACTGAGCTGGAACTGTGCAGAACTGAGTGAGAAGTGGACAAATAGAACAACACAGACAGAAAAAGAAAAAGAGCTGAAAAAGGGTTTTTCTAATCTTTTGTTTTTGCATTATGTTATTTCGATTGAATATAGTGTTGAAATGATTTGTACATAGCATTTTGTGCAGCATCTCAACTTTTTTCTAAAAAAGTATGTTACAGAGGGAAATAATTCATACTCAACTCAAAACACTATGTGGTTGTCAAAGTAAGCACTTAACATTGATGGTGCAACAACATCGTGTATTTTATAGCTAGAATGAATAATGGTCACTTAATCTCTTGTGCTTTCTTCTTGATGTAACTTGGAGAATGGATTCATCGACACCATTTATCAAGCCAAAGTGCCAAACGTCACTGTGAATTGTGTCTTAGTGTTGATCTGAGGAAAATCAGCAATGTGAAGATGACACCTCTTCACTTTCACTTTTTTTAACTTTAAATTAAAAACCATAGTCAGATTCATTGATAACGAAACCACCATTTTGATTTTGTCCATTCGTAGGTCATTTCCATGAGTCTAATATATTCTCTACCACTCTGACCCTTTTAATTTGTCCTGGCTGTTATTTCATAATGAACATATGCTATTTGTCTGCTGACACCTGCTGTTCAGACAAACATCTGTTTTGTGTTTGTTAAGATTCACATGTGGCAACAAAATGTAGCACAAAGCTTGATGTCAAATTAAAAAGATGAATATGAGGCAGAAGAACGTATCAGCAGCTTTTCATCACGCCTGGTTTCTGCCTTTAATATTGAATCATTTTCCGTAATGACAGCAATTTTAATGATTTTCTCCACTTCTTCACATCTGTCAATCACGACTTAATGAGCCTCTTTGTTTCAGCGTGAGTCGTCGGTCGATAAAGTCACAACCTGACATCAAACAAACATGTTAGATTTCACCTCACGAACTGAAACTGACGTTAGACTCATGAGCTGTTCTTTGTGTGTGTCGCAGACCTCGATGGCAATGACCTTCTGTCCTACTGGCCAGCTCTGGAGGAGTGTGAGACACACACCCTGCAGAAGTGGGGCTCAGAGCGCCCCCTGGGGGCAGATTACAGCAAGGACGCTGCCAACAACAACCAGCCTGATGCAGCGCTGACCAGTGGGGACGAGAACGGCCTCACGCAGCCACACAGGCACCGCAAGGGTGAGAGAGACACACACACACAGACAAATACACACAATCCAAGGGCACGCTGACATTTTAGATTTGCTTTTATGATTCCAATCTTTCTTTGCATCGCTCTTGAATTTCACATGGACACTGAACATGAAACACACCTTTAGATAAATAGATAACAAATGTACAAAATAATGTTTAAAAAGTCTGAAACGATGAAGTTAACAGATGATTTCAACAGACTTGTACCTGTAAGATTTTCTTTAGTGTTTTTTGTTCATCTTTCTCTCTTTTCTTCCTTGTTGTTCTGTTACATTTGCAACTTTCAGAGCAAAAATCAAGTGTATTCGGTTTTGCTCGTGCACCTGTGGATCTCAGGTCTGGCCTGTGTTCTGTAAACATATTATTTTATCTGTGTTTAACACAGATCTCCAGACATCCTGTCTGACTGGTCATTAGAATGAAAGCAGGGCATTTTGCCAAGAGGAAGACGGAGGAGATGTCAGCTGTGAGCTGAATCAGCAAAACATCATTTAAAACACAGCTCGATAAATGAGATTTTATCTGCTGTGTGTGCAGTTTGTCTGTTAAACATTTCAGTGCCTCCTCCATGTGACCCAGCAGTGTCATCTCTTGTAAGGACGTCCACAACTGTCACTGCTTTTCATCTCTTCTGTTTTTGTTTCGTTTTAACAATTCATGCTTTGGTTTCCATGTTGATTCTTATTAGACTCTTACAGTTGCTGGGATGTGGAAAGAAAAACATGTAGGTCTTAAGTCAGAGTCAGGATAGAACATGTTGGTGGACATGTCGTGGTTCACACTTTAATCATGTGCGTATCATGTAGGAGTTTTTGTAGCTCCACATAAAACTGCAGCCGAGTGGCTCTGTGCATAAAAAATGACGTGTGGTTCTTCAGCCAAGATCTAAATCTGGCCCTAAAAGCACCAGTGACACTTTTATATGTACAGTATGTATATTCAGAATACATGCATCTAAAATTGTGCACACACACACACACACACAGGCCGTAAACACAAAGACACACTGAGAGTGAGTGAGTAAGTTGTAAATCACTCATGTTGCCTGGAAGCACAGCTGACATTTTAGGGAATGTATTAATACACAAAACACACACACACACACATAAAGTGGCTGAAAGCAAGATACTACACTTATGGCAGTGTGTGGTTTTAAAGTCTCCCTCAGGATTTCCAGATTACTCAGATGGTATTTTGATTCATAAAATGTTAACGGCGACCGTCGAAAGACCTAAAATGTCATTAATAAGTCCAAAACACTTCTGTCTCCTGCTCTTATCCACTTCTCTTCATCCCTCGACTTCCTTCTCTTCTCGACCCCTTACTCACTCATTACACTTCTTTTGCTCCCTGCTTTTCCATCCTTCCATCCTTCTCCACTTCTCTCTCTCCTCTAATGGAATCCCCCTCATTCTGTAACATTCTTCTTCTTTTCCTTTTTCTGACACTCATGTCTTCCTCTCTCCTCCTCATCTTCTTATTCTCTCCTCCCAGGTATCCTGAAAAATCGTCTAGGCTGTCCCCCAGCACTACAGGGTCTTTCCACCATGGGCCGGGTCCCCAGTGAGTTAAACTGGTACCGGACCTCGACTCTGGGCCACCGGGGCGTTCCCGCAGCCTCCTACGGTCGCATGTACTCTGCCACAGCCGGCGCTGGCGGCTCCGGCTCGCTCTCCCAACCGGCTTCCCGGTACTCGTCGAGGGAGCACCTGGACTCGCTGGCCCGGAGGCAGCTGTCCAGGGATCCGCTAGGGAGGCAGACCATCGGGGGGTCGAGGGACCGGCTGGACTCGCGTGGTTCTAGGGACAACCTGGATCTCTTACCCAGGAGAAGAGAGCTGGGGCTGGGGCAGGGAGCGGGCTTAGGGGGCCTGGGGCTGGATCACCAGCGAGTCTCATCATCCAGGGAGAACTTGACGGGATCCAGGGACAGACTGGACAACCACCACACAGGCAGCATCCACGCCTCCAGGGAAGACTTGAGCGGAGGAGCAGGAATGGAGGGATACCTCAGCGGGTCGAGATCGCAGCTGAACACGTTAACTCGGCGGCAGGCTTCATCCCGGGAGCACCTGGGGGGGGCGCTGATGAGCAGCAGGTCGAGGGAGCAGCTGGAGACCAACGGAGTCGGAGCCCAGGCTCAGCCGTGTCGGGAGTGGCTCCGCACTCTGCCTCCCCGCCAGCCCTCTCACCCCGACCAGCCTCCCTCCTCCTCCCCTCCTCCCCCGATCTCCGAGGAACCCCAGCAGGAGCAGCTCCCCACCGCAGCTCACGTCAGAGGACGACTGGACTCCGCACCTCCATGTAGGTACCCCGGTCAGACTGTCCCCCAGGTGGCAGGTTCAAACCCAAACCCTCTGGGTCGACAACCGTCCAGTGAACACCTGGATATTCTGTCCTCCATCCTGGCATCCTTCAGTTCCTCCGTCCTCACTCCTCCCCCCGCTGCCTCTAACCCTGGGCCAAACGGCTCCGCCCACGGACCCTCCCCCTCCCCGCCTCAGTCTGCCACCTCCCACAGCATATCTGAAGTCTCCCCTGACTCCGAGTAAGTCCTGCTTTCAGCTTCGTTATCTTCTCATCCCTTGTGTCTCAGTCTGTTTTGTTGTGTTTTCCAGCTCTGTCTCCTTCCTCTCTTTGTCCTTCCACCTCTAACAGCTCATTTTTCTGTTTCGCTCCTGTATTTATGTTGTCATCTTTATGTGGAAGTGAGAAGTTGCTCTAACGTACTGACAACTCCTCTTCCTTTCCTTCACCTCAGAGCCAACAGAAGTGAAGGACAGTCTTGATGACAGCCTCCGTAGCCCTTTATACATTGTGACAGTGCTCAGAACTCCAGGGACAAGGTCAAAGGTCATGGATGGTCCTGAACCACTGGGACACCCTGGGACCCCAGAGGACTAGAAACAAACTTGGGCCAGAGGAGACACGGAGTTGGACAGAGATGACGTCCACTGAGGATAGAAGAAGGTGTTTGCGAGCGGTTTGTACTGTACAAATGAAGGTTTTCAAGTCCCGCCGCCAACGATGATCTGTGACGAGTCGACCACCTCTACTACCTAAAAACTGTTAATGACACACAAACTCCTCAGATTTCAAACGCAAAAGTCATCTTGATCCAGACAAGATCCGTCTAAAAGAAAAAAAAGACTGTAAATAACATTTTTTATACATTTTGTATCTTTTTCATTGGAGATGAAGAAGAAATCTCTTGTGATGTTTTCTTTTTTTTTGTTTGTTTTTTTAAATGATTGTGTCCGTGTGAGGTTGTGAGTGAGGTCGGTGCGAGTGCAGTCTTGTTCGTCGCTGAGGGAGAGATTTCCCCCGACAAAGAAAAAAACGATCCCCAAAATTTCTCCCTGAAAACAGTTTTCCTCAGAAACTTTCCCTCACGCCCATCAACTTTGTGTACAGCAGCAGGGGTCCGGCAATAGTATGTGATGAGATTATGGAAACCGCGAGATGTGGTCGAAGGGAAAGTATCAAAGTAGAGAGAAACAAGTGATTGTAAATAGAGGAAGGGATTATTATAAGAGAATAGATTTGATGGAAGGAGATGATGCAGAGAAAGAAGGCCAACGTTAAGCTACAACAACACATGACGGCTCAACTCTTGAAGCTCAGTCACGAGTGTCAAAGTATCGGCTCTTTGGGGAGATTGTGCTGTTTTGTGATCCGCTGTATATGAATGTGACCTTGTCATCTGTCTGTATCTCTGTGCTGGTGCTGTCTGAACCAGACCATATCAGTCGATTGATGTTCCAAGAGCATATCTTTAGTGCCCTGCCGGGTGAAGGTATCTGTCTGCCTCTCTGTATGAGGCTGTTTCATGGAACAGCCGTTTAAAGCCCCTCAAGGTATCTCACACTTTGATGCATCGCGACTCAACCTGCCTCAAGAGACGTCAGAGGAGCAGCCGAATCTCTGCGGCAGCGTCCGCGAGACTCATTTATAAAAGCTTCTCATGCAGAAGTTCTGTGCAAATCCAAGCCAAAGGAACAACAGCTTCAAATCGATGTTCTACAGTGTCCTGTGATGAAAATGATGCTATAGATGTAACTCAGTTTTGTTTTAATCGTGATTTTTTTTTAAAATTGTGCCATGAAAGCGAGTCTAAAGTGAAAAATAGTTTTTATCAATAAGGCCCAAGATCTGCGCCACAACATAACATAACGCTGTGGTTGGTGTTTTATTTGGCTGTTTACTGTATAAGCAGAGAGGATCGTAGAGCAGAGAGGATCGTAGAGCAGAGAGGATCGTAGAGGAAGAGAGGATCATAGAGGAAGAGAGGATCGTAGAGGAAGAGAGGATCGTAGAGGAAGGATCGTAGAGGAAGAGAGGATTGTAGAGAGCGGATCATAGGGAGGCGTCATGAGTCACATGGACTCAGACACTGGTTTGAAGACCTGAAAGCAGACCTGCACGTATCCAGCATGATATCTGCCTGAATATATTATCTCATGGCTGAAGCACATGAAGTTTTTGCCTGCTTGGCTGAACGCTGTTAAGCTGAGAAATAACCTCAGAATATCCTTCATATATGAGAACTTTGACAGGAAAGAGGCACTAGATCTAAATCTCTGGAGTCCTGACTTGGCTCACGAGGCGTCACTGATGAAGAGGTTCACACCAGAACACATTCAAACACATTGCACATCTCATTGTTTCGGCCGCTGTACAAAGACAAGTTGTCTTGAAACACGCAGCCGAACTTCTGCAGCAGCGGTTTGCTGAGGAGAGGAGATGTCAGCCGTGTCAGCGCTAAAAGCCTCTAAGTGGTTTTGAGATGCAGGTCTTTCCATCAGCAGCTGCTCTTCTCTCACAGCTGCTGGGTTCAGGCCTTCAGGTAACAACACTCAGGAGGCAGCAGACAGACTCCAGCTGCCTTCAGGAGGGATTAAAGGATTGTGCTTAACAAATGTTTTTTCTGTGTAATAAAAAAGTGCATCGGGTCATAAAGACTGAAGGCGAAACACAGTCTCTGCTTTGCTGAAGTGTTGTCGTGTGTCCTTGAGCATCATGAAAGTCCAAAAATACTAAACATCACTAGAACAGCAAGAGAAGAGGTGGATAAAGAAAAAGGCTAAAATAGAGCACAATGAGCATCAGAGGAAATCACGGGCTACAAAATCCGACAAGGTTGGAAGGAAGGAGAACAAACCGGGTCAGAAGCATGAGTGTGCAGGACGTGGCCGCGGGCGGAGGGCGTGGAGCATCACAGAGAGGGAGAACAAACCCTCAGAGAAGCAGATGCAAATGCAGATAGTGGAAATAAACACACATCTCACACACGTCTCCCTGCTCTGAGCGCGCTCCGTCACTCACGCTCACCTGAGGCGACAGGTGAACCTGTCTGTGACGGTCGTGTTGCCAAAAAATACTGTTTCCTGAAAAATCTGACTTTGATTCCTTTTCTCTCTTTTCATCCAGTTGCTCTGTTTATTATTTCTGTCTTCACAGATCTGTGTGTTATCATCAGCTGACAATACCTTTAACTTGTACAGACATGAGATTTATTTTATTTATCAATAATTTATTGACTTTGTATTGATTCTTTATGTTGCCATTTTGTATGAGAGCTTGTTGTTTTGGGGTTTTTTTTGTCCAAATTCATTTTTGTAATGTGATGTTTCTTATGATGAGTCTCTCGCTGCAACAGACTGACAGATGGAGGACAAGACAAGAATGTGAAGATAAAAATGTCTCTGTTTACACCAAGGATTATAATCTGACTGCATTTAAATTGGTTTCTTTATCGAATCATGGAGGTAAAATTTGACAAATCTTAAAATTCACTCCCATTGATCCAGACAGAAAACATCTAAACATGTCCGAACTAAAAGTTGAATTCTGGGTGTAAATAGTGCAGATATGTCCCAAATCAACCCTTTTATTCCTCCTGTTCACTGTTATTGATCCGAGGCTTCACAAGCACAAAATCAGATCGTTAACTGGTTATTTATCTGCTCTTACACAGTCAGAGATCAGCGACTGTGAACAGACAGAAAGTCCAGCTTCAGGTTCATCTGGTTCCGATCAAAAGGAGTCACACAAGTGAGGGGAGACAAAAAGACGTGAGGGGAGACAAAAAGACTGAAACGTTGTGAAGTGAAGGAGAAAAAAGGGACGAAGTGACAGGAGGAAAGAAACAGAGAGATAGTCAGGGAGAGGAGGAGGAGAAGAGCTGGGAGATTGTCTTTGTTAGATTTGTGTGTTCATTATGGGATGCCTTCTATCCCGCCGTCGGCAAGGGGACGGCGGCATGGAAACAGCTGTTCCCCTGTTACCGCGGAAACAAGAGAAATGTTGGACATTAAAAAAAAAGACTTATTCCTACACGGCTGTGTTTATATTTATTCTGTTTGTGTGTGTGTGTGTGTGTGTGTGTTACTCATGAAAAATTGTGGGGACCCACAGTTGTTATGGAGACAAAATACAGTCAACAACAACAAACAAGTCCTCATAATGTAGATCATTAAACGTTAGGGTGAAGACCTGGGTAAAGGTCAGGGGTCAGGGGTCAGGGTCAGGCAAGTAGGAAATGAATGAATGTCGCTTTCCACCCAGAGTACCCAGAACTTTTAGTCCCAGAAACAACTAGAAGAAACTAAAAGGTTCCTTCAGCCTGACGTCGTCTGCATTTCCACTACGATCGAAACCTGTGAAGATTATTGACGTGTGAAAACACGATGGCTGCGTTTCCATGTGTTGAAGAAAAAACAGTTGCAGTTGGTTTGCAGCTGCAGATTTTTAAAAATGGTGGCAAAATAAAATGCAGTTCCTCCAAAGGTTCCTCGTCAGTGAGGAACGTTCCTGCAGTGAAATGTGACTTACAATGTCGATAAAAAGTATTCAGCCCCTGTTGTTGCTTTTATACATGAAATCATGGTCAATGTAATTTGGCTTTTTTGACAAGAATTTGCAAAAAACTCTTTAATATCAAAGTGAAAATGGATTTTTACAAAATAATGTCAATTAATTAAAATAGTGTAAAATAAGTGTTTGCATAAATATTCAGCCCCTTTAAAGTGACTGAGGTCCAGCTGGTTGATTCCAGCAGTGACACCATCAGTGAGATGGAGATCACCTGAGTGCAGCTGATGTGAGTCAGGTGATTGTAGGATAAAACACCTGCGTGAGCTCCAGTCTCTGCTTCGTCAGTGTCCTGCTACAACTGCAAATGAAGACAAAAGAACACTCCAAGCAACTCAGAGAAAAGATCATTGAAAGACAGAAACACAACTGTGTGTGAGAGAGAGAAAAAAGAGAAAGACAGGATGAGGTTTGCTGTTTCACATTTGTGAGAACAGACATTTCCAGGTGTGAAGAACTGAGCAGAGGAAACATTGTGACAGAAGGACACGTCTGTCTCTCTGCCGTGTTTTGACTCTCGAAGTTTTCTGTCACATCCAGAGACGTGAGAGACGTTCAGCTGCCACCTTGATTCCCAGCAAACAATCAGCTGGAGACAGAAGCAGCCAGCTGAGACAGCGTCTCACTACAGACGAATCATACGAACTCAGCAGTTGAAAATGATCCAGGTGGATCACGGTAGGACATTTAAATGAAAAATCACAAATTGTTTTCTAATGAGCAAGTTTTAGAGATGTTGGTGTAGTTTTCATCTAATTGTCAGCAAGAAAGTGAAGAAGCCTATTTCTTTATCTCTTATTAAGACATGGTTTAAGTAAATGGTAACAAAACGCATCGTTGTCCCTCAACATGTTTCTCCACATTCTTTCTATAGACAACTTTGTACCAAATGCAAATTTATTTTCAAAGCACGGAAAAGTGTTTAAGCATACACACTCATGTAAACATGCACGGCAAAAGAAGCTATGCATTTACAATCATGTTCTAAAGATTGTCCACTCAGGAATGTCATGTCATTTCTACATCTGTAGTGATTCAGTGTAATCTACAATCTTTAAAATGACGCTCCTTCTAGAACTGACTCCGACCTTCACAGAAACTCTCACCTCAGACGTCAATGAACGTCTTATTATTTTGAATATTGAAGTCACATTGTGATCTAAACGAGGAAGCAAAACAGGATCATTGTGATTTTGATCTCGACTCTTATTCTTTTCTACAAGCTGTGCAAAGTGCTTATGTTTCATAGCATTTCCATGTTCTGTTATAGGTCTGTTACATCTTTTACTTGGCTTGCTCTCAAATGAAGTGTCGTCCCCAACCAGTTTAGTTTATGTTGAATATCTTTGAGAAAGTTTACTGGTCGTCACATTGCAGAGGGATTGATCGATCATCCTTGTGGCCAAATGGAATAATGTAACTCTAAGTCTTCAAAAGAGCTACTTTTAGTAGTAATAGTACTAATAGTAGTAATCTGCAACCCAAGTAATCTGACTTCTGCTTCTGTGCCAGTACTTCTACTTGAGTAGGTTGTTGTCTTGTCTTTCACAACATCAGTCTCTCTCAAAAGAAGCCAAGCAGCTTTACTCACTGAGCAGGAAAAGTAATATTCCTTTGTGTAAGAGCAGCTGATAAAGTACAAATCAATGTATAAAAATAGTAATAGTTTCATAGCATATAGACAAATAATACAAGAATGAAACAAGCACTAATAAAAATACAACTATTAAAAGAGTTCATCCCGTCAGATCAGATTTCTCTGCTTCATCGCTGCTGCTGCCGGACGACGGTGGCACGTCCTCGCCCAGCCTCTTTAGCTTTGCTTTGTAATAAGCCTTCTTCATCCTGAAGGCCTTCTCCTTCTGCCGGGTCGCTCTCCTCTTCTCCCTCACCAGCTCCTGCTCCCACGCCAGCACCTTCATCCTGTTCTCCCACTCCAGGATCTTCATCTGCTGCTGCTGCTCCAGAACTTCTGTCCTCTGCTGGTGCTCCAGTCTCGACAGGTCGCCGGAGTCGTTCAGAGTCGAGCGCCGGCCTCCTTCCTCCGCCTCGGCGCTGGACGGGTGTAGACGCTGGCTGGTGAGCCGGGAGGTGCCTGCGAGGTTGGGTTTACTAAAGGTCAGTGAGGTGAACCTTGTGAAATGTAAAATTGCCTTCAATTTAATGTGCCCAAAGAGTTTGGTGTGACTAAGCTAACTACTACTAAGCTAAAGGGAATCATTCAGTGCTGTTTTCATGACAACATCTATCTTAGGTTAATACTGGAATATCACAGTTCATGTAAACATTTTCATTCAAAACCACTGACTCATATTGATGTTTGCCAATAGAAGGTTCAGTGAGCGAGTGTCTCAAGACAACAGATACTGTGGCAGCTTGCAGAGCTTCATCTGTCGGTACCTGGTGCTGTGAAGAAGGCAGCAGGAAATGTCACATCCTGCAGCTCTGCATTGTGGGAGGTGGAGTTTGAAGTGGGGCTGTGGTGCAGATCTGACCAGTCGCTGCCTGCTATTCTGTCTAAGGCGTCGCGCTGGAGGCAGATGGACACTTGCTCCTTGCTGTCCTCGGGCTGAGACAGAGACAAAAAAGGGTGAGTTAAGTGATTATGCCGGTGGAACATTTGTCATTAATGAATAACAGCAGCCCATTAATACGAGCTGCTCAATATCTAGTTCTTTGGTTTGAATTCTGCAAATCAAGCCTCTAAAACCAAAAACCAAAACCATCACTTTGGAATATTTACCCGATTCACGCTGCCGTTCACCTGCCCAGCAGAGTTTATCATCATCACGTTACCTGATAAGAAAAAAGAACAGAGAGACAGTGAGGGAGGGACAGCAGGTAAAGGTGTCTCAAAAAAGCAGAGAGTGCCTCCTACTGGTAGAAGCAGGTACAATATGCCCTTGACACCAAAACACACACGTTTCCATTTAGTATGAAAAACACCAGAGGAAATAGTGTCTGCAACACAGTCAATACCAATAAAACTGCTCAGACTTTGTAAGTAATGATGGACGATTGCAAACAGACATGAATCTATTCCACTGGGTCAGACTCAAATTTACTGCCAGTGAAATAGTTTTAGGTTCAGTTCTGTAATTACAATTTGGAGAAGCTAGAAATCCAACAGTCTGACATGTAAACATTAAATTCAGGGATTATTCAATCAGTTTCCAGTTTGTGTATACGTCTGTTTGACAAACTGAAAATAATAAAAAGTGAGAAGGCCGACAGTCTTTCAAATGGAGGATTCATGTTCCACTTCTCATGGCAGCAGATAAACACCGTGCTGAAGTATCCTGGAGCAAAATGACTAAATCCCTGAAAGAATTCCAGCTCTGCAGTTTTGAAGCTGATGATGATCTCACTGTTGAAAAGGGGCCAAGAGAAAAGAAGAATTCTAGTTTAACTATAAACTCTGGATTTAATTCATAAATGAACATTAAATCACCCAGAAACATGTTTGGGGCTATAGATGAGAAGAGTTCAGAGTGTGAGAACACTTGAGCTGCTGTTAAAGGGTCAGTTCACCCTATTTCAAACAGAACAACACACAATGCCCACTGTTACACTATTATATGTCATTAGACTATTAGGACTCATGCATTAGTGTAATGGCAGGATTTTACTGAGGTGGAGCTCATTTTGTACAGAACTGATGATTACTGTCATCCTGGATTAATCTGCTGATTGTTTTATCCATTCATCGATTATTTGGTTGGTAAATATTCAGAAATTATTGAGAAATGTCATCACAATTATCCAAAGTGAAATCTTCACACTGCTTGTTTTGTCCAAGCAATAATGCAAACCACAAATGATTGGAAAAATAAATTAGGATTATTAAGACTCTTAAAAGGAAAAGCAGCAAATGTGAAGCTGGAGCCATGAAGCGTTTACACCAAAACATCATATCGACAAACTCTTCATATGTTTTATGAGCAAAAATATGAACTTGCAAAGCAGCTAAATCTGCCAGATAATTGCAGCGAAGTGAAAATATTTCCCTCTGAGATGTGTTGGAGTAGATGAAGAAGTAGTAGAGTCAAGTACAAGTACCTCAAGTTTGTACTTTAACAGGCTACAGTACGTGAGTAAATATACTTGATTACACTGAGCAGCGCCTCTGGACTGTTGTTGCAATGACACGTTACAGATTCCTCACATGCAGCAGCTGAACAAACAGTAAGACAACACAAACACTCCTGAATGTTTTGGCTCATGTGTTTTCAGCTGTTAGCATTGAAGCTACCTTCCACTAGCTTGCGCACCGCCGCTTTGTGGCCGGCTCCGCCTGCGTGACTGGTGAGCGCAGCCTCGCCCATCGTCTGAAGTTTGATTGATTTACAACAGGCCCTGCATCGGGCGAAGTGAATGTCCTGCACGTCCTTCACCAGCCAGTCCTTGTAAATTCCCTTCGAGAGCCAGGAGTCCTGGAACTTACATTTCCCAGGCATAGTTAGCTGTGAAGTTAGCCGGACCGCTACCTAACGGCCGGGCTACCTCTTACCTACCTGATGCGTTCATGGTCCGCTCGGAAAACGCACAGCTGTATTTACTGTTGTGCATAGTGATTAAATACTTTTGTACTAAATACTATTTGTTTTTGACGCACAGTTCAGTAAATGTCTATAAAGAAGAATCGGATCATTGAACTACTTTATATGACTCCCGATGATTTTTCTAAAATACTGTAAAATAACTCAAAGCATTAGAAATATAGCGCAGCACATTTGTGTTCGCTGCTGGAGGAAAGGAAAAACACATATTTATTTTTCTCAGAAAATAAAGGAGTTAAGAAACAGAATAACTCGCCCTCAATCATTTTTAAATCAATGATGATGTTCAAACTTCCAGACAAGCTAAAAGGCAGCACAGCTCAACGGCAGTCGGTCACATGTGTCGCTTTGTCCAATAAAAACTCGACTTGATGTTTTTCTAACCAATCAACGCTCAGGAAACCAGCCGTGTGGCCTGATTGGTTAAAAAGCACCACGGAAGCCAGAACAGAAACACATGGGTGCTAGACTGCGGTGTGTGGAAGCAATTATACATATTTTAATGCGCATTTAAAGCCCATTTATGTTGCGTTTGAGGCTTTAAGAATGTAAAGCATGTAGCGACATTGATTTGAAACTAGAAAACAATACTTTTCTTAATTTGTGCACAATAAATAACAAGAGAAGTGCTTTCCCTGTTAGCTTGTTTTGCTAACTGAAAGGTTAATGGTGAATGTGCTCTCCATTGAACTTTATCAATATTTTCATATTTAAAATGACTGTTTGTCATGTTTCTGACTTTACCATCTTCCACAAGTGTGTGTTGTAACTTTGTACTTTTCAGGCACCGTTTATAATTTGTCTTCAGTGAAAGTTATTAATCGTTAGAAGATGGAGACAGCAGCTCTGGTGGCTCCAGTCACATCTCTGGAGTTCCTTCAGGGTTCATTTCTACTGACAGGTAGGCAGCAGTGTTGGAAGTGATTCTTCAAATGAGGCATGAATATGCATTTGAAAAAAACAAGTCTTACTACAACTGAAGGGACAGAACAGGTTTAAATGTGGTTTGTCATAAATTTAAAGTTTTGTCATGGGGAGTGTGTCACTGCTCTTCTCCCTCGTTTTGAAAGAAGCCTGAACGCTGTAAAGTGTCAAACAACACATACATTTCCCGGCAGGTGAGGGTCCAGTCTTGACTGTGTACAGTCTCCAACCTCGCCCTAAAGCCTGTGTCTCACTGAGCGTGCTCCAACACTGCAGACTCCACGGGATAAGACCCAGAAGTGTGGCAGCTGTCCCAGCACAGGGCTCTGCCACAGGAAGCTGTGGCCAGAAGAAAGATGGTTCGTATGAGCAGATGTTCTTTTTTTAAAGTTAATTTGTTTTGTTGTGTTCAGAGTGGTTGATTTATTTCTTTACTTCTGTTGGGATATATAAAAAACTGACATCCCGACCTGAGAGTTAGGACTCACTGACAGCCCAAGTTATTTGCTGTTTTTGTATTTATGCACTTCTCGTCTTATCAATCCCCAGAACTGAGCTCCACCTTGGAGCCAAACTTCTACGACCTAGCAGTGTTTGGAGGCAAAGCTGTGAGGCTGGTCAGGCTCCATGTGAATCTCCAGCATGGGGAGCATCTGCGCTTGGAGACTCTGGGTCCCCTCATGGAGCTACAGGACTGGTCCCTGGACGTCCGCTGGCTCCTTGGAGACAAACACTCACTGCTGTGTGTGGCTTTAGCCCACAATAGTGTTCTCCTCCTGGATGTTGTGACAGGAAATGCCCTGGTTCAGCGCTCCTGTCTGGAGGGCTGTCTGCTGTACTCTGCCATCCTTCTGGTACATGAATCCTGGGCAGATACCGTTTTAGTAGGAGGAACTGTTTTCAACCAGCTGGTTCTCTGGAAACCTGGAGGAGGAGACAAAACTAGCGATCCTGAGCACAAAGCTCCAGTTGAGAGGCGGCTGCTGGGTCACAGCGGGGTCATCTTCAGCATCTCTTACCTCCAGGAGAAAGGATGGCTGGCTTCAGCCTCTGATGACCGCAGTGTAAGGGTGTGGGGTGTTGGAGCTTTAGGAGGCCCTGGAGGGAATTGTGGGGACTTGAACTCGGCTTGTTTAAGGGTCCTATACGGACACCAGGCGAGGGTGTTCTCGGTGCATCTCTCCCCAGGTAAAGTGTTCAGTGCTGGAGAAGACGGGGCCTGTTTAGTTTGGGACTGGGCTGAAGGTGGCAAGGTGATTCGTACGTTGAAGGGACACCGAGCAGGGGGGGTTCGTGCACTCGCAGTCAGTGAAGCAACAGGAGATGAAGAGAGGTGGGTGGCTACAGGGGGGGCGGATGGAGGGGTGAGGTTGTGGAGGGTGGAAGGGAGTGAGGAGAGGAAGGAGAGAATGGAGGAAGCAGTGACAGAGAAGCTAAGTGACCTGAAGTTTTCTGGTCAAGGTTTGCCTAAAGTGGTTCGTTTAGCAGGGGAAGAGGATGAAGATGCAAGTTGGGGTCAAAGTAAGATTGTGGTTTGCACTGACCAAGGAGTAGTTTACCAGTACAGCAGTGGGCAGTGGGAGATGGTCTGGCACGGGACTCCTGAGTTTCAGTCTTATTGTGTGATGGAAACAATAACTCTCTGTGTCAAAGACTCAACAGCACAAGTTAATTTGTGTGCTGTGGGAAACCTCAGCGGGTCCATACAGGTCTTCCCCATCTCTCATCCTCAGTGTGGGATTCTCCTCACAGGTGGATCAGGAAAGATCCATAGTCTTATTTGGCAAGAGGCAAAAGAAAGCCTGTATTTGTTGGCATCAGGTGCTGAAGGACTTGTCAGTCGCTGGCGTATAGAGGTAAAACTAGGTGACAACTGTTCCTTGGCTCTCAATGCAAACCCCCTTCCTCCTTTGCTCCTTCCCACCTGCGCCAAACGCTGGCTGACAGCTTCAGTGTGCTTCCACTCCAGCTCACAGGGGTTGCTGTGGGTGTGTGGGGACAGGAGAGGTTCTCTACTTTTGTTTCAGGAAGGAGAAAAGCTGGAGCCAAAGATGCATGAAGGCTTGCTGACAGGCAGGAGTCAAACTGATGACGAAGGGGAAGGTGAGATAATGGAGGAGAGAGACGGACACAAAATGAGAGACCTGATTCTGCACCCACTGAGCTGCCTGTTTGGAGTGCATGGAAAACAGGGTGTAACTTCAGTGTGTGAATACCAGGGACTGCTCTACAGCGCCGGCAGGGACGGCTATGTGAGGGTCTTCAGAGTGCATCCAACACCACCTGAAGAAAAGAGTAATGGAGAGCGTGCAGAGAACCAGGGGGGGCTTCAGCTGGAGGTTCTCAGAGTTCAGCGGGCCTGCAGGGGTATGGAGTGGCTGGAGAGGGTTTTGATTCTTGAGCCTGAAATTTCAGTGGAAGAGAAGGAGGAGAACAAACCCGGAGAAGAATGTGAGAACCACTACAAGACAAAGAAAGACAATTTGACAGAAAGGCTGGAGATTACAGAGGATGGAAGCATTGGAGGAGAAGAAGAAAATACAGCGAACAAGGGAAGTGAAGCTCGGTTTGTCATTGTTGGCTTTCATGCTGTCCACTTTGTGGTCTGGGACCCAGTCAGGCAGGAGCGGCTGCTGGCGGTGCCATGTGGGGGCGGACATCGCTCCTGGAGTCTCTGGCCCTCTCACAAAAGGGTTTGGCCCGGATATGGAGCTCTGGTCTTCATCAAGCAAGGGTCTGTCCTGGCTTCACAACCCCCTGGAGAGGCACTGCGCTGGGCCGGGAAGGCAGGAGGGACTGGAGGATGGGGCCTGAGAGAGGGCGTCCATGGGAGGGGGATCGGGTGTGTGTGCAGGCTGGGGAGGATCAGGGGAACTGGGAAATCAGGTCCTGGAAATCGGACAGAAACTGAGGGGCCGGGGAGAGAGGAAGGGCATTGGGAGATAGTGGTGACGGGAGGAGAGGACACCTGCTTAACCGTCCTGGCGGTTCATCCTAACTCTGGCACCATCAAGGTTCTCTCAGTTATTACTGATCACATCTCAAGCGTTCGGACGGTGACGGCGGTAACACGTCGTGAGGGAGGGAGTGAAAACCTGAGTCAGTCTCTCTCTGCGCTGCTCGTGTCCGCTGGTGGACGAGCTCAGATGCAGTGTTACCAGCTGTTGATCGGGTGGGACAGGCAGAGACTGGTTCCCTCCTGCCAGGTGATTCAGGTGGCCAGTCACCGATTGGACGAACAGTGGGAGAGGAGGCGGAACCGACACAAGACGGTGAAAATGGACCCAGAAACAAGGCAAGTGAATGGTTGTAATGTAGGAGGAGACCTTTGTTTTATTATCTGCACATATACAAAAGGCACTTTAATCCACAAACAGACTTTTCTTAAAAAGTACCTAATGTATAGCTACTTTGAATTGCTTTTTCCCTGTTTCCTATTTTTTTTTATCTTCATCCACTTCCTTCCTTCCTCCCTTCCGTCATGACAGCATCCTGTCAACAGTTGTGTCTGTGTGTTTTCAGGTACATGTCTGTCGTGGTGGTGGATGAGTGGACAGACTGTGGTCTTCTGGCTGTGGCCTGCAGCGACGGAGCTCTCAGGTCAGTGTCCACCACTGAAAGATTTTCCATGCGTCTGAAACCTCTGTCACACGAGCTGGAGCAAAGTGTACCAGTATAAAAACAGAATGTCTTCCGACTGTTTTATGCTCTCAAATAAGAAATAGTGTCCTCGCTCTCTCCCTGTGTTCTGTCTTCTCACCGGCGTTCCTGTGTTTTCCAGGTTGTTCTCAGTCAGTGAAGCTAAATGTCAAATTGACTTGTTGTGGGAGACGTTTTACCACCAGTGCTGTGTGCTCAGTGTCGCTGCCTGCAGCCTGGAGGATGGAAAAGGCAACAGGTGATTCAGTGTTTGTTCCATGTTTTTATTTCCTGAACCTGAATTGGGTGAATTGGCATTTTCATTACAAGTCATTACTAGCCTTACTTTGTAGGAACCCATCAGAACCAGACCCCTGATTTTTTTTTAATAATATTTTTATTATATTATATTATATTATATTATATATTAATATAGTAGAGTCAAAATGAGGAATGCCGTATTAAGAGGTCAGTACAGTCTCACATGTGTATGTTTGCATTAATATCTCTCTCTCTCTCTCTCTCTCTCTCTCTCTCTCTCTCTCTCTCTCTCTCTCTCTCTCAGGTATAAGCTGCTCTTCAGTGCTGCAACAGATGGCAAAATTGCAGTGTGGGATTTAACTGAAGATTCTTCCTCATCAGCCGGTGCTTCGAGCAGTGCTCCAAACCCACCAATCCCCTGCCTCGACATTCCTGCCCACCAGAGCGGCGTCAACTCATTGGCTGTTTGGGCGGAGAAACTAGGACAAGAGGGCGGTTGCATGATAACTGTTGCGAGCGGGGGCGATGACGGGCAGCTGACAGTGTCCACGATTAAGGTGCAGTTCCCAGCAGATGGAATGACTGGAGGCAACAGAGGGTTTTCTCAGATTTCTGAGCCCCTGATTTCTCTACAAACTCAATTCCAACCCCCACAGCAGCCTCAGCTTCGTCTTCACTCCCAGTCCCACATCCCGCTGGCTCATGCCGCTCCTCTCACTGCCCTGAAGCTGCTGAGTCCAGCCATCCTGGTCTCCACGTCTTCAGATCAGAGGGTTTGCCTGTGGAGGGTCAGCAGTACCAGCATCAGCCACATTGGGGTGCTGTGCTCCCATGTTGCAGATGCTGCGGGACTCGCTGTGTGGGAGGGGGAGATGATGGAGGAGGAGGGAGATAAAAAGAGGAAAACAAGGTTTGAGCCTGAGCAGGACGTTGCAGTTTTTAGAGTGAAGGGGAGTCAGACGGGACAAAAAACGATGTGTGAGACAGCAGACAGGTGGGAGGACAGGTGGGAGATCAGGTGGGAGATCCGGTCAGGGTAAGGAAACAGCTGATGAGACCGAGGGTGGAGAAACTGTGGAAGCTGTGAGCGAGACAGGCAGCCTGGTTTGTAAGACCAGCGATGAGCTGGGAGGTGAGACAGCCGGTGAGAGTGGACATCTAACAGAGACTGACAGCCTGGGTAAGACACAGAGAAACAGTGAGACAGGTTCCTGTCAGAGCCAGAAGAAGAGAGAGAGGACGGGATGGGTGCTGGTCTGCGGCCAGGGCCTCCAGCTACTACGAGTCAGAAACACAGAGATGGATGCAGAGATGTGGACGACAAGAAGAGAAAGAGAAAAGGAGAAGACGAATTACAGAGTTAAAGTGACTTTACAAGAAAAGTAGAATCAAAAAATAGCAGCGGCCCAAACAATCACTTTCTTAATGGACACACTTTTTAACATTATTTATGAATTATTTGTAAAATGTGAAACATTAAAATCTTCATGGCTATTTCAAAAGAACATTTAACCGTCTGTGTTTGAGCATCTGTGGCCTCCTTCAGGGAAAAGCACCACACTGCATCTGCAGCGTCTCAGCCAGGAAACAAAGCCGTTTACCTCCACCCAGCACCCCTGCCTGACGCCCGCTCCTGAGGTGCCTTTGAGCAAGGCCCATAAATCCAGATTGTTTAAGGGAAGAGTTGCCCACAAACACAATATGATAGTAGACCTAAAAAATGCACAATCACAGTCACTGCAGCAGCTGTGTCAAGATTAATTCTGCACTATGATTATATTTAGGTTTAGATTAAGACCAGGCTGACGGTCTGGGTCAGTGTGTATAGAACCAAAGTGTGTTTCAGTGTATTTGTTTGTATTGCGAGCATTTGCTTCTCTAGTTACACTTTCAATTAATGTTAACAGAGCTATTCATTATTACACAATAGAAAAATGTGTGTGTGTGTGTGTGTGTGACTGTGCATTCAGCTTTGTGTGTCCAGCCACAGAGAAATACTATTTGTTTTGGGGTTATTAAAGATTTTTATACATAAATGCATCACGAGTGTGAGCATGAAGTGTGTGTTTGGTCGAAGGTGAGGGTTTGTATAACCGTGCCCACTCGTACTAGGATTCTACTGTGCATGTGTGTGCATGTGTCCTGAAATGCTAATTCAGTCCTGTTCAAGCTGAATGTGTTGTGATATGAAATGCTAATACTGCTTAAGTGGTAGATTGATATGGGACTGTGCACAGTTATTTGCATATTTACTCTGTGTGTGTGTGTGTGTGTGTCTGTGTCTGCCTGGTATGCAAATGCAGCTGTGTCAGATGGAAGTGTGAGACGGCTAGCAGCAGCAGCAGCAGCAGCATGTTCACCTGCGCCATGTTAAATGTCATGCACTGTAGATCAGAGGGTGTGTGTGCACGAGTGTGTGTTGATTCACAACCACCTGCCTGGAATTTAAATGGAGATGTCAGATGAAGTGTGCACCTGTATCTGTGTGTGAGTGTTTGCTCGTGTTGTGGGGACATTAATATGTTTGCACACTCACATTGTGAGGACTCAGTCTTTATTTTGAGGGTGAAGACTTGGGTTAAGGTTTCGAGTCGGGTAAATCTCCAGGACTGTGTGTGTGTGTGTGTAAGTGATGTCTAAAATGCTCATGTTAGTGTAGATGATGGGTAAATGAGATGTGTGTGGACCTGCCTGTCTGTGTGTGTGTGTCTCCTACGGAGGGGCCGACTGCAGGTATCCATGAATATTTTAATATTTTAGCCTCGTCTCACGTTGCCTTTTGTCGAACACCCATCTCACCACCTGCCACTCACAACGAAGAGGAAGAGGGAGGAAGAAAGAAGAAAGCTAATGCCATCCTAGAAATTAAGAGTGAGGGGGGAGGAGAAGAAAGCTCCCATGTTCTTGTTACCCTGCCTCTCACAAAGAGAGAGGAAGGTGCACCTCTTGTTGTCGGGCCAGGGAGGAAGGAGGAGGGAGGAGGAAGGAGGGAGGAGGGAGGAGGGAAAGGAAGAGCCAAAGTACCTGTGTAACCACCACTATCACTTACAAGGGGAAGAAAGGGTGAGAGCAGGGAGAGTGAAAGCAACAGTGCTGACAAGGTGAAGGTGAGGAGGGAGTAAAGAGGGGAGACGGAAATGCAGAGGACACCTGCTGCACTGAGCGCTGGTGTCTGTTGGGCAGAAGAGAAAGAGACGAGTGAGGACGTTCCGGGAGGCAGAGACATGGAGGAGAGGACTGATGGATGAGTGAGGGAAGATGAGGAAAACACTTCCCAAGACCAGGATGTGTGTCTGGGATAAAGTTTCCAATATTTTAATGTGTGTTTTTTAAAAAGAACTGGTCGTCTTCAGCCTCCGTCAACATGTGGAGAGACGGGAAGTGACTTCTGTTCTGCTGTCAGAGAGAAGGAGTGAGCCGTCAAACAGGTACAAACACAAACTCCAGCTTTCCATCACTTTCACCTTAACCCCAATCTGCAACTCTGAAATTCATTTTTTTATAACTCGAGATGTCCTTCATCTTTTCTTGTCTGTCTCGAAACGTTTGGCTGAAGGACAAGACACTGACCTTTCCTCAATCCCCTTTTCAAACTGTCACTCACCCTCACTGAAAAGCTAAATGTCACGATTGGCCCCGAACTGAAAAAACGAGATGCTGAGACGCTGAAGTCCATCATGAACTCGAATGTGAAATAGCCGTACGTACTTACTTACTTCTGCTTTCAGGCTCCTGCGTCGGCGATGTCTTGTGATCGGCTGCCTCTCATTGGCTCATCTGGGACTAAAACAACAGGTGATGCTCTCACCTCTCCGTCATCAGAGGCTTTTCCACTGCAGGAGGATGGAAGCGTGTTTGTGAGATGCTTAATCATCAGTTAACGGGCGTCATCTCATAATGATAAAATCTTCATAGTGAAAGTCACAAAGGGATTTTGTCATTCAAGTACAACATTTTCAGCTCCTACAAAAAGAGGTTTTACTGAAATAGGTTTCCTGAAACAAATGATAGCAGTCAGTATTGCTTTTCAGTAGTGCCTGTGTGTGTTCTCTGCTGTCCTTCAAACAATATCGACAATGGCACCAATTCATTCACCATAATGAGCCTGCAGGGAGAAAAAGCTCTTTCTTTTTCTTATTGGCCGTTACATATCCACACATACACGTAGCAGTGCCTTTAAATAGAAGCGAGTTGTCGATGGAGCCGTTTTTCTCTGACTTTCATAAACAGCTCCAGGCAACTTTATTATTCTTCTGGTTGAAGGATCTGTTTGTTTGACAGCCACAAATATTATTTCATCATATTTTCCAAAGCTGATGCTTCTGTTTGTAAAATATAGAAATCATAAAGTGGGTTTGCAGAGAACATGTAATCTTCCTCACTGAAATTGGCCCAATACATTCTATACTATTATTGGTATATATAATGGAAGTAGGATGCAGTCGTGATGTTATATCACATTATTTTATTGTAATAAGTCTTTAAAAATGCAATATACATTTTATATCTCTGCTGCTTGAGACACAAAGTTGCTTCATGCTGCTTTAAAATTGCCATCAGAATTGTAACATGTGAAAATAGAGATTCGACAGGTCTTCAGGTCGGATCACAACAACCCGGCCTTGACAGTTATTTATTTTTTCACACCACAGCCAAGCCGCCGCTCTCCTCCCCGGCTCTCCGTCAAACTAACCAGCGGAAACGCAGCCAGCATCAGACTTCCTCCTCCTCCTCGTCCTCCTCTCACCCTCATCCAGGACCTTCCTCCATCCTGCTCTCAGACAGCGCCATGACGCCTTGGGGAGGCCTCGCTCTCTCCGAATCCTCCTTCACCTCCATCCCCGCACCTCCCCCTCCACGCCCCCCTCCCCCTCCAGCCCCCCCTGCTCCTCAGCCCACGCCGTCGACCCCTTATCGTGGGAGACGGAACGAAGACGAAGGAGGTTCCAGTTTGAGTTTTAACTCCGAGGCTCCGTCTCCACCTGCTGCCGTCCCTCAGGACAGTGCAGGTGTGTCTGGAGGTCGAGCTTGTTGCTCACTGTCATTAAATGAATAGTCATCATTCATGTGATCAGTAACACTTGTGTTTTTCCTTCTACGACAAGTCAAAATGTTGTTCATGGGTTTTCCTAACTCTTCCACATGTCTGTCCCTGTCTCTCTGCAGATGGACGGGGCAGAGGGTTTCGGGCGAGGCGGAGGACGTTGCCCCAGCGTCGTGTGCCTCGTCCCCCCCGTCTCCCACCGTTACGTCCGGTCACCGACCTGAGTTTCTCCCGGAGCTTCACCTTCTCGTTCTTCGAGCTGCCGCTGCACCAGTCGCCCGGCTGCCGAGCTGAGCGCATCAGAAACCTCCTGCTGCTCCTGAGGCAGATACAGTACTGAGGAGTGGACAGTGAAGACTTGTATTGTCCTCTTCATGGGACAGGAGAGTCTGCTTTTCTCAAATGTATGATATCGTTTTATTAGTGCTACAGTTGACACATCAGTTTAGCATTTTCAAGTCAAGACTGAGACAGATAGAAACGATGCTTCCATATTTACTGCAGCCTGGGTCTTCAGTCATCAGTGATCAGTCATCAGTGTGTATCAGGGTTTGAAATACTGCATTTTGAGTTTGGAACATTTTGAACTTTACTTGCCTAATAAAGGTAAATATCTCCTCTATGTTCGTCTGTATGCAGTTGTTTTTTCTTCTGTTTCTTAATGTCATTCAATGACATTCATTCTTGTGGTGAGATTATGAGGGCAATAAAAACAACTGTGGAAATGAAGTGTAAGTTTTTCTCTCTTTGGCTTCCTCTTATCTACACGTGCTTCTCATTCTTCATCTTCTTCTTCTTCAGTCTTTCAATTCATTCATCTTTTCCCGGTTGGAATGGTTTTCAAAATTTGCTCATTGTACAAAGTGGAATACATTAAAATAGATGAAAATTAAATTAGAGAAAAATCTCTCCCTCTCTCTCTCTCTCTCTCTCGCTCTCTCTCTCTCTCTCTCTCGCTCACACACATTCAGACCATGAGTCTCTGAAAGCTGAGCTGGGATAATAATAGAGGCATTCAGAGGCACTGAATGGGAGGGAGGGTTGAAGGGGAGGAGTAAAGGGGCTGTAAACTCGCTGTAATGTGCACAGTTCAAGGCTGTCCTCTACCTTCCCCCGACTCACGTGTGAGAGTTTGTAGTGTGTCTGTGTGTGTGTGTTTATTATGCTCATACGTGCACGCTGTGGCACACGTGAACTCTCTGTGCTCGTGCGGCTTCGTGCTGATACAGTTTCAGTCAGTCGCTGCTTCGGTCTGTTTTGGTTACCTATACAGTTACTACCACCCATCCTCTGTCCTGTAGCTTCATGCACACATTCTGGACACATTAAAAAAAAGTGCACGAGACACATTCAACACACCCAGTATTGAAATAAGATCAAAGTGAAACTAGACTGTACAGCCAGTAATCTGTGACGTTGATTTCAGATGGACAGCGTTGAGCGAAGCGGCCTTCCTCACCACAGGCAGCCTTATCTCGCTGTCGCCCTGGACAAAGCACAGCTGGATGTCCTTGGGGAGCGAGTAGAAAAGAAGTCCCTGTCATGTTTGGAGAGAGTGAAAGCACAATGTCGGTGAGTCAAAGACAGGTCCGGCTTCTGGCCTCGCTGAGCGCCAGTTTGGGACCCAACAGATGATTAAGGCCCGTTATCTGGAGCTCAGCCTTAAACCCTGTGTGTGTGTGTGTCTGTGTGTGTGTGTGTGTGTGTGTGCATGTGTGTGTGCATGTGTGTGTGTGTGTGTGTGTGTGTGTGTGTGTGCGTGTGCGTGTGTGTGTCTCTGTGTGTGTTCCTCCAGGTGTTCTGGTCCACAGTTGAAGAGCTTCCTCTTGGGCTTTTTTCCCGTTCTGTCATGGCTGCCTCGCTACTCCATCAGACAAAACGCCTTCGGAGACCTTCTGTCCGGAGTCAGTGTCGGGATCATGCAGCTGCCACAGGGTGAGGACGCAGCGTCACACAAAAATCACATAAAGGGATTTAACGGGGTTTAAACAGCTACAAACTGCCACGATAAGCTCACACACCTTTCTGTAGCTGTTACACTTCTTATCCTTCCACTGGTCTATTGATGATCTCGAATTTTCCAAATTCAACCTGTATTTTTAAATTTCTCAGAGAACTGGATTATGATTTCCAGGAGAGACCTGATCAAAGCAGCATCATAAAATGAATGATTACAATAAAAACAAAAAATAATCAAACTTATCAAACTAAATTAAAACGTCCTCTGCAGTTTATTTTATAGCTTTAAGGCAAAAACATCAAAAACATACATGCAATATTTTCTACTCCACTACTGTTTTCAGGATCATAACGGCAACGACAGCAGGTCAGGAGGGCGAACGTTGAGAATGTGGTCATATGTAAGAGTGTAGTAAACATAGGTGATATTTGTCTGTGATCCTTGATATGAAGAGAACGTTTCATGAGAGCTGAGATCCTCTGACATTAAAGCCGCTCTCAGACATTTCTGAACAGCTGTGTTTTTAAAAGGTGAGTCCATAATTATTACTGTTATATGAGGTTTCTATATCACTCTGTATCTGGCCCAAACTGTAACCTACAGGACCTTTCTGCTGATGGTTCAATCTGAGAAAACCCAGAACCCAAATGGAGTTTAATGATACAGGCTCTGCCTTTGCTTTTAGTAATGCAGAGTTATTGAAGCTGTGCTGTTCACCTCCACCTCTCCTCTTCCTTCCCAGGTATGGCCAACGCCATGTTGGTGGGAATTCCTCCAGTGTTCGGTCTCTACACCTCGTTCTATCCTCTGGTCATCTACTTCATCTTTGGCACTTCCAGACACGTCTCCATCGGTGACTGTCGACCTTTATTTTTCTGGACAGACATTAATATGTAGAAACTGCCGGTGCAGTCCTCCGCAGCGTCAGTGCCTTGCTCATGAGCAGCTCCTGCCGTCCTGACGGCAGTTCAAAAATATTCTTTTAGTTCTTTTACTGTTGCCGTTCAATCCCAGTAACAATGTAATGTGGTGCTCACAGTCTGACGGGTTTGTGTGTCTGTTTGTGTGCGACAGGTAGTTTTGCTTTCCTGGCCATCATGATTGGGTCTGTGACGGCCAACGTGGAGTTGCTTAGCAACGATGGTGAAGAGAGTCAGACTGATGTGGAAGCAGCCAAAGTGAACATGGCTGTAGAGCTCACCTTCCTCTGTGGCCTCATACAAGTACACACACACCCACACACACACACACACACACACACGTTAGACAATACATGGACAAACATTCTGCACATGCTGACACGCACCACTGTGCTGCTGACACTGACCTCTGACCTCTGACCCCATTATGGAGACCAGCGGGTGAAAAGAGAATTTCCCCGCAGACGTCCACTAATTATTTCATCTGTTGTGTTCTGTGAAAATCTCTTTACATCCTCTGATTAAAAACGAAAAAAATCTATTCAGCCCGTCCAATTATTTCATTTGACCAGAATCTCATGATTGGATGGAGGGGATGGATTTTTTTGGTTGGATACTGGTTTCTCCATCACCAACCTGAGCTTTAAAGGAAATATCTGCCCCAAAGGTTTGAAACTGTAAAAATAAATGATTTGGTGATGTAATTTGCATCCCTGAGTCAGACTTGTTGTTTTGTGTGTGTGTGTGTGTGTGTGTGTGTGTGTGTGTGTGCCCTCAGCTCCTGCTCTACCTGCTCTGTGGAGGCCGTGTGTGTCGCTGGCTGTCCGATCCTGTGGTCAGAGGCTACACCACAGCGGCCGGTCTGCAGGTGATCGTCCTGCAGCTGCCCCTGTTGACTGGAATACCTGTGCAGAGACACACTGGACTGCTGGCTTCGGCCTGGGTCAGTTCAAACCTGGACCCTGGCCACGTCTCTACACCTGCCTGTAACCTCTTATCGAACCCGAAGAATTGAATTACCTTGTCAAAGTGTTGTCTTAGCAGTTCAAGTCTCTCTGTCTGCTGCCAGTGAGCGGTAGCTTTGTTTTTATTCTTCAGCTGGCGTCAGTCTGCTCCCAGGATGCACCTTGTCGCCTCGTCGTGGACAGGAAGTCAAGGTGTAGCCCGGGCAGGTGGAAAGTGTCAGAGCTGCTTATCAGCTGTGTGCAGGTGGTGGTTTTCCTCCAGCTTCACTAGACTTAACTTCCAACACACAGCGGAGCCGCTCACAGCTGAAAATCCTCCAGGTCAAAGACTCTAGAGAAAAGTTTCCCCTGGACAGATGTCGTAGTGATATCAGTGAGGGTAGAAATTAGTGCACAGTATCAGACTTTTTTTAATATTAAAATGAATATGTTTTTAAACTGTTTGCTCCAGGGTTTGAAGGACGTCCTGCTTGGAGTGAGCAGCACTGTACCAGGAACTCTGACACTCTCTGTGGTTTCCACAATTATTCTAATCGGAGGCAAGATGTTGAACGAGCGCTTTAAGAACAAGCTGCCTGTCGCTATACCATGGGAACTCATACTGGTGAGGGACACACACACACACACACACACACACACAGACACTTAGTAGACTCATGCCCATGAGATGCTCCCAGATGGACAGATGCCACAGTGATGAACTGTCGAATGACTCATAATTATATAAAAATCTGTTTTTATCCAAAACCTCAAATCCCTGCATACAATAAATATCTGCACCTGGCCAGTGATTAACCATCATTCTGTCTTCTGGTGGTGTTATTTTTTTTAATTTTATGTTGTATTTTTAAAATATTCTAAGCTCATCATTTAGTTACTGCAGGGATTTCAGAGTAATTTGCTCTGGATTATTGTGACTAAAAGAAACATGTCAATATAATTCCTGAGAAGTCACGACGAAAACTGAAAAAAATTTGCTTGTTATTTAAAAAATTAACTTGATAAAAAAATTACTCCAATACTTCGTCATCTTTGTTATCTGGCAACACTGATGGATGTAATCTTCAATCTGTAAAACCATGCCAAGATTTTTAATGGTATGTTGAGGTAAACAAATAATAGATAAGAACCTGAAAACAAGGTGGAGAGGAATCATGAAGAGACACTGAACTTGGTGCATAACACGACATATTGAATAGAAACCAAACTCAAACACCAACGAACTGGAGACGTCTGATCATCTCTGAACCTCGTCCATGTCCCTGTGGGTTCACGTCATCTCTTCAGTTCCATCTGAAAAGCCAGTATGTGATTATGATAATGTGTCTTCTTCCATGTGCACGTGTACGAACAGACTGATTGATCTGACATTTAGATGTAGAATACTGTAAAGCATTGTTTTCCAAACTGGACGTTCTGTGCAGAAAATGTCACATCCATTGTTGTTCCTCCCACAGATTGTCCTGTGCACCGTCCTGTCAGTGCAGATGGATCTGGCTGGACAGCACAGAGTCCAGGTGGTGGGACACATACCCAGTGGGTCAGTAGAACTGTGTCACTGTCTGTTGTTCCTGTCGTTCAATTTCATACTTGTTAAATATATTTTCTAAGACTATTGTGTTGATCTTTACTTTGTTGAAAACTTCACGCAAGATGAATTTTGCTCCAGGTTTCTTTTAGAGTGAAGCCGGTGAACCTACAGGTTATTATTGTTATTATTATGCAGCATTTAAAGGAATAATTCAGTTCAAAACCTTTAAACATTCACTGATCATTGAAATGAAAAAGAATATATTATGCCAGTTACCTTCGTTGCGTTATCCTTTAAGCAAATGCAGCTCGTGTGATGACTCATTCATGGGATGACTCGTCTTATAATGGTCATCGTTCTTTACATGACTGTATATTTCATTTCTTGTCGTTGAATGATCGCTTCCGGTTGATCGAGCTGTCATCGCTTTCCTTCCTCCTCCTCTTCTCCAGCCTGTCTCCCCCGTCCTTCCGTCTCTGTCTCAGGCCAGAGAGCTCTTCGTCCCGGCTCTGTCTGTGGCTGTGGTCGGCTTCAGCGTCCACTCGACCCTGGGCTCCATGTTCGCCCACAAACACAGCTACTGCGTGGACTCCAACCAGGTACGCTCACGGCTGTTTTCGTATTTCAGTTGAGACCAAGCCTTTGCTGTGTCGATCATGAAATATGTGCCATAACTCAAGTGAAGTACAAACTGAAGGAAAAACTGAATTTTAAGTTTTGAGTTGAAGAACAACACAGGAAGAATTTCACACAAGGATATTTCACAAAGTCTACAGGAGCTTTAGTCATAATGGCAAAGCAAAGTATTAATATTACAGTATTTTGCAGATATTTGCTCTTCACTAGATGCTCACATTGATTTTGTACCTTACTCATGTTTTCTAAAACTCTGACTTCGTTGAACCAACCAAAGGCTGCTGTGATTCAACGGAGGTGGACAGAAGTCAGAGAAAAACCTATTAATGCTCTTTCAAAATTAAACCAGAGAGAAGTCTGACATTAGAACAAACACACCGTGACATAATGATGAGGCATAACCACGACTCCATTTTCAGCTCTGAGTCCCAGATGTGACTTTGTGTTTAAGCTGCTGCAGGACTCGCTCTGTGACTCACAGTTTGTTCTGTCGGTTCGTCCCAGTGAAGAGCAAACAAGAAGAACAAGGTCTGGTTAGATAAACACACTGCAGTCAAACATGCATTGTGAAGCTGTGAGTTATTCAGTTCAGAATGTGAGTCTTAATAAGCAACTCAACGAGGCATTATATTAAATCTGTAAACTTCTCATGATGTGTCACACCTTTAAGACCAGTCCTGTTTAACACTTTCAAACCCAGGAAGGTTTTATGAAATATTCCCCCTGAGTATATTATTTCAGGCCCTGGACGGATAAAATCATGATAAGCAACAGTTGAGCGGTCGTCACTAACCGACAGTGTCCCTGTGTCTGATGCTGTCGTCTGCTTCAGGAGCTGCTGGCTCTGGGTTTGTGTAACGCCATCGGGGGAATGTTCCAGTGTTTTGCCGTCAGCAGCTCCTTCTCTCGCACGACGGTCCAGGATAGTATCGGTGTCAAATCACAGGTACTGTTTTCTATTCAAGACCAAACGCACCTGTGTCGCACTGTGTTAAAGTCTGTGTATCTAATCTTTCTGTCTGTCGGTCTTAGTTGGCAGGTCTGGTGTCAGCCCTGGTGATTCTCACCATCATGTTGCAGATCAGTCATCTTTTTGAGCAGCTGCCGAAGGTAAAGTGCATCTGAGATAACAAGTGTTATTTATGTTCCTCATATCACTCCCAACTCCAGACTCCCACCTATTACAGCTTCCTTGTCTTTTCAACAAGACTCCCGACGTGGCACCTTTTAAGTTTTTACGTTGTTGATTTGTAAAGAACTTGGTGAACAATAATTCAATGAAAGTCATGATATGTATCTGTAAGTCCTGCAGTGAGAAGCAGCTCCATCACTGAGCCACTAAAAGGTCACAGAGAGAGAGAACGAGACAGTTAGAGAAGAGAGATGATTGTACTGTCAGTGCTTTTGTAACAGGAACACGTGCCCACAAAGTTTCTGTGTTGGCAGTCCTTCACTAGTTTGGCTTTACATAATGACTTTCAGAGAATATCAGTGAAGATGTTTTAAGAAATGTCAAGTCATGCTCCATCTGGATGAGACTCACTGTCGGGATGACTCACACGTCTTAGCCAGCGTTCAGTGATGCCTTGCTGTGTGTTCCAGGCAGCGTTGGCAGTGATCATCGTGGTCAACCTGCACGGGATAATGGCCCAGTTCAAAGATGTGTGTGTGCTATGGAAGTCTGACAGATTGGACCTGGTGGGCTACACACACACACACACACACACACACACACACACACACACACACACTCCCCCTGACCGCGGTCCTCTCTCCTGCCTCCTCTCCTTCAGCTGGTGTGGGTAACCTCCATGATTTCCACGCTGGTCTTTAATCTGGACCTGGGTCTGGCTCTGGCTGTTGTCTTCTCTCTGCTCGCGCTCATCTACAGGACACAACAGTCAGTAAATGTCATTTGTGAATTGTTGATAGCTGCACTCTGCAGACAGATGAAGTGTCGGCTCTGACGCTAATCCACATGTACTCATCAGTTATCCACCAGTCAACCACACTAATCTGACGATGCTTTTTCATTTTGAAATCTGCACCTGTCCAGCAGTTGCATAATGTCATCGTTTCTCAGTTAGTGCTGCAAACTGAGATTTCAGTGTTTTAAGTTAGTTTCTGCATTAATATTCCCCTCTGTGTCTCTCCTGTCTTTCATGTCGTCCTCGTCTTCCAGCTCCTCCACTGTTGTTTTGGGTCGTATTCCTGGTACAGACTGTTACAGAGATGTGGGACTGTACACTGAGGTAAACTCAATCTGTCTCACAGCTCTTACAACAAAAACTTTTTGAAGAACCTCAAACCGTTTGATTAAAAGTTTGGTGTTGCTCAAGGTGAGTTGAACAAAGTTAAGGCATAAAGGTAATTAGGAAGGGAACTACATGAAACACAATCCAGACAACACTGAACACACACACACACACACACACACACACTGTTGTCATGTTTCTATCTGCCTGTCTTGTCTCCTCTCTCTGTTCTGCGTCCATTAACGTCACATTTTTTGAGGAACATACTGTTAGAGCTACAAGAGGCCACATTATACGTCACCTACATAGAGAGTCTTGATAAAAAATGTCTTATCTCCAGTGGTATTTGTACTGACCTAAGTAAAGTTGGGATCTTCTTGGAGCCAGCATCTAGTGGCCATTAAAGGAACTGCAACTTAAGGTTCTTCACATATTACACACTTAAATGTGGACTAAAAGGGTGTTACAACATAAACATTTAGTGGTTTGACAATTTGGGAAATACGCCACCTAAAGTCAAACACATGCAGCTGTAAATCTGATTTCAAAGAAGAATATTCAGCATGAGCATTTATGTCCTATGGAACAAGTACAAATACAACTATGCTGCTGTACTAATATGTTAAACAACTGTAATTACTTCCATGATAATATATTAGTATGTAAAGTAATAAACAGATCATTGGGAGCTAAATATAAATCCACAGAAAAGTCCAAAGACCAAAGTCTGTCTCTGTCTAATTTAACAACATGTTTCATTGTGTGAATTTAATCTAATGGTTCATCATTGGGCAGCAGATCATTGTTCACCTGCAGTATCTGAAGGCCTGACTCTGTTGGTGCGGCACTGATCGGCAGAGATGAATCACACTGACCTTACGTGACTCCTGATCTCAGCTAAATGCAGGCTGTGGACGAGCATATCTAAAATGCCATCAGTGCGAAACGCGGTCGATAATGAATTCTCCACAGCCTGTCTTGTGAAACGCATCCCGATTTCAACTAGACCGCAGCATCTGTGATGCAAATGCTATGCAAATGCTAATAAACACAGCAAGCATTCGATGTGTATCGGTTTGCAATGTAGATCAATGTCAGTCTGAATAAATGGCAGTTTGCTCACATGATGAAAAGATGTGGAGATAAAGCTTGTTCCAAATGTTTATATCAAAGCAGGTTTGTAAATGATTTTGAGTTGATGAAGATGAGCTGTTTTAAAAACTGCAGAAGACTTCAGATTACAGCTTCCTCAACATGTAAATGAACACAGCCAGTTCTCCAGTGAAGGTCAGTCTTTCATAAACTTAATGAACCACTTTGAACGGTAAAACTGTCACGCAGCCAAAACACACTAAAAATAAGTCCCTGGCTGCAAACCACCATCTGTCACACATCAAAACACCAAACTGTCACCAAAGGCAATCTGTCCGGGCTCAGAGCATCACTGAAGTCAACTTCTCGCTCTCCTTCCTTCCTCTTGATTCACTTCTCAATCTGTTGCACTGGTGGCTCCTGCACAACTCCCGTCTTTGTGCTTTGGTCAGTGTCCGTCGTGCGTTAGTGATGGTGTGTGCAACAGTTTTCCTTGTACGAGTTTCCCTTCGTGAATCCATTCTGTACATCTTCTTTCTTTTTTTATTGTCTTTGATCCCAAACTGTAGGGCCAGATGATTAATGCTGTAAATCCTTTTTGGGTTTGTGCCAGTGAAGTGTTTCTAAATCTAAATGTTTCTAACTGTGTGTGTCTCTGTTGTGTGCTTTATAACAGGCAAAGCAAGTTCCTGGCTTGACTGTTCTCTCCTGTTCCAGGCCTATTTTCTTTGCCAACTCTGAACTGGTCTTCACAGAGATTAAACAGGTGCCAGCACACACACACACACACACATACACAAACACACAAGGTGAAATGAATATGACTGGGAAAATGGAGAGAAAACTCAGAGGTGCACGTGATTAGAATCAGGAACGCAGCTGAGTGAAAGAGCAGGAGATTGAGAGATGGGGTTATAATCGTGATTAGGAGAATGAAAGAATCCAGATAAGCAGCTGTCCCACACTGACATGTCCATCAATATGTGGACACAAGTTTCTGTGGCAGCACCTGAACTAGGCAGCAAACTAGGTGTGTGTGTTTGTGTGTGTGTGCAGCCGACATGTGTGTTAGTCTCTGTGCCTTGGTCCCTCTGGTTAGAATAGAAAAATTGCATTAGGATGTTTGAAGAAGTTCTGTGACCCCTGATGTGACACAATGACTGAAAAAGTAAAACTAATTTTCCTCGTGGAACTTTTCCTCACCACATCCAGACAGTGAGTCGCGGTCAGAAGGAGAACCCAGCTGGAGTCCACACTGCTACCTCTTCCTCCTCTTCCTCCTCTTCCTCCTCTTCCTCGTCCCCCTCCCCGGCCGGGGCATCAACACACACTCATTGCTTGATTCTGGATTTCAGCTCGGTCACCTTCATGGACTCGGTGGCCATGACGGCGCTCAGCAAGGTGAGAAAAGAGAACTGACTGAATGCAATGTGTAAAACTCACATTTTCAGAGTCAAAATTGTGACATATCTTGTTAAAGTTTTGACTTTATAAGTGAAAATGATGACTGTTGTACAATGTACCAAATGATGTGATAGTAAGTCAAATTTATGACATATAAGCCAAATATTATAAATATTATAATATGTGTTTCCCTAAAATGCTGCATATTTAGAGCAACAAATGTCTTCATGACCTGTTTATAGGATGAAAACCGATGATGGTGAATAATTTGACCGTGGAAAACAGCAAATGCAGATGTTTACCTTCTTGATGTGGTGCTTTATTGCTTTGTGTGTTGGTTGATCTACACGAGCAGATGCTGAAGATCTGAAGTTTTATATGAAAGATATTCTTTGGTAATGTTGAATGTTAGTGCACAGATTTTAAGACAGAGTGGGTTGTATGAACACTTGAGTTATTTTTACCCTCATCTGATTTTTGCACTTTAATTTGATCTGCGAAGGTCGAACAGATCCTCTGACACCGACTCCTTCCTGCTAATCACAGACGGAAGCTCTTATTTAAGACTAGACTGTCCATTATATAACAGAGAGAACAATATGATGCACACCCTCTCATGATTACACACACACACACACACATCAATTGTACTGATATGACTTTGTTATCTCATCTTTCCCTTTGACTTTAATGATAAAAGAAAATTAATTCATCAGCCTCACAGAGTGATCACGTGCTTGAATATGACTTTTCATGATGCATGGTGTGTGTGTGTGTGTGTGTGTGTGTGTGTGTGTGTGTGTGTGTGTCATTCACCAGGTTGTAGAAGAGCTGGAGGTCCAGGGTGTTGGCGTGTTTCTGGCAGCATGTCCAGGTCGGCTTCATGTTTCATACTCACTTATCCTCTATGTCTCTCTCTCTCTCTCTCTCTCTCTCACACACACACACACACACACACACACACACTGTTTCTCTGGTTTTGGCCTGTTATTGTTTCCACAGGTCAGTTTCCCACCACCTCTCCTCGTACTGCAGCTCTGTTTGAAACGTTTCTTCCTCTCTGAACCTCATGTCGTTACAGTGACTGTTTTCACCATCACACCAACACATGTGATCAGAAACCAAACTGTTTATCCTAATACTTTGCTGCACTTCAGAACTGTTTGCTTTGCATCAAATCCGTACATGAAACTTTAGGATTAAAACAGAAAGTGTGGATCCTGATGTTCTCTGTCTGCCATCAGAGGGAGTTTTATCCCAGCTCCAGACTCAGGATTGTGTCGCGGACAGCCTGCCCAGCTCACGTCTCTTCCCCTCGGTCCATCACGCTGTCCAGCGCTGCCTCGAAACCCTGCCCAGGCCTCTGGAGGTAAGCTTTGTCTCATCTCCAAGACAGAAGAACCGAGAAAAAATATTTTCACTGAAGAGTTTTTAAATTCATTCCACATCCACAGTGTTTCAGTTTGTGGCTCCAGAGGGAGCTGTGTGAAATCTGATCAGTTGACTCAGGTGATGTCACTTGAGTTCATGTCGTTTCTAAGACTCCAAGTGTGAAGATGAAAAAAGTCTGTGGGTGTGGAGTTAGAGAAACGTGAGCTTGCCAGACCTGTGCAGCCCACTCCTCATCTCCACTCAAATCTCCGTCTGGTTCTGCTGCGTCGGTTTTGATCATTTTCAATGTCCTCCTTTAACTTTTTTACACGACATCTCGTTGAATATTAAGTGCAAAATAGCAATTTGAGATATCCTAATTTTTTATCGTTTCTTTTTCTTTCTTCTCAGGACATCAACCCAGATGTGAGTGAATGTTGAACAGACAACGTGACTGCTGCTTTTGAATGTAAATCACAGTCATCAGTAACAAGAGGACAGAAATAAAAAGCCTCGGGTGATACTTAAGATCTCAGACAGAACAACCACCTCCTCATTTTATTTTGAAAGGGAGCCATTAACATTACATGTATGTATGCATACACTTCTCACACATTTCCAGACAATAAATGTAATTGTTCCCAACTATTATTGACCTCTCTGTCATGAAGTGTTTAAGATTCGAGTAAGCTGCCAGTAAAACATCACCTGTGTGGTTTCAGTCCGTTGATCAACGCTGCTGCACCGTTCTGACTGACCAGACTGAACTGAACCTGCTTGGTGATGAGGCCCCAGGATGAGGATCTGATCATTCACCCATTCAGAGCTATGTTTAATTTATGTCAGTCCGTCAGTCAGAAAGCAGCAAAGCACCAACAGCAGAGAACGTGGGACTCGAAACCCCTGGTTTAGGAGTAAAGCACAGGGACAAATAAAATCCAGATATGAATAAAGCAGCGTGTTGACGACTTTGTTGTCAGCCTTTACATGCTCATGCTTTGCAGCCCAATCTTGTTCAAACTCCAAAAACCTTATTTTAAATTCTAAAGGAGATTTCAAAGTTTTCAGAGTTCCCAAATCTGTCAGGCTGAAATTTGGGTGAATATTATGGAGATTTATCTAAACCTAAATTTAGCAGATGTGGAATTTTCCCATCTGGTGGAATGATGCATGAATACATGTAGATATATAATATTAATATTACGGTTGAGGGCTATGATAAGAGAATTAATATTAGAGAGACATTATTGATCCCTCCCTCTTATTGGCCTCATAAATAACCAGCTGTTATCTGGTACCAGTCACATGTGTCATAATAAAGAAATAAACATGGACAAAGTTCATAAAAGTCCTCTGCTGACATCCCACCATGTTTAAAAAAGCCTGTGTTCATTGAGGTTTTCTTTCACTGGATGGGAAACAGCGACCTGGCCTTCACCTCGTTCAAACATGCAGAAGAAGAAAGTGTTGAACACCAGAGGACGTATTTTCTCTGGGTTTAATCAATAAACACAGAGATCTTATGGGAGTTAATATCCTCTGTGAGCGAGCCAGACCAAACTGAACTGAAGCGTTTAAGAACTGAAGAGACAGGTGGAAGAAGGTGTCCACTGCCAGTAAAATGGTGATAGCAGAGGATGGTTTCGATCCATCGACCTCTGGGTTATGGGCCCAGCACGCTTCCGCTGCGCCACTCTGCTGTCAGTCACCCCAGATGGGACTCGAACCCACAATCCCTGGCTTAGGAGGCCAGTGCCTTATCCATTAGGCCACTGGGGCTTCACAGGCCTGGCACATGTACACGGACAGTGAGTTTCACTGCAAAGCAACAGCGTGGGAAGAACAATGTGTTGGTTTTGAATGACATGACGATGATGTCATGAGGAGACAGAAGCTCTGACAACAGACAACCACAGACAGAACCTCGAACATGTTGCCAGAATGTGTGAAACACATGATGATGAATTAACAAGGCGAATGATGTCACACACCTGTGCAACGTAACCTGTTAATGCAGTGGTTCCCAAACTGGGGGAGCGGGGTTGCCAGGTCTGCGTGTATGTGCATGTGCAACTTGGTGGTAATAAATCATTTCAATTCACTTATGGATGTGTATTTATAGATATAATTCGTGTAATCTGCATGCAGAATAGGTCCAACCAACCAGCGGATAAAGAAATCATCCCGCAGCAAGTAGGAAAATTCCGCGGACCTGGCAACCCAACCGGTGCGAAGCTGGACGTAAACAAACGCCGCACGCTGCAGCGCACGCGGGCAAAGCGTGGAGCTGTGAGAGGACGTGCAGGTAAATGTGAAGCAGACGATGAATCTAAACCAAAACAAACTCATCTGAAAAGTGTCTTATTGCGACTGTTGATCAGCGGAAGTGAGAGGAGGAATCTCGGTGTCAGCGCTCAGGTGGTTTGAAGCTCACACCTGTGGAATCTGTGAAAGCTCCTGTGTCTTTAAGAGAGAGTTAACCAGTATCTGTTCTCTGCCATAAAGCAGGTCTCCCATTCACTCTGCTGTGGCCTCATCACAAGTTAACAAGAACAACCCTGGGTGGAAATGGCTGACTCATCTAATCACACACAGATACCAGACATAAAACACACAGATAAGATGCATCTAAAACCGTCAAGAGAGACGTGAATATTTTATTGTATGTGCAGCCATTCACTCCACATTCACCTGAACTCAGGTGTTCAGCTTCCTGCGTGTGTATAACATGATCCACCTATAGCTGAGTCCAGCTGAGCACGCTGCCCATTTTCAATTCATTTCTTCAAAGGCAAAGGGTGATTGCATCATAAATGAAAAAGCCATGACAGGAGCTGCACAATCAGCCTATAAATGATAAAGGGAGCACATATTGTTCAATCATCTCTCATTTCTACTGCTTGTGTGACCATTTGTGCACCTGCACATACAGTTTGGAACTTTGCCCTCTCCCTCCTCAACCTTGTCCAGTTTGCTATCTAGATTTCTCTTCAAGGTCTCGCAGCAGTTGAGCCACGACACAGACGGAGACAGTGTCTCAGCCTGAGACAGAGACGGGACGGAGAGGAAAGAGGAGACGACATATGCAGGAGTGTTTCTTCTTCTCCACTTGGTCACAGACTCTTTTCTGTTGTGGATTTTACTTTTTCACTTGGATCTGATGGAAAACTCGAGCGCAGATTCAATTTGAAGCCCACTGAGCGCAGGGAGGATGAATTCTTCCTAAAGATGGATGTGCCATCTTATGATTGAGGAAAAAAATTATAGAAAAGTTAGGTGGAGGATTTTCTTTACAGGTTGGATCTATTTCCTCTGAACTGGAAAAACTGATAAATCACATCAGCACATTATACATTATATTCCTCATCTGGAAACCTGCGCTGAACTTGGATGCTTCAAGCTTTTCAACATAATTAAACATTTACTCTGATACAGCTGGAAAACACAAGGTAATTATTATCCAAAGTTTCGAGCGTCTGTGTTGAGATAAACAGCTCAGTCCCACATGGATCCTGATCAGGACTCAACATGAAACATCAAGATTTGTATTCTTCACCGCTGCTATTGTGCCAAAACAACATTTAACAGATCACGTTATGTTTGTGGTCAAATGTGAAGCTTTTTCTTCTAACAACATGGATTTTTTTTGTTCATGTTCCAGCTTCCTTCAGCCATGGCCGAGAGGAGACGAACGAGCTACAGCGTCCACAGGGAGATCCTGGACGAAGAAAGAGTGGACGAGATGGCAGAAAAGTCTGACTCGAAAACTTCTCTGTCTGAAAAGGTCAAAAAGTCACTGAGGTAAAGTTTCTCACATCTCATCCACTGTGCTTCTCAAATCATTTGCATGTTCGGACATTTTCTGTCTTGAATATTTTCGTTTTGCATCAGAGCACGAACCATAAAGCTGTTCCAGCCAATTCTGTGAAGTCAATATTGAAACGAATCCTCATACACCAGTTTTCTTAACGTTACAAATAAACAACAAAATGTCATGTGTTCGACTTCTCCATTTCAGTTCAAGCTGGAAGTTTTCACTTAGTATTTCAATCAACAGCTTGTGCAACAAGGCCTGTTTTATCTACTTCTTACTTCTACTTCTTGCAAAAGTCTTACTGGAGTAAATCCATATCAAAAGGTCTTTGGCAGGTTGATAGACACAAGAAATGAGGATACATGAGAAAAGTAGTTAACTTTCCACTTTTGTCCACGTTTTAGATGTAAAATAATCAGTTTTCTTTCACATGTAAAACAGTATTTTCTCACATCATCACCATCAAACACACGTGCACGCCGTCACAAATGTCTTCTCTGTCCGTCCGTCCGTCTGTCGCTCCGACACAAACACTCAGGTGTTCAGGTCCCAGGTTGAAGAGCTGCCTGCTGGGTAGTGTTCCTGTCGTATCGTGGCTGCCTCGATACTCCCTGAGAGACAACGCCCTGGGTGACCTGATCTCTGGAATCAGTGTGGGGATCATGCAGCTGCCGCAGGGTGAGGATGAAGGTTCAGGAGATAGAGAAGCAGTGAGGTGGAAGAGATAAAAGGCAGATATGATGTTTGGAGGTTGTGCACTAGTGTTTTCTAATCATTGCTGTATTGCAGGAAACCGTATTCATGCTCTGCTCTCCCTGCAGGTATGGCCTACGCCCTGCTCGCAGCGGTTCCTGCAGTCTTCGGCCTTTACTCGTCCTTCTACCCGGTCCTCGTCTATTTCGTCTTCGGCACATCCAAGCACATCTCAGTCGGTTTGTACTTTCACACTTGCTGTATCTGCGCACAGGGTCATTCTGACAAGTGGGAATTCCAGCTGAAAGACTGAAACGATATTTTTTCACCCATCTTAATGTGCAAGGTTCAGGTTTTAAACAAAGGCCTGGTCTTTAGCTGAAGCTCAAGACTTTTCCCATCATTTCATAAATGGGACCTTTACTTCTGGAACCAGTGCCACCTGAAACAGCTCATCCAACTTCGCAACTTCCTTTTTGACTATATTTCCAAACAAACAGCAGTGAAGTGGTGAGGCTCAGAAATATGCAACATCAGATCCAACAGATACCACACCAGAGAGAAGAGCACAGAAACAACAAAACTGTCAACTGAACTAAGCTTAGAAACGTTCTCACATGTTTCACATAGGAGCCAATCAGTCGAGCAAGGAGCTGAGGAAAAAATTGGATTTCAGGATCAAGGTGCATTTGAGGGAAATGTCTCTCAAAATATCCAATATTTTCTTACGTGGCCGGTGGAAATGTGTGTTTGTGTCTCTCCAGGAACATATGCAGTGATGAGCGTGATGATCGGAGGGGTGACAGAGCGATTAGCCCCAGACTCAAACTTTCTGATATGGAATAATGAAACAAACAGCAGTAAAGTGGATGAGAGCTCACAGTACGCAGAGAGGGTGAAAGTGGCTGCAGCCGTCACCTTCCTATCGGGAATATTTCAGGTAAACTAAAGTTCAGAGGACACTCTGGCCTGGAGGTCGAAAATCAAATATATCTTTGTGTAGAAGTAAAAATCTGGTGAGCGGTGGTGGAGATATCTTGTTTGGATGGACAGACGATCTGTCGTCACCATCGACAGGCACCTGCTGCGAGCAAGAAAACATCAATGATAAAACAAAATACTTCACGCTCACGTCACCCTTTGAAAAGTACATGTCAACAAACGCTTTAAGCTCTTATAGGATCAATTTCTAGACCTTATTGATCTCTTTAAAAGCATGATGGGGAGCTACTTCCTGCTATATTTTCTGACCATTTAATCCCATATGTGACTACATGTACTCTGCAGGGAACCTCTTGGCTCCTCTTCAGTCCAGGGTAATGCATGTGTATGTGTGTGTAGTGTATTTGGGTAAAGAAGTTTCTCTTTCTGCAGCTGTCATGTCACACAGACCTCAACTCATGAGTTTATAAAACCAGCATTGTTCATTTTAGTGAGCGTCAAATATAAATTGGTTTTCTGGTCATCAAACCCTCTGAAGCTACGAGTGTTCCTGCGTCTTCTCCCTCCATGTTAATGTGAGTGAGATTTTCACCGTTCTGCTTCCAGATCCTGCTCGGCCTGCTCCGCTTCGGCTTCGTTGTGACCTACCTGTCTGAGCCGCTGGTGCGAGGTTACACCACAGGAGCTGCCATCCACGTCATCGTGTCCCAGCTCAAATACACCTTTGGCATCAGCCCTTTGAGATACAGCGGGCCCCTCTCCTTGATATATGTAAGAAAGAACACGGTAAAATTTGTTCACTTCGCACTCCTTCCACTTCTCTTCTGCCTCGTCGGTCGCCCTCTTAAACACATGCTTTGATCTCCACACTATAAAACGTCAAACGACGCCGTGGTTGAGACAAACCTCTCTTCTGTGTGATGAAGAATCTGAAATGAGCATTTATGGATTTACTCGTGTGAATATAGATTTACTACTTATTTCTCCCACACTTTCAGCATTTCTCACAATCACCACTCTTCCTGTCTCTGCAGACCGTGTTGGAGGTGTGTTCTCTCATTCCAAAGACAAACGTCGGGACTCTCGTGGTCAGCATCGTTACTATAATCAGTCTCATCGCCGCGAAGGAGCTCAATGCATATTTTAGTAAGAAGCTCCCTGTTCCTATACCTGTGGAGCTGCTTGGTGTGAGTACACAGGAATACACACAGAAATACACACAGGAATACACACAGAAATACACACATGCACCTTTAATGTACTCTACGGACTGTTCCTTACCAAGATCTATTGTCTGTTTCTCCAGGTTATCATTGCGACAGTCGTCTCCTGGCAGATGGACCTGCGTGACAAATACCAAGTGGACGTGGTGGGAGAGATTCCCTCAGGGTGAGACACACACAGCAAACACACAGAAGTGTGAGATGACAGCTTTATAACAGGTGATGTCTTCTGCTCTGTCCGTGTCCACCAGCCTCCAGCCGCCTGTTTTCCCAGATGTCTCCCTGTTTGGTCAGGTGATCGGCGATGCCTTCGCTCTGTCTGTGGTTGGCTACGGCATCGCCATCTCGCTGGGACGAATCTTCGGCCTGAAGTATGGATACAGTGTGGACAGCAACCAGGTAGGGAGGCGACAGAGGGGGTCACGGATGAGCCGCTCTTCTAAGCTTGATATGTCATATGTAAATGTTTTTCCTGGTTTAGGAACTCATCGCTCTGGGTCTGAGTAACTCCATCGGAGGAATTTTCCAGTGTTTTGCCATCAGCTGCTCCATGTCTCGCACCATGGTTCAGGAGAGCACGGGAGGGAAGACGCAGGTTGGTGTGGCTCTGCCGACGTCCCCTCGAGCAATAGACTGTGGGTGAACTCTTCTCCCTCTGAGGAGACCGGCAGAAAGACCACCACCTAAAAAACCATGCATGAATTTTAGATCCTCATATTAGTCTTTTGAAATGTCTACTGTATAAAATGTAAATACTGATTTTCCTCATAAACACAATCAACACATATTACAAAATATTACATCATCATCAACACAACTGACATAAAAACTTAATCTGTTATGTTTTTATGACCATCCTGCGCCAATATAAAGTTCAGCAGCTGGGATAGTTATCTTTGGTTTGCATTGATGTGTTGCTTCTCCTGTGTTTATTCCACACACGTCATTGGTTTTCTGTAAACAGGACACGGACGTTTCATGAGATCATTTTTCAGATCAGTGTTTTCACCCCAACACTTCGCTGCCCGGAGACGCAAACCCGGAGAATGTTAACGGTTAAACAGAGTGAAAAGTCGGTCATGATTAACATTACTCTGATGAAAAAACACTCGGGGAATTGATGTTCGCTCACGTCGTCCACCTACACAAACACAGATTCGCTGAAAGGCTAAACCGATTTAGTCTGACAACACCATTAATCAGCTCAGGCCCATTACAGTGAAGAGGAGAGGAGAGAGCAGAGGGGCTTTAACTGATGATGCCCTGACTCCTCTCATAATCACGGACCAATTCACTCTAATAACCACTACATCATTCATCTTTTCTGCAGTGTTTCCTCAACTCTCTTCCTGATCTCTCTCCTGATTTCCATTCATCGTGCCTCCATCTTCCCTCTCTCTTCACTGCAGGTTGCTGGAGCTCTATCAGCAATAGTTATCCTTTTCATCGCGCTCTGGATTGGATATCTCTTTGAAGATTTGCCCAAGGTACTCTGTGTGTGTGTGTGTGTGTGTGTGTGTGTGTGTGTGTGTGTGTGTGTGTGTGTGTGTGTGTTCACATCTGTGCACAAGTATACACACACGTGTCCGAGTCCGAGAGTGAATGTGTTTGCAGAATGATTCCTCAGCACTGAGCCAACAGCTGAGGTTGTGTTGCTGTAACGCCACCAACAGATACTTGTTCAGCTTCGGTCTGAAGCCACAGACTATTTTTAAAACCACTGTAAGAGCTAAAACATCAGGGTCAATAAATTAATTGCACGGATCTTAAGCTGTATAAGTGTAGAGGGTGTAAAGCAAAGCAAAGCAAATTATGATTTTATTTTGTTTGCAGCCGGTTTAACTACAGCACATAAAACTTTATCTCAAACTAACTCACCTTCTTGTGTTCGGGCTCAAACCTGGAGCTAACCTGTGTTGTACTTGGCTCGCGTGCAGGCAGTGCTGGCCGCCATCATCTATGTCAACCTCCACGGCATGATGAAGCAGTTCATGGACATCCCAGCTCTGTGGAGGAGCAACAAGATCGACATGGTGAGTGTCCTGAAACCAGACGAGGAAATTGTTCGTGTTTTGGCAACAGGATTCATTCACTGATATTCTTTTTAAATCGCAGTGTTTCACAAGCTGCTTGTGACAGTGTGTTCAGATAAACAGTCATGTTTCTTCCTCGTGAAAAAATCAGCACATGATAAAAGTAATGATCATTTCCTGTCAGGCCTCCAAAGTGTCGCTGGAAAATAAATGAATATAAAGAATGGATAAAGAAACGAGTGTGATCAATCAAATAGCAGTTTTTGTTGACATCTTGACCCCGTTTCTCTGACTTGTGTGTTTGTATGCTAAACTAAGCCAAGAAACAAAAATGAATCAACTAATTGTTTCCACTGACTGAGCTGCAGATTGAGTGACAACCCGGCTCCTCAACACTGTCTCCTCTCTCTCTCTCTCTCTCTCTCTCTCTCTCTCTCTCTCTCTCTCTCTCTCTGTCTCTCTCTCTCTCTCTCTCTCCCTCCCTCTCCCTCCCTCTCTCTCTCTCTCTCTCTCTCTCTCCCTCTCCGTCTCTCTCTGCCCCCCCTTCTCTCTGCAGGTGGTCTGGGTGGTCACCTTCATCTTCACCCTGCTGTTGAACCCTGACCTGGGACTGGCTGCCTCCATTGCTTTCTCCATGCTCACCGTCATCTTCAGGACGCAGCTGTAGGAACACGTGGCCACATTTATACATATACACAACGATAACGTGTTGAACGTTAAGCTGTGAATGACAACACCCAGTAATCAACTCAATCCTTCTTTCAGGCCACAGCTAAACACAAACTGTTCATACGTTGTCTGTTGTGTGTCTTCCAGACCTAAATACTCTCTGCTGGGGCAGGTCCCAGACACTGACATTTACAGGCCAGTGGAGGACTACAGTCAGGTACGGCACATTATATTTAGATAACCTGAAGCAGGAGTGAGGATGAGCACTGGTCCAGAGATGGACAGAATCATTTGACAAATGCAAAGTAGCCTAAACTTAGTTTATTTAGTTCACCTGTATTTTTGTATTTTGAATATCACATCTAGTCAGTGAGAGGTAAAGCCTGGGGATAATGAGGCCTTTAAATGAGGAATTAATTAACACAATCCATCACTGAATAATTAGTAAGACATTACAACAGCAATGAACTTCTCACTGATCTTTAATTGGAAAAAACAATATTGCTGTAACCTGAGTAAACTGGCTTGTAACTCTTTGTTTCATTTTATAAGCCAAGACGTTTATTCTTAAGATGGTGAAACAAGTCAAAAACAAAGATTAAATCATTGGAAATGTAGAGATTTATTTGCCTGTTTAATTGATCAGCTGACTGACTGATTTCAGGCGAGACAGGTGCCGGGGATTGTGATCTTTCGTTCCTCGGCCACCCTCTACTTTGCCAACGCTGAGATGTATGAAGGAGCCCTTGGAGAGAAGGTGAGGACGGACACACACACACACACACTTAACCGACCTTTAACTTGGGGCTTAACCCTCTAACGTCTCTGTAAAGAAGTGACTAGAAGTAAAATTCATCCTCACACAAACACTTTAGTAGTATGAATATATCCATGTGGACGCCCACCCAACGAGCAGTATCAGGTACACAAACACAGCATGATGGACACACAAGTCAAGATTTATATGGACACACAGACAAACACACCACAGCTACACACACACACACACACACACACACACACACACACACAGAAAACTCCAGCAACAATCTCACTTGTCACAATTTCCGTGCAATTAACTCCTCTCTTGCAAACGTTATTTCTGACACGCTAATAACTGACCCGACATTTCACCAATTCACACATCACGGCCGTGACAGACATTGTTCAAAATGTCATCCCACCATTTTCTCCTCTCCTTTCTTCTCTTAAAGCTTTGTTTAAACACCCCCCTCCTTCTCCGTCTCGCCCCCCTTTCTTCCTCCTCCTCCTCCTCTGTCACGTCTCTTTGGGGCAAACAGGAAGATAGATTGAGGGAAGGTAGAAAAAGATGGGGGGGGAGGTGAGAAGCAGAGACTGAATGAGGGAGGGAGATAATGGAACGTCTCATTCATTAAAATGTCAGCGTGTCAAAGCCGCCGTCTCGCTCTTTTCTCTCTAATCTTTGATGCACAAATAAGCTTCACTGAGCTGCTGTTGAGGCTGCACGTTTGTTTACAAGGTGAGAAACCGCCACCAGATGAATTCTGGGAATTTTTGGATCGGCGTCTCTGCTCCATCAGTCACTGTGGCGTGCAGATGACTCAAATTTGGGGAATCTTTTCCATGAACTCGTGAAACGTAAAACTAGTGACGTCGTGCAGAAAGAAACGTTTTTAGAGGCAAATCATAATTTGATTTTTCTTATGAGACAGTGTAATAATAGACATGGTCTTGATGAGTCCAAATGTTTGAGATGCTAATATGAAGCAGGAAGGCTTGAATGTCTGTAATTAAATTCTGATCCACTTTGCAGTTGTCCGGCAGACATTTTATTAACGGACAAACATCATGGAAACAAACCATTAAAATCCGATTGGCTGTTGGCGACTGATGACTGTTCTATTTCCTGCTTTAGTCTTTGCTCATTGCAAATGGAGAAATGTTCCATTCGTTTACATCCCTGTATGAAGAGCTCAGCATGTTTCCTTCTGGCAGCTCAGTAGAAACTGATGTCCTGTTCTTTGCTGATCCCAATGTGAATTTTTCCACTTGTTACAAAGAAGAGGTTGACAATTTTTCACGTCTATTAAAATGAGCCCAGTGCCCACACAGTGAAACGGCTGTTGCTTGCTCTTACAAACAGGATGATAATTACAGCCGGGAAACTTGTTTCAGTGCTCAAATGGTCTCATACTGTTTTAAGACAGACTGATTGTGAACCTCACCAACAAAAGTAAGAGAAACTTGTCAGAGAAACTTCTGTTAATTCTTTAGTTGTCAAATGCAGGAAAACAAACTTCACCGTTCATTTTCTTTTGACTTCACACAAACACCTTCAAGCTTCCTGAGCAAGTAAAACTGGTTCTCCAGCAATGTCCTGTGGTCGTGTCTCATCAGTCCTTCAGATCTGGCTGATCTGCCTGAACCGGCTCAACTGGCTGAGACAAATATTTATGTGGCTGCAAACGGGCTCAACCCGACATTCTGACTAATAACATAATAACCTGTATCAGACGGGTATTAATGAAGGTTTCGTGGCTGTCTGCCACCACCTGTTGTAGCACAATAGTGATTTATGTAACACTTGTTAAGTTGTCTATGTTTGGTTTGATCTATAGTTCACAGTGGTTTTAACAAGCTTCAGTGTGGTTTGTTGCTAAAGATATTTAGCTTCTTGCAGCAGAAAGTCCAGAATAGAAAGAGACAGCAGACAAATATATGGTGACACTTATATCAGCTGATGTAAGTTTAGTGTTAATGTTAAAGATAAAAAGAGAAGCAGATGAATCAAAGAGTCATGATGAGGATCTGAGGAGGAAGTGAGATTTGACTGACTGTAAAAAACGATTGTAAACTTCTGTGTGATCGTCTGTTTCTTTTAGTGCGGCCTCAACATCACCAAGATCCTGTCGATAAAGAAGAAGCTCGAGGCCAAAAGGAAGAGGCATGAGAAAAAAATTGCCAAGAAAGCCAAGAAAGCTGCCAAGAGGAACGCAGCGGACACGGTGAGGACGAGCAGAGACAGGACACGATGCATGACTTACTGAACACCTTGTGTCAATTTAAAAAAAAAAAATCTAAGCAAAGATGTGTTCAAGCATTTGCGACCCTAAGCCTTAATGGTCACTTGAATTTCTGGTTCTGCAATAACCTTCAACTGTTATTTCTCATCTGAACCGCAACCATTCACTTTGATTTATCTCTCAAGTCTCTCTGCGTCATGTCTCCTCCCGTACAGGAGGTGGAGCCAGAGATGGAGAAGAAGGACATTGCCGTCATTGAGGTGGACGCTGAGCCCGACCCCTCGCTCCCCAGAGCCATCGTCCTCGACCTCAGCCCCGTCAACTTCCTGGACACTGTGGCCGTCAAGACACTGTGCAGGGTACGAACATGTACACACACATTCACACACACACATTCACACACACATTCACACACGCACACACACATTCACACACACACATTCACACACACACATTCACACACACACACATTCACACACACACATTCACACACACGCACACACACATTCACACGTGTACACACACATTCACACATGTACGAATTACATTAGTTGTGCAAATCTACATTTGTTTATCTAATATATTAACATGGTTAATTTCTACTTTCTACTTTCAGCTAAAATGGATTCAAATGCCTCTTTAAAAGAACAATCAGACAAACTCTTGATAGCTAATAATGAAATTCCTCCCAAAATCAGATAATGAACTGGCCCCAGGAGGACGAGGGAAATACACGATTAGTGATTCTGATCCTTTATCTTTGCTCTGTGAATGTCTTCCTGTTCGAGCAGCTCTTCTCTTCCTACAACAACGAGAACTTATCCTCCATTCATCCTTCCATTCCCTTTTCATTTGGGTGTTCAATTACTGTAAATTGAATTATCGGACTGATGTCATGACCCCGGTTTGACCTTTGCTCCGTGCTTCTGTGTGCATTTCAGATCCGGAGAGACTATGGTGAGATCGGTATCGAGGTGGTTCTCTCTGGCTGCCAGAGTAAGTCCCTCCACATCACCAGGAAATAATGAGACTGAATATTTATTATAACAATATTTTAAAAAGAAAATCATCAGAAAAGTTGAATGTTACCATTAACAGCTGTTCGTATGACTTAAGATCTGCTTTCGGTATCAGTGTTAAAAAGGAAATATATTTTCTCAAGTCGGTTTGTTGATTCTCTGAGACTTTCCACTGTGGACGTCAGTGAGCCCCCGACGGTTTGTGAGAAACGCTCCGACATACCGTAACACACACGGATGTATTTTCACATTGACCTTCGAGAGCCGCTGAGCCACACACAATTTGAATTCTTTCAGCAACACTGGATGTTGTTGTAGCTGTTTTCTGATGTTATTGTAACGTTTCTGTGAAGGAAGTCGTTCAGTCAATGGCTGCTGTGTTTCCCAGAAAACACTGGTCCAGGTTTTCTATGGTATGAATCATTAGAAGATTATAGTGAGTCGTAAGGAAAGATAAATATACAGAAATCTGGTGGAACGGGTGTGTCCTTACTGTAATAAAGCATCAACTATCTGTGTTTGTTTTTAGATACTAGCTCTCGAATGTAGGTGTGACTTGCTTGGTTGGATAAAATGTGCATCTCCAGGGAAAGAAATCTACAACTACAACTCGAGGAACCATCCAGTTTCTGCAGCTCTAATTAGCCCGCGCTGGATTGATGTGCTGTCATGAGAAAAATAGTTTATTGTGAGCGTTTAGGCTCTCAAAGGGACGGCAGAGAATATTTATGTAGCCAGGAATTATAATGAGTCGACTCCTCCGTCACTCCCTCGTTCTCTCACTTCATTTTATTTCTCCTACTTTAACACTTTCATCTCCCCAGTTTCTCTTGACTTCTCTATTTTCTCATTCCATTTCTCGTCCACGCTCACTGTCTCTCTCTCGTTCTAGCCTGCGTTGTGGACGGCCTGCAGACTGGAGGTTTCTTAAATGACAAAGTGACAAAGACCTGTCTCTTCTCCAGCGTCCACGATGCTGTTTTATACTGTCAGTCGTCCAGAACACGGAGTCAAAATAAGGTAAACGGCTGCACGAGCGCTCACACACGTTAGACATGTAATCACACATCACAACATACTGAAGTGTCCAAACACGAGGCGCAGATTCACAGGAGTCTCAGGAGGAGGTCATTCGTTAAGTTAATCTAAAAATATACTGTCGGGTTCATCATTTTTTGGCCACTTGGAACACGTGCAACAATATTGACACAACATCTTATCACCTCAGCAAACAGATGCCAACTTACACAACAGGTGGACACAAAGCAACATTATCAGGAATTGAATGACAGGCTGATATTCAGACTCCTCAGCTGTGTTTTCGGTCTGTATTTACTCATGAGGGAGACATCGAGCTCTGAATGCTCGCTGTGTTCACCAGCGAGTCACTGACTGTGTCTGTCGGCTGATCGGTGTCGGACAAAAAACATCCAGTGGGTTTTTAAAGCTTTTTCGATGACGTGAGACAAAATGGTAAATTTGGCCATAAAGCAATGAGTTAACAGATGTTTCCAAGCTCCACTGAGCTGCAGAGTCAGGTGATGATTCTCTGTGGGTTTGTCACTGTGAACGATTTGATTGATTGATTTACTATTAGCATTTTGTGCAGAGTCGTGAACATGTGACTTTGCAGAGGTGCTGGTTGTACTAATGATTGAGCCAGGCTTCATGTCAGTCACTGTTGTCTATGCAATGAATGAAAAGCTTTTTACTTTCTGAATCCTGCCTGATGTAACGCCCAGCCCCCACTTCCTCCATACGAAGCACTCTGAGATGTAAATGCAACCAAACTCGACTGCAAATGACTGCATTTAAAAATGGATGTATGTAAAAGTGTGAGCACATGTGTTACATTCTCCCCATGAACCTCCTCACACTTAGATGAGAAGAAGTTAGACTGGAACACATGAAAGTGACAAAATAAAAAAGTAAACAACACATTTCTAAAACCCGTCGTCAGCGGGGAAACGTCTCTCAGCAGCCTGGAGAGTGGGAACGATGGATTCAAGTAATTTTAATGGACAATGATTCAAATGTTGTTTCTGGATTAGTTCATTGATCCCTGCTGACCTGGACTGCATATTGATTTTACACAGGGTGGTTGGGGGATGGAGAGACTGGTGGGTTCAGTACTTTCTAAAACGATGTTATATCTTAATGCATGTTAATGTATTTCGATGTAAATCCCTCGTGTTTTTTCACACACAGTCAAACACAAATGTCTAAACAACATTTTGTATGAGAAATACTGCTCTTCCCAGAATCAACCTCTCTGCTTTAATGCATGGACGTGTGTGTGTGTGTGTGTGTGTGTGTGTGTGTGTGTGTGTATTTGTATTCATCTCATGTATACACCTGTGCATGCATGCATGTCTGCATATTGTTCAGAGCGTGTGTTTTTTTCCGCCTCCTCTGTTTTAGTGTTTAGTCGGGTGCGTGACTTTATGTCTCAGCTCCCATAGGAGAAATCTAACAAAGAACAAAGAGGTGGCGCTGGTCCATGAAACACAAGAGCAAAGGCTTTTAATGGGAGAGAGAGACGATGTAAGAGGGTTGGTCAAGGCAACTGTGCAACACACACACACACACACAGACACAGTAACATGCAGGCAGACGTGTGCAAATTAATGAACACATGCATCCACGTTCATATATGCAGCTCAAACTGTGTGAATATGTTTTATATGGAAATGCTTTTACAGAAGAGAGGGAGAGGTTTTCAGAGTCGTAGTAAGAGAAGCAAGAGGTTGGTTTGGAAATCCATCAGACCTGTAATGTTTCTCCAGTTCACTTCATTTCAAATCTATTTAATTCTATTTTATAAAATCATCTTTACATAAAAGAAAATGGAGACACAGAAAATGTCTCAAAGAAGCAAACAGAGCCTTAATTTCACACAGACAATATATGAAGTTCAGTGAATCTACATGATGCGATGTGGAGACGTCAGATTTAAAACAGTTTGACTTTGGTTTTGAGATTTTTGCAGAGTGAGTTTCAGGCCAAATGTTCACAGTCCTGTTCTGTTCCTCCTCATTAACATCTACTGAGACTTTCATGCCACTGGAGAACAAAGACAAATCTGGCTGAAAATCAGGCTGATATTTTTCACATGGTCTCTCTCTTCTTCTCCGGTTCCTCGTCTCTGTTCTCATTTCTCCCGTCTCTGTTTCGCAGGAGATCACAGAGACACATTTCTGAGTCCTGAGAGGAACGATGGAGGAGATTATGAAGGAACGCCAGACCCTGTGTGTGTGTGTGTGTGTATTTTATCCAGTGAGCCTCAGAGAACTGGAACTCCCGTCTGTCACAAACACAGACACACAAACCTGCCGACACGCACACGCACAAGACATGAAGTAAAAACACAGCATGTAAATAAATGTACCACACGTATGGAGTCACACAGTATGTTGGAGGAGTGTACAAAACAAAGCAGTGACGCACACACACACACACACACACACACAGAATCATGCAAAAACAACACACACATACAAACCTGCATTTGAAGCGTATTAATAGAAATTGATATCCTTCTGTGATGTGTTTTTGTGCCATGTTTTAAAATGAAGTTATTGTTTAATCACTAACAAACAGAATACATTTCTGCATTAATGGTTTATTTATGAAAAAAAATGTTCATATACTTAGATGAAAATTAAATATTGTTTTACTTAGTCAGCTGCTTCTCTTTGCTCGTTTCCTTTCCAAACACAGACAGTTTTGATTTGGATTGTGTGAGGACGGCATTTTGGTTTGGTTACACAATGACAGGAAATCTCCGAATACCACCGAGCAGATCTGATGAAAGTGACGTCTCAGATGTGGACGCAACGTGTCCTCCTTTCCTGTCTCGCTGGGAGCGGCCGCTTCATTAACCGTCAGACTCGCTGAATGTGTTTAAACAGTATAAGGATTTGTTCTGTGAGACATTTTCAGTTCTTGCCAGATGTTGCAGATGCTCATTATAGTAGCTCACAGATTGGATCATTGACCCTGAGTCGCTCATGAAACGGCACATTTATAGACACAGTCCACCATGTGTCGATCAGGACTTTTTCTCTAGTTTGAAGTCACACATGGGCACAAGGACAAGAATTCAAAAATGGATTTCAGCTGGTCGTCGCCGAGCTTGTTTGTTTCACTGCACGACAAAAGAAAATGTCTCAATCTTTGTGGGAAGACAAGTGGGAAGAAATTCATTTCCACCACAGAGATCTGCAACCACAACAGTCGTCTGTTAACTCG
>JAFREQ010000052.1:1225000-1357500 GCA_025331565.1 Holacanthus passer | reverse complement strand
GTCAGACATGTGTCCTCTGCAGGACGAGCGGGTAGAAATCTGATGACAGGTTCCGTTATCACCGTCACTGAGGCAGCAGGTCACCGAACCTCAGGAAGCAGCTTCATGGGCTTTTTGTTTTTTTTAATCTCGGGAGGTGTGTCAGGCTGCAGCCCACACACACACACACACACACACTCTTCATTGTAATGCTGCACATGGCATTAACACACAGGGAAGCCTCGTGTGTTAATGGGGGAGGAAGAAGAGAAGTAAACCTACAGAGAGTTTGGGGGAGAAACAGATTCTTTGTTTTATTCGATTGACATTTGACATTTATTTGCTTATTTGCTTTGCAAGTCATATTGTTAGTGAGTCAGTTGACAGGTGAACACCCACACCCCCACACACACACACACACATACACACACACATACACACACACGTGAGAGAGAGATTTTGAAAAACAAAACATTGAGGCAGTCATAGTTAAATATCTGGTGAAAATAAAATGAATAAATGCTCATTTTAAATTGATCTCATTCAAATGAAATCTTCGTCTTACAGGTTCTTATTTATACATTTAATCGTCAAACTATGTCTTATTTGTATATATATGTGTGTGTGTGTGTGTGTGTGTGTGTAGATGTCTCATCATATTCTTTTTTTATTCTTTATGATTTTTCATTCATTCGTCTCTTCATCCTGGTGCAGTGGACGATGAACAGTGTGGTCATGTACAAACTGTGTGTTGTTGTTTTCTACATTATTTTAAATGTGAAGCTCAGAAGAGAGAGAGAGAGAGAGAGAGAGAGAGAGAGAGAGACCTTGTGGAGAACAGAGCATATGGCATATGATGTAACGCCGGTCGTTGCTGACGCTCTGACAGCACAGTGTGTGTGTGTGTGTGTGTGTTACAGCCGGTGCTCTGCCTCTCTCTCTCTCTCTCTCTCTCTCCCTCAGACAGAGCCAGAGCTCCGGCAGGATGCACGCTGCCACCGCCGCCTCCTGCCTGCTGGTCGCCGCCGTCAGCTGCTTCCTGTTCGGCAGCGAGCTGCTCTCACCGCTGCTCCGTGTCTCTGTTGCAGACTCCTCGATGCCGGAGCCCGGAGCTGCTCCGCGGCGCAGCCCGCAGGGAGTCCCCTACACCGACCTCCAGCACATCGTCAACGCCGACGGCCTGCACCTGTTCTGCCGCTACTGGGAGCCCGCAGGGCCGCCGAGGTCAGTGAGGGAGGGGGGGAGAGAGAGAGAGAGAGAGACAGGGAGAGACAGAGAGAGAGAGTGAGAGAGAGAGAGAGAGGGGAGGGAGAGAGAGCGAGCGAGAGAGAGTGTGTGTGTGTGTGTGTGTGTGTTGGGACCTTGTTCACATGGCTGCTTTCAGTCCTGGAGTCACATGAGGACTTTCTGCTGAGGTCCTGCATGTTAATCTTGTGTGTGTGTGTGTGTGTGTGTGTGTGTGTGTGTGTGTGCTTGCTCAGTGCACACCAACACCAGCCTGTTTGAATCCACACTCATCATCATCATTTCATTGGTCTTTTATTGAGGTTTTCAAGCGGCCTCAGGAATCTGTCACCAGAAAGCAGCCAACAGTTACTGGTCACGTCAATCTTCACATGTGTCTTATTATGAGGAGCCGACATTGTTGAAATCTGTAACTCAGTAACTCAACAGTAATAAATGCAGGTGGGTCTGTGCTTGTAACAATGAATCCTCACATCCAGAGAGTTTACGGAGTCGTACTCAGGTCTAATCATTATACGTCTTAACCACATGCAACTAAAACATGACCAGGTCAAATGAGGCAACACGTTGGCCTCAGTGAGAAGAAATGAAATAAAATCAGTCTCAGTCAATCAGGACGGTTCGGCCTCATTCTGTGACCCGAGCTCGTTAAACCCGTTATAATTATGTTAATCTCCTCGTAGAGGCGACGGCCAGATGCACTCGTGACTCAGACTGGGTCATGACCCCGTTTAAAAACACAGACCTGGGATCAGGTACTTGTTCGACCCACTGAGCAGCTTGTTAGTGTTGGTTCCTCTCTGTTCTCCTCTGATGAGGAAAATGTTCATCAGCTTTTTGAGGCTGTTACAGATTTCAGCTTTAGTAGAAATGTCATTGAAACATTTGAACTGTTTATGTGTGTTGACAAAATAGAGTGTGACCCTTCATTTAATCCAGTTTATAAAAATCCATCCTCAACACAAAAACCCATGTGGAGTTTCTTCAGTCTGAGCTGCAGTGAAAAACTTTATGTACACTGTTAACTTAGACAAACTCACTCACAGTCCGACACAGACGAGACGGTATTTTATTTTGAAAAACCCACCTTTTTGAGCATGAAGAAATTCTGGCAGTCAAGTGTCAACATCTGTTTCCTCATACCCACGCAAGCTCGTGTCTTCAGCTTGTTCTCGTAGCTGATTTAAATTCTATTCTCAACACAAATGAACAGCATCATAGCTGCTTTGCAAACGGCCTGAGATCCTGAATCATCGGACATTCTGGTGTGTGAGAGAGTGTAAATGCAAATGTTGTGCTGTAGCCAAGAAGACATCAAACACGGCTTCATGATTAATGAGTCTAGTTAGAAGACAAATGACCTCTCACATGTTTTAATGGAGGTGTGTTCCACAGACGACCGTTGGAAGTTATGAACTCACAACACACACACGTGTGACTGTGTCGGTGCATGAAACACAACAGATGTCACACAAACCACGTAGCTGCATGTGGTGTGAGAGCACGGAAGGAAGGAGATGTGACAGAAACGGAAGGCCCACCGAACATCTGGAGTCAAGACATTAGACACACACACACACACACACACACACACACACACACACACACACGCCGCTCACACATCTGAGGAGAACAGTGACTCATTAACTGACACTGTGTCTGTGCCTCTGCTGTAGAACTGCTCCATAAACCAGGTTTAGTGTGTGTGTGTGTGTGTGTGTGTGTGTGTGTGTGTGTGTGTGTGTGTGTGTTTGTTCTGCAGTCATCCTGGATCTATCCTGTATTGGTACATGCAGGTGTTTGTGTATCTGTGTGTAGATGTGTGTGTGTGGGAAGCGAACCTTTGCCTGATGCTCTTGTTAACATGTAAACGTACATGAGTCCTAACAGGCAGCGAGACAAACATTTGACCTTATAATTACCCATAATGCCACAGAGGCCCGAGGGCTCGCTGCGGTCACACAGATGCCCTTTTCCCAGATCCACGCCCACAAACAGAAATCTGCTCAAACATTTCAAGTTAAAATGTCCCGTCCTGCCAAAAGCATCGATAATTCAAATAACCAATGTAATTTCATTCACATTACTGTAACGGCTTCATTTCTCTGCTGAGGATCATGTTTTTAGGAAGTCGAGAGCTGAATCACTGCAGGCTGAAAATAGCTGCAGATCTCTTTTGCGTTGTAACTGTTTTAGAGCCAAAGCTTTGGCTGGATTATATAAGAGCTTTCTCACCGGAGGCCGCTCATTGACCAAGCTGAAAACGCATGCAGTCACGGCACACAGAGGCGAGACACGTGTCCGTCAGATGTGATGTATCCTGATGTGTTTATCCGTCCACCTGATGCTGCTGATGTCCGTTTCCTGTGTTGTGGACTTGAATCTGAAGCTGCATTTTGACTCTTAAATTCTTCACTGAAAGCACAGAATGATGAGGCAGCAGCTCCTTAAAGCTGGCTGAGGTCGCTTTATTGCAGGTTTTACAAGCTGACAAAACACGAGCTGTTCAGTGAACCCTCGGCAGAACATCCCAGAACTGATTTATCTGCCTTCATGTGCTGTGACGTGCTGCGGCTCACAGTCTGATCATCAGCAGCTCTGAGGGAAATCCACTATTCTCTTCATGCAAGAAGCTACAGAGTGAAACTGCCGAGCAAGCGTCACCGGTGGAGGCTCTTCATGCTGTTGTCTGTCGTGCACATCACCTGTCCTGCACTCTGAGGTTTCACATCAAACCCTTCCGGTGGTTTGGATCAGCAGCAGCGACTCACTGCAGCCGTCTCAGTGGAGGTTTCACACAGCGGCTCTGCGGACGCAGAAGAAGCTTATGGTGTTACGAGAGTTTAAGTCAAAAAGTTGTTGTAGCCTTTAGCATGTCAGACACTGTGGAAGCTCTAAAACACTGTGTTTCCTGGAAGCAGCCGCTGCATGATGATGGATTGAATCTACTCATGGTCATGTGTGATAATATCCTGCTGTCAGTGACTCAGAAACAAACAAATACAAGGCTGCAACACTTACTTTCATTGTTGTTTTATCAATTAATCTGATGCTTTGGTCACAGTTTCCTTCTTTTCATTCCGTGTTTTGTCCCAAAGATTTTCTGTTTACTGTCACATGAGACAGAGAAAAGCTGCAGCTCTTTCCGGCCGAGATGCCGGAGCGAGCCACCGTTTGCTTCGCGCTGCGTCAGTTATCGACACGGTTGCGGATGATTCACCGTCGTTGTCAGCAGCACTGAAGTTGTGATGTGACGTCGCTGCAGCTCTGGTCACAGGCAGCAGGTTGAAATGCCAGGCTGACATTTATTGACTCAGCTGACTGAACCGAGCGGAGTGTTTGTTTAGCAGAAGAGCAGAAATTTAGCAGACTGTTTAAATCTCATACTAAGTGGATGGACGGACCGGGAGACGTGCGTTCTGTGACACGGCTGGATGGTCGAGAGGCTTCAGAGGTTCGATAGCTCTGGACGATTGTTAGTCTGTGACAGGCACAGCAGACTCTTCTGATCGGTCTGTTCTGTCTATGTTGCGAACATATTCAGTATGAAATGACAAACAGACAAGTGACAAACTTCCAAAATATGCAAATCTTGACTTCAAATGTTTCCTGTTGGCAGGAGAGTGAGACCTGCTCAGAGGTCACAGGCTCCTGAAAAGCCCTTTCAGTAGAACCAGGAAGTAGGTGAAAGGTGGAGGGGAGGGGCTTCAACAATGATTGATAGGTCCACCAATAGACGTCCAGCTGAGGCTTTGAACCCACATGGAGACTAACACACCAGTCACACAAGCACTGCCCACCTGTATTTCTACATGAACTGACATTTACTAACACACACACACACACACACACACACACACTGCTGGTGTATGTGGGTCAAGCTGTTTTCTGGGTTTTCACTGATAGTGTCTGGACGAGTTTCCTTCCCTGTCTGTGTTTCTGTGGTCAGACCATTTAATTTGGTTTAATTTGGATTATAGCTCTTCAACAGTTTCCTTAATGTTTGCGCTCGGGGCCAAATTTTGGCTGAGTAATACAGTGTGTGAAACATTAGACCTCTTGTGTTCCCATGAAATTCACTGAGTGAATCCAAGTGGCAGCTGAGATAATGAACTGTAAGTCCTGCGTCATTGGCCTCGATGTTAAAACAAGCCAGACGTGGATTGTAATTACCAAGGTTTTCTATATAATCAATAATTTATTTCTGCTGCTAAAGACATATATTATATATCAGTATGTGTTAAGTGTAATTTGATGAGCTCCATGGGGAGAGTGGATGTTGTGTAATGATAAGATGCATCAAAGAAAAATACAGTTACATAAGAAGAGAAGAAAATGCAAAGAAGACAGTGATGAAGGATTCCAGCAGGAAGAAGACGTGAAAAATAGCAGCAGTGAAATCAGAGCTAATATTTGTCATTAGTGCATAATGGCAACGAGTCTGATCACAAAAACAAGGCATGTTTTTCATCTAGTTCTTCTGTGTCACGGGAAGAGCAGAACGTTTGCAGCGCGCTTGTGACAACGTGTCAGTTAAAGTAACACCAGGTCCCTCAGTTTGCTTCACGAGCTCTTCTGAGCCGATCACTACTTTGCATGTGCGTCTCCTGCACGAGGACTTTTCCTTCCTGCAGCTCTTTTCAGCTCCTTTCAGAACTTTTCCCAACAAGTCGCATGTTACGATTGCTGGAGTTAAACAGTGACTGTGTTTTTAGGTCATTTTTTGCATTTGCGCCGCAGATGAAATGAGCTCCACCGTATCGAGACCTGGACTCTGCAAAGAAGAAAGCGAACTGATAAAATGTCTCTTTCACCACGTCGTGGAATATTTTCAATATTTTCTTTGTCTTTTACCTTTTTTTGTCGCTGGTGTAAACCTTCCTGCTGTCTGCCTACGTTTTCTCCATCACACACTACTTCCTGTCTCTCTCTCTGTGTTTCTGTCTGTGCCACACACACACACACACACACACACTTCTTGTTTTCTTTTTCAGACCGGTTTGTCACACTTCATCCGTCTCAGACTCCATCTCATTTTCCACCTGTCACTCTCTTCTCTGTCATATCTGTGTTGTTTTGATCTTCATGTGTCGAATCTCGCCGTCACCTGGGAACTCAGCGTCTGACAGTGTTAAACAGTGTCGAAATGTCTTGAATTGAACTGATGAGATAACCGTGAATACGTGAGTCAGTCACAATGGCTCTCAGAGCTTCTTTCTCATGTGCATTACACACACTGTATTCCCATGAATCACACATGACACCTCAGGTGATCATGAGCATCAAGCAGAAGTAGGAGCGTAGGATTAGCACGACTGACAACGAGCCGCTCGTCGCTCCTCTAACTTTGATTAGGTTTAATTTTTTATCATTTGATTTCACATATTCTGCTTATTAACCAAAAAATTGTTATTAGGAATCATGACAAAGTTCAAAGCAACAGAGACAGATGTTTGGGCAACAGAGTGAGGTCATAGGTCAAAGTTCAGCAAAGTTCAAATCCGTGCAGATTTGTTTCGCCCTCGAGTGAATCCACTTTATTGTGGCAGCTCCTTCGGAACGAATTGATTCAGCTGCCAAATGTTGCCATGTTCAATGCTGCTGGGACTCAGTCCTATAATTAAACATCATTTGTTTCAACTACAGTCGCTGATCTTTACCTGAGAGACTCTTCATTCAGTTTAATCAGTTTGAAAATGTTTCTAAATTCGTCTTTTCCTGTCTCACACACAGTTTATCTTCCTGTTCTGTCTCTGTTCCTCTTTCTCTCTGCCTTTAATCTTTGCCTCATTATTTCTTTACACACGTCTCCCTGTAACTGTACATTCATGGAGTCTGCACTTAACAGTACTGATGTGGTCACACACACACAGACACACTCACACAGACACACGCACACACACACACACACACACTCACACAGACACACACACGCGCACACACACACACACGCTCACACACCCTGCTCCTCACAGAAAGCTCAGCACTCACTCACTACACACAAGATTAAAGGGACACACACACACTCACACACACACACACACACACACACACTCACGCAGACACACAGACACACAGACACACACACACGCCATTAATTTATGAGCAGTCTAAGTCCATTAATCAGATTAACATGCCAGAGTTTGGTCCTTCTGTCTCGTCCTCTGGCTCCTGTTCAGTCTGGACACATGGACACACTCACACCGCAGCTTGTTTATGGCCACGTCGGTAAAAGCTAATTAAACACACCCACATGGTGTGGAACAGTCGAAAGACATGTTACAATCAATATTTTTACATGTTAAATAAAACGTTAGTCAAAAATACCAACTAGTGAACGGTGGAAAGTTTGAGTTAAGCTAAATGGAATTTAGAAATCGTTCATTTACGGCTGAGCTTTTTCTTCTATGACAAAGTGCCGTCAGTGAAAACACTCAGAAGCTGCGTTCACCTCCTGTCGACGTGTGTTCAACAATGTTCATTAGACATTTCATGATGATCCACGTTGCAGACTGCTGGATTTGTACCATCTGTAGTGAAGATATCATAAAGCAAAATAAAGGAAGTGAAGTGAACAATGCAGGAACAATAGGATCAGGTATAATAAATGCACGGCTCAGCAATCGTCTCCTTTTTGTTGCTGAGCCTCGACAAAATGTGCAAACTAGACAGCAAAGCTTTGCCTCATTGTTCCTCGTTACAGAGTAAATGAAAGAATGTAAACTGCATCGATTCCTGCTCACTGAATAATTAACTGCTGTTGAACTAAGAGCTGCCAAAATACCATCAAATTAAACTGGAATGTACACAGTTCATCATACCTTCCCACTGTTTAGTGTCCGTACTATTTTTCCGTTAAACTGTTAAACTCCTCATCGGTCGCTTGTTATTCTGGTGATTAACTGCAGGATAATTAGCGAGACCCCTGGCAGGAAAATAGCAGAATGTAATTCACAGCTTTACACATTTATTGCTGTGGACGGTGGTCAGGATTTCTCAGCCGTGAGTGCAACGGCGGTGAAAAGCAAACCACAGTTTCTTGTTACAGAGCAACAATTTAACAAAGTATGTAGGAAGTTAAGGTGAAATACACGGATTGAGTTGAGGAAAAGTCGTAGAAATTCAAATGGAAACCTCGCAAAAATTCCTGTTGTGTGAAATGTAGTTGGAGGTGCAGGCGTTTGTGTGGAGGCTTGTGAGCTCCGGTGTAATGTTGGAACAGCCAGTCAGTCTGAGGGGATTACTCAGGGCTTTGTTTTGGGCCTGCGGTTGTTTGGAGGAGCTGCGAGTCGAGCCAGAGGGAGGATAAAACTCTCTCTCGCTCTCCCAGAGTGTTTTAATAAGGCTGGTTATAAGCCACGTTGTTCCAGCTACTGAAACCAGTGTGGGAGACAAGTAGGTCTCAGGTTCCCATGAGAGATGAGCGAGAAAGACAAAGAGAGGACGAAGAGAGATAATGAGGACGGAAAATTAAAGGCCACTTGTTACTTAAGATTAAAGTGCTTCAGCTTCACGACATAATCAATACATGTGGATAAAGCAGAGTGAGGCTTTGAATATATCTAGTGATGAAAGTGTTTTTCAATTAATCAGTTAATCAGTAAAATAAATCAACTTCTTTTCATAAATGATCAGTTATTAAGTTATTTATTTCAGTGACTGTCAGGAAGATCAGGCAAAATCACTGAGAATGATAATCAGTTATAAATGTAAAAGTAATTTGAAAGTTTATTAAGTCAATTTAATAATTGTAATATACAAACAAAGATACTTTAAGCTGTTAGTTGGGATATTTGTTCTTTAAGACCCGCCCCCGCTTGATCGTGATTGGTCAGTGCTACGTCGCCTTCAAACAGAAGTAAGCATTTACCTCACAATAGCAGGAGCCGCATTCACAAAACATCCATCTTAACTGGCTCCCAAAGAAAACGACCGTGTCAGTCCTGACTTCAGTCCACGCAGCTCCTGAGTCACGAGCTCAAATCCTGCAGAGAGGAATCAAACAAACCGACAAATCTAAACACGTTAATAACACCGGCTCAAAGATTCAGCATAATTCTGCTGCTGAGGCAAAGTTTGGTGCAAAAGACATTTGGCATTTTCAAGGCTGTCGTGTTTTAATAGGTCTCTGTACGGGGCCGTCTCTGTACGGGGCCGTCATCGGGCTCCTCTAGCAAAGAGCCCACAGGGTGTTTGTTCACCCGGGTCGAGGCAGGTTTCAGGTTAATGTCTCAGTGAAATGTCACAGCCTATTGAAGCAACACTTGTTCCAAGCGAAAGCCGTTTGAGCCTCACCAGGCTGCTTTTAGCAAAGTGGAAAGTGGGCTGGCTTTGCACAGCTGAGGCCACATTCTGATGATGCCTGAACATTGTCACTTGTCTGCTGATGCCTGTGGCTGAATGAATGCAGACATCTGTTGAGATCTGTTCACTTTATGGGTAATTAAATCCTTCATGCTTTCAGAAAAGGCAGACTTGGTATCTCCTACTGTTGGCTGTCACCAGATGTATCGCCTTTATTTGACTTTTTGTTCCTCGTTCTTCCAACTCAGACGCACTGAAAACCAGACCCGAAAAAGAAAGAGAGATTATAAGCAGACCGAAAAGGTATTTGGAGCACGATGGTTGGAATCTTAGAGAAAGAAAGACGACAAATTGCAAACGTCACATGACAACTGTTCACTGTACAGTCGTCTTCACAATGAACCCGGATTAGCCCCATTAATCCCCTGCTGCCCCTCGGCATGTGTGTTACTGAACACTATACAAAGACATTCATTCACACACACACACACACACACACACACACACGTATACACACTCGAGCCAACAAGTGCAGAGGAAGTCTGCGCCCGAGGCGACGTCTTCCTTAAAGCAGCGAGTGAAATCAGAGCGATTTGCTAATGAAGCCTGATGAACAGCTCCTCTTCTTCTACTCTTCCACTCCCCGCTTCACTCTCGCTCACTTTCCTCCACTTCACTTCATTCCCTCCGTCACTGAATACATTTGGGCTAATTGTCTGCTGCTGCTGATTGAAGCTCTCGCAGGCTTCTGCAGCTTCTTTGAGAAAAACACTGGAGCATTTCACTGCTGCTGAATATTCAGAGTCGGTGCATTCATTAGCAAAAGCTGTCTCTTTCTGGTAAACACGAAGCTGGAAGCCTGTTTTGAAGAATGTGTTTTCCATGATTCGTCTTTAACAGGTGAAATTAACAAGGATCATCCTGGTAGATTTTACATAATGAGTCTATTTTGTGAAAAGATATTTTTGACCTTTACTGTTGGTTTTAGATGAACTGATGTTTGACAGTTCTCTGATTGCAGAGTTTATTATGAGGCTGTGGAGGAATAAAGACAGACAAAGAGCTAATTGTCCAACTAGCCGACCACTCGGGCCGTTGGGACGTCGTGATTGATTGAAAATCATTTCTGGTGTCACATATCACAGAACATTGGCGTGTCGGCAAGACTGAAGCGTCTCCAGCAGCAGAATGAGGCACAAAGAAGGCAGCAAATACTAAACACTACAGACACAATCCGTCCTCAGTGAGACACGAACACGCTCTTTATTTCTGCACATATAGATTTGCACAGCTCTCTATACGCTGCACGAGTCTATGGCCTGAGTGTTGTAATGCACATAACGCAGACTGAATCAGCTCCTCCTCTCTGTAAAGCAGCTCTGCAGAGCCGGAGCCAACAACACTTGGCCTGCTGAACATAAAACACAGCTTCTCTGCATCATAACTCCAAAGAAATGCAAAGAGAAACTGACTTACACCATCATCCATGTGAGTTTACTGTAGAGTTTTTCTCATCGACAAAATGTTCCAGATTCAACCCAGCAGGAAAACGTCAGGATATTTCAAGTGCTTGCTTCCTTGCAGAGTGAATACAAATCACTTTTTATTTATGCACTTGGATGAAAACAGAGCCGGAATGAGCTCTTCTCAGGAAATGTTTGCATACAGGCTCCATTATTCTCAGGAAAGCAAACATTAGTTTCCGTAGTTTATCGTCAGTGATGTGAACGTTCGGCTGCTGCAGCTGTGTATGAACAGGTCACACTGCGTTTCACTGGACTCCTCAGAGTCTGTTTGGACTCGTGCAGGCAGCGATGTGTGGAGGCAGATAGAAGGACAGATGGACGAAAGCTGCTCTCTCTGAAAACATTCACATCTTTTCTGTCATCCTGCTGCTTCGTCTCTGTCACTTCACACACGGAGCAGTGATGTTCAGCTGTAAACACACTGACACAAAGTCCCACAGCACAGCTTCATCTCTGCTCCGAGCTCGTCTCCGCCGTCACTGCCTCCGTCTCAGAATGTTTGCTGTTTGTGTGTCTCTGTGTGAGACATTAAAAGGTCGTGTGTGTGAACACCTGAATGAACTTGTCCCCGTCCTCTCCGTCTCTCAGGGCTCTGGTGTTCATCGTCCACGGGGCCGGGGAGCATTGTGGGCCGTACGACGAGATCGCGCAGAGACTGAAGGAACTGTCCCTGCTGGTGTTTGCACACGACCACGGTGAGTCACCAAACACACACGTTACAGTACATCAGCGCATGCGTACGTCCACGCCTCCCTCACGGTTGTTCTCGTGTTCGTCAGCGGTTCAAATGCAGAATAGCTTGTGCGGAGCTTCAAAGAAAGCCCATCATCCCCCTCTCTGTCTGATAACGGGCCTCGTTAATTGTTCGCTGAACGAAGCCTGTTAGGGAAAATTAATTAGGCTCGGTGGTACATCGCTCTATTGTTCTGCCGCAGCGCCTCTGTGTGTAGGTGGCGTGCTTTTAAAACACTGTCGAGGAAAACTTCACGAGTCTCACTTTGCCAAGTGTGAACGAAACTTCCTGCTCGGTTCAGGTTTCAGTGAAACTCTGTCGTTCAGACGGAACCAGACAGACCGGTCACACGCTTCAGCTGGTTCTTGTTCACGTCAGGTCACATCAAACCTGCGCGCTGCAACATCACACTGGGTCTCAATGGGCTTCACGGGCTCACACGGACGAGGACAGACAGGCCAGAAGATGTGAACTCATCCAGAGGTCGATACGAGTGACAGAGATCAGTGGAGATTACAGAGTGAACAGAAAGTTAACCGGCACATCGTTCTGCAGCTGCACGTCACAGCACTGATCTCAGTACGGCCTGAAATTCAATCAATCACAGATCACAACATTTATCATTTATCTGTTACCAGTGCTCAGTGAATCATCATGAGGCTGAGATCTTGTTTTTAGCCACACACAGACTGAAATATCTCCACAAATATGAATGAAATGTTTTACACACACGATGAAAGAATCCAACACTTTAAATCACCATGAGGTCGACGTTTGTGGTTTTGACTGAAATCTGTGTACAACGTTGTAATTAGACATTCATTTCCCCCTCACAGTGAATTATGACAACTTTGGTAATACTGGACAAGTATTTGGTCATAAACCAAAATACCAATGACATTCCCATCAGCCTCAGCGGGACTTTGTGTTTAGTGCTAACGAGCAAACACAGACGTGTAAACCTCAGATGGTGAACATTGAAATCCAGCTCCTAAACATCAGCGTGGTCTTTGAGAGCGTGTCAGTATTTGCTGTGGCATGATATCAGCATTTAGCACAGCTGCAGAGCTTTAGTCACGTTCTACAAAGTGTGTGTCAAGTGATATAATTAACAAAACCTGCTCACCATTTTCCAACATGTTCACTTGTTGTGAAATGGGGAAAAAAGGATTAGATAGAAACATAATAGAACAAAGACACATCAAACCAAGTCTTCCACCAAAGTGCTCTTGAGCAAGGCACCCCCCCAATACTGTGTGGTTGAACAGGTCGTCGATACGACAGGAATGTGTGAAGTCATGTGACTGAGCAGAGCCGGCTGTGAACGAGCAGCCTGTGTGTTCAGTGAACTTTGCTGCAGACAAACAGGAGACAGAGACACCGAGGACCAGAAGCCAAATAAATCCAGTCTCAGCTGGAAGTGTAGAAATATTTACAGAGGCAGAGATCTCGATAAAGAGCTGACAGATAATAAGAAAGAGCGCGAAGGATGAGGGATGAGAGAGGCTGCTCACACAGGAGCAGGTTTGTTCAGTGACTCGCAGTGAAATGTCACAGTGAACTGGAACGAGTCCCTGTAGACACACACACACACACACACACACACACACACACACACACACACACACACACACACGCCACCTCATACCCAGCTCCTGATGGAGTTCAGCAGTCGAGATCTTTCTTCTTCTTCTTCACGCTTTCTTCTGCCTCGCGTGTATTTCTTTCCAATTCTCGGACTTTGAGGTGTTTTTCGTTCACAGCCTGCTCAGACAGGACGTTTCTTCTGGCACAAACTGCGTCGATCTACCAGAGAACAAGCTCCACGTTTGACTTAGCGGCTGAACAAACTCAGAGTGTAAGAGCAGGACTTAGACTGAGGTGCATAAATCATTGTGAGTATAAAACCCTGCACCAGCTCTGACGTTGATCAGGAAGCGCTGAAATGTTCATAATGGACTGTTTGTGTTTGGCTCAGATAAGAGAGCGGCCGACAGGAAGAGCTCAGATCACGTCTGTCTTCTAATTACAACAAAAATGTGCACACGCCATAAAACAGCCATTTGTAGCATTTTATACACCGAAGCACTCGACTCCTCATGAAACACAAATCTATAAAACACACAGACTCTGAGTTCATCTGCTTTTGATTCACCCGAGTTTTAGTTCAGTGCTGAAACAGTTAGTTGATTAATGAATGAGTAAATCTGCAGTAAATGAACAAGCAATAATTTGATGGTTTATTTAAGTCAGTTATGAATTTCAGCCTCTCAAATGTGAGAATTTGCTCCTTATATAACACTTTACTTCTACTGCTCGAGTCCCCAAACACTCATTATTTATAACACACTGTCATGTATTTGTAGCAGCTGCAAAGACAAGTTTTCGTCTTCATCAATGTGATGTTGGTTAATATAAAACATATTTTATTACAGCTGTCGCCATCGACAGATACAGTAATAAAACACGTGTCAGTTTACAACTACATTTGACGTTTGAAACAGGATCTTTTACAGCTTTGTGATATTTTCAAACCTATTTGATCAAAAAGTAATAATGAGATTGATCGATGGTGAAGACGATCATTAGTTGCTCGTGTTAAACCCCCTCAGCAGCTGACACGTGGACACGTCATCGTTCACCTTAACGCTTCCATCAAACATTATGTTGCTCTGGTTCTGTTGACAGTAAAATCAACTGTGCACCTTCCTCTAATGCTCCGACCCACATGTTGATGTTCTTCCTGCAGCAGAGAAGAAGAGTCAATGATCCGTCTTCCTACTGAACCTTCACCTTCACTGCTGCTTCTGTATTAGAATCAATTATTGCTCATTGCAAAGCAAATCAGAAAAAAACACGTGTTTTTGAATGTTACAGCTCCTTTAATCATCCAGCGTGTGTGTGTGTGTGTGTGTGTGTGTGTGTGTGTGTGTGTGTGTGTGTGTGTGTGAGTGTGATAACTGATGTGTGAGGTCACTGATCTGATGTCGTGTGTATCGATCTCCGTCTCTCCTGCTGCTCCTGCTCCACACTGTGATGATCGCTCCAGCATTGATGAAGAGAAAAACATTTCTCATACACACATATATTTATACATATATTCATAAATACACACACACTTAAGAGCGGGAGAAGAAGGTGTGAGCATCACATGTTGTGAACATTTAGGAGCTCGTGCTGTTATTGGTTCAGTGGTCGCCATGGCAACCCGCCTCACCTCTCAGCCACTGCTGCAGAGAGAACATCACACACACACACACACACAGCATATGAATGCACACACACATCCATCCAGTTTTCATATGTTTGTCTCCAGCTGTCAGTCACGTTTCTCTCCTCCTCCCTTCCCTTTGTTTTTCTCTGGATTTCAGTTTTCATTTCTGTCTTTTCTCTTCCTCGCTCTCTTTCTTCCTCTCCCTCTTCTCATCTTGTTCTCTGCCTTCCCCTTTTCCTTTCCTCCATCCCACTCTCTCCCGTTCTTCTTCCTCTCGCCCTCGTCCAGGGGCGAGTGCCAGTTTGATCGCTCCTCGATCACTTGACCTGGAAACGGTTCCGCTCCACATGATAAAGGCTGTTTGAGGATTGAGGGTTGGATCCAACCCAAACAGGGACATTCAAAACCAACCTTCGAGGAAGTCTTTCACCACACTGACACACTCATTTATTGAAAACCTATTGGGGGACATGTGTGAAATTAACGTAGTATTTACCTCCAGCTCATTTTCATTCTCGCAGCCTCGACCAATAGAAAGAAGTGTTTGTGGATGAGCCCGCCCGGCTCTTACAGTCTCATCCTGCCCATGTTGGACGCTGCAGCTGACTTTAGTTTTACATTGAAGTGAATAGACTCACTTTCTTTGTCACCTGCTCCCTCCTTCCTTCCCTCCTGTCCTCCTTGCTCTCCTTTGCAATCTCTCCTTTAAACCCTCCTTCCCTCGCTGAGGTCTCTCCCTCCATCCGGCCCCTTTGAGCTTCTTCCTGTTGGAAATCACCGGCGCTGCCAGGGAACGTCCTCGAAGCAGATCTAAAGCTAAAAACAAAAACGAAGGCATATCAGTGTTTTGTGTGATGCAGCCAATTATTGGAAATAAGCTAAAAATATTTCTAAATCCATCTGGAGTGTTGGAACTCTTTATTAAAGCCGTTCTGAGAAACCCTCGTTTCTAGTTTTAGCCGAACCTTGAAAGATGCAATTTTGAGAAATTAGCTCTTCATTTGTTTATGTCAGTTTTTCTGCTTTATCTTTGTGTTTTTTTGTTCCCGACAGTTTCAACTGTGAGACTTGAATAACTTTTCTTTTTATTTTTGTGTTAAAAAGGTTTGAAATCATAAACCTCTCGTAGCAGCGTCCTCACGCCGGTGTCTCTTCTTCCCTCCGCAGTCGGTCATGGTCAGAGCGAAGGAGACAGGATGAACATCAAAGATTTCCAGATTTACGTCAGAGACTCTCTGCAGCACGTCGACCTGATGAAGTCCCGCCACCCCGACCTGCCCGTCTTCATCGTGGGTCACTCCATGGTACGACACTTTCCATGTGCAAAGTCTGGCTCAGGCTTTGGATTTAGTTTGATTTTGATGACAAAGATCCCTGAGGACAGTGAAGCTCTCACTGTTTGTGTGCCTGTTGTGTTTGGTGCAAAATGACATGATATAGTTTGGGAGCTCCTGGTACAGGGAGAGAGAGAGAGAGAGAGAGAGAGAGACAGCTGCATGAGAGTGAAGGGCGAGTCCTGTTCGAGCGCAGGAATGAAAAGCACTGAGATCAGTGTTAAGAGGTTTTCTGCAACACTGTCATTCAAATGAAAGAAATGGCTCTCGCTCTTCTTTCAGTGTGAAGTGGTTTTACGTCCCAGAATAGCCGAGCGTGAAAAACCCGAGTGCTGCTGAATGAATCTGGATGAAATGGCAGGAGAGAAACAATAGAACGTGTTGTTTTACTGTCACTTTCAAGAAAACACTGTCAGATGCAGTAAAATACTTCACATCCTGATTTTAGTGGCATTTGATTTGGTTTGTTTTGGTCCCAGATACATTGTTGGTGCGATGGACAAATGTCACCTTCCATCTGTAAACAGTTCAGGGGAAGTTCGCTTCGTCGACTCTTCTCAGAAATCTCCCGCTTCCCTTTTGGAACAGTGACACAGTCTGTGCTCGGCTGCAGCCGTTGGTCACAGGGAAGCTCGGGTTCAGCGACCTGCTCAAGGGCAGCGTGACCCTGTTTGTTGAGGGAGGAGAGGGCGTGTTGAATAAACAAAGAAAAGCACCAAATCTTTATATTTGAGAAGCAAATGTTTAACAATGAATCGGGTCTTTATGCTGAGCTCAGCCAATCGTCTCCTGACTCTGTCCCATAATGCAGTGTTTTCTACAGAGTTTAACATCAAACATGTTGCAAACACAAAAACCATTTCCTGTTTGCTTTTGAGCTTTTGTCAGTTCAGAGTTAACATTAGAAAACCTTTGAGGAGTCTCGAATGTGGCTTCGTGAAATCCTTGAATTCTCAATGAGAAAAATTACATAACTCCTGGACACAAAAAGCAGCGAGTCAAAGCTGCCAGAGAACTATTTTTAACTGATCGCTTTATTCAGTTTTTCACAAAGCTGCATTCAACATCTCTGCCTCTCGCAGTGTGACCCACTAACTCTCAGCACAGCAAACAGAACACAAGCAGTAGTGAGGATTATATAATGAATGTGCTTGTTTCCGTTGGACCATCAGCTAAATCAGCACATGTATATCTGCATAATTGATCCCAGGTTAATACATTATATTGAACGTCTTTGTTAACGGTAAGCTTGTCTCTATGTTTACAGTTGGAGACATGATGGTATATTTTAGTGGAAGAAGCTTTTTTCAATGACTTACTGAAAATACAAACCCAGACCTGATGGTTTATAAAGTGAGAGACCCATTAGATTTTACAATAGATTCAGAAAGTGAGAAAATGGATTTACCACACGGTTTAATGAGATTTGAAAAGGTGCTGCACATCATCACGTCTTTTTTATGGAGCAGATCCAAGGTCATGTTCAACTTCTTTTTTTTAGTACCACGATATTGTTTTCTGGAACGACGGCCTTCGTCTGTGTGGTTTTCATCAAACTGTCCGTTCACATGATGTGAAATGGCATCGGCTGCTCCTTCATGTGCTTCAAGCGACACTTCGTTTAATTCATGCTTCTGTTTTTACAAACCTTTTATGGCTCCTGCTTCTCCAGGCAGCACGACTGTATTTATATAAAGGCTGAGGCTGCGTTCAGGAGCACAGACGCAGATAGTTCAGTGTAAATGAAACTGTGGGTTCCCAGACGGAGGCTGAGCGGCTGTTCAGACGTCTCGGTGTTGATACGAAGGCAAAGCTGACCGACGTCTCATCCTCTCTTCTCTCTCTCTTCTCTTCTACCTTCTGTCCATCTGCGTCATTTCATCTTCGCTCTCCTCTGTGCTATAAGCCGCTCCACCTGTCCCACCATCATCTGCCTTCATTTCCTGTCGTCTCCTTCCTCCTGTTTTCTTCCTTTCATTTGCTTTAATTTAATATTCTCCTTTTCTCTCTTCCTCCTTCTTTGGTCCAGGCCCATTTTTGTCCTTTCTTTGTCAAAGCCATTCTTCCTGTCTGATTTTCTTTCCTCTCCTCCTCCTCCTCCTTTCCTACCCAAAGTTTGGGAAACCCAACCCAACTCCTCTTCCTGTTTCTATTCGCCTGTTCCTCTGCTCCTGTGTTTGTATGAATCTCTGTTCAACAGACCAGGATGACGCAAAAACTGCAACACAATGGAAACCGCCTGTGGATCCTACAACATGAGCAGAGACACGGCTCCAATGAAAACATCCTGAGGAGACTGTGCAGCGGTTTCAGACTTAGAGAGGAAAGATGTCCCACTCCTCACGCGTCACCTGCACCGCTGCCAGGTTTTCATGAAGCAGAAAACTTCATTTTCCTTTCATCAGCAGACACAAGTTGGAGTTAGAGTCCTAATGCAAGAAGAAAGATTTCAAATATTCACTGTCATAACTGAGGACGATACATGTAGACATTCATGGTCCCTAATGAGCGTGGTGACTTTTCATCTGGCACCATCGTCAGGTCAAAATCTTAACGCATCCAATACTGAACTAAATTTATGACCAAATAGCTGCAAAGTTATTGACGACAAGCCGATGTGAAGAGTTTTCACAAAACAGCTAAATGTGAACGAGGGAGTGAAAATGTGAAATAATCAAAACTTGTAGTTTCTGTGTCACAAATAACATAAGGATTATTTCACAGTTTCCTCTGCGGCAGTTTATCAGTGATGTATCAGCTGATGGGAACGATGACAAACGATGCCTCCAGCTCCTTCTCCTTTCCCTCATCTCTCTCCTCCATCAGTGTCTCTGGCCGAGGCTCATTTGTCCTACTTCCTTGGTGCCAGAGTTTTATGTAATGCTTTGTCTCTGTTTAGGTTCTTCACTGTGGCCTGTTTGTTTCAGTCCATCTCTCTCTCTGTCTGTTGCTCTTTCACTTTCTTCTCATGCTTAAACCATTTTTTTCACTTTTTGGTGTCACATCAGGCCATTTTTTTTGTGTGTAACCATGTTGGTCTCTGTCCTTGGTTTTTACTGATGTGTTTCATTGGAGAGAGTTGAATTCAAATCACTGGAGTTTTTATTGAACTACTGTCCATTAAAAAAGGCTTCTTCACTTCAGACATTTCAGTGACACATATTTGAATCAAAACTCCCGTCCAGTGAACTCAACTTTGTCTGGTCATTGCACCACTTGGATTGGATAAATGAGATAAACCTTCACAGACATATTGAGTGGATCAGAACAGTATTCAAACTGACAAAGAGCAACACAGGACAGGATATGTTATATCTCAGCTTGTGGCGTATGTGACCAGAAGGAGGAAGTGAAAGTTTCAAAAAGGTCATCAGCCGGAGACGAGAGGTGTCTGAAACAGAAGAGACACTGATGATCAACACAGTGAAAAACAGCCATAACTGATCTTATATGGCTTATTATACAGGAGTTTCCTGACACGGTCATTTTCCTGCCGTCTCCATCCAGACAAGACTTCATTCAAACTGGGAGAAGTCGTTTGCTTCCTGCCTGCCTCTTTGTGATATGATGTGCATTAACCAGCAGCGTCGGTCAGATAGTGTCTGTGCATTAGCTGCTCAGCTGCAGCGTCAGTGTGGTGACTGTGTTCCAGTGTCTCAGCTCCTCAGGCAGTTTTTGACAGTTCAAGTCCGCCCACTGTCACTGGACCCAGGAAATACAATCCCAGCATTCATCCTCTCACCCAGAGTTCAGAGAGACAAAGTGTCCAGAGGCCTCTTAAAGAGCTTCTCTGTCCCGACCCTCTCTCTCTCTTTTCTTCCCTTTTCACACTTATCTCTCTCCATCATTGGAGCCTACGAGGCAAAATGTGTGGACGAGCCACAACGAGCCTTTGCACCAAACTACATTCAGTCATCTTGTTTTATTTAACTGGAAAACAAACGTGTTGAACCGATCAGACAGTTTGTGCAGCTTAAATCATCCGAGAGAAATTTCATCATTTGAGTCGTAACTTTGTGTGAGGTGATGTTTACGCCTGGATATTTCAGTCGAAGCTTCGAGTGTGTGCTGGAATGTGTGTGTGAAGGAGGGACATGAAAACGGGAAGAAACAAGAGATGGAGCCTCATTCTCCAAACCAGTGTGGGCAGCGAGCGAGCGAGTGTGAGCTTTAGAGAGAGAGATTTTCTGGTGGGAAACATTTTGTCTTTTAGTGCCTCTTTTCATGAAGTGAGCCTGTCATTGGCCTCAGCCTGATGAATATTCACACAAGTGACAAAGAACGCTCACATAAACAACGCTGAAGCCAATTAGTCTCCAGAGAGAGAGAGAGAGAGAGAGAGAGAGAGAGAGAGAGAGAGAGAGAGAGAGAGAGAGAGAGAGAGAGAGAGAGAGAGAGAGAGAGAGAGAGAGAGAGAGAGAGAGAGAGAGAGAGAGAGAGACAGAGAGAGAGAGAGAGAGAGAGAGAGAGAGAGAGAGAGAGAGAGAGAGAGAGAGAGAGAGAGAGAGAGAGAGAGAGAGAGAGAGAGAGAGAGAGAGAGAGAGAGAGAGAGCTCGATGTGGAATCCCTGTGCTCGTGTGTGTGTGTGTGTGTGTGTGTGTGTGTGTGTGTGTCTGTCTGACACTTGCACTTGTTGCATATGAGAAGAGGAACCACGACAAAGTGAACCGAGGCGAATTGATTTGAGTCTTGGCCGCCACAGAGCTGCTAATTATCGTGGCCCTACATCCCAGGATTTAAATCACAATCCTAAATGTCAGCGTGGGTGCCAAGGTGTGGCCTCGCGCCGCCGTTCGCCGCCGTGCACGTCGTCCCCCGAAGGGCCGCGGGTTCACGCTGAGCGTCTCTCTCCCAGCCTGCAACAGCAACAGCAACAAAAGAGCCGGGTGGAAATTCACGGCCGTCCAAACAAAAGACGGACTGTTTTACGTTGGTCTTGACCTCTGAGGCGTTTTCCCACTGCTCCTCGTTTCAGACCTTCCCACTCGTGTTCGAGGAGAAGAGCCTCCCTGTTACTGAAACATGCTCTCTCTATTTTTAACTCTTTCATTTGCTTTAAAAAAAATTCTACCACTTGTCTGTGGTTTTATTCTTTTATTTCTTCATCGTCATCGGGGTCACTGGAAAATTTTATTCTGCTTCTTATTTAATTAAGCTGCTCTGTCCAACTGTTCTGTTTATTAACGGACAGTTAACATGAACAAAAATCATGCTACTCTGTTTTGTGAACTGGAAACGTACGTTGTGACAGTGAGACTTGACCTGACACCTTTACATAGTCTCAGAGTCCATACGGAGGATGGAGGACAGGATTTGCATCAGTGTGTCAGGCTGTGTTTCACCCTGCTGTTAAACTGACACTGACACACGCAGCCCTGAAGGACTGATGACTGGGTTTGAGCCGTCACCTCTGAGTTATTCTGACAGGTATGCAGCTGTTTTCACGTCCTGTCTCACCTGGACACACGCCAGAAATGATTTATTATCTTGGCGCCTAAAATTAAAATGGACAATCTCATCTCATCTGAGCCAATGTTGTTCAGCAGTGGGAGTCAGAGCAGTGGGAGTCAGAGCAGTGGGAGTCAGAGCAGTGGGAGTCAGAGCAGTGGGAGTCAGAGCAGTGGGCGGAGGAGACAAGACAGAAGAGAGTGGTTCTGTCTTCCTCCAGACCGGCCTCCTCATTCAGACCTTCAGCCTGAGTGTGAATGGCCTCAGCACAGTCCACCTCGTCAGGTACAGGTGTGTCAGTCTGCAGCTGCTCCGTCAGGCTCCTGACGAGCTCCTGAGCCAAACGACCAAACGTCCTCTGGAGACCTGAGCAGCTTTCAAACTCAAATGTCTCCCATTCTCATCTTGTTGTTCACCAGCAGAGCGAGAAGAGGCTTGGCTTTGCTCTACCAGCAGCGCTGTCATTCATTCAATGTTGGACCTGTAAGATCTGATGTGCCAGCAGAGACACACAGCTTGTTCATATGTGGGTGTGTTGAACAACAACTGACGGGTCTGTCGATGCCTCTCGTGACTGTCAGGACCCGCTGATACTACGGTCGGCAAACAGAACTTAAATCTCCTTGATCGATTTGTGGATCAATTGTTAGTAGCCAGTGGCAAAGATTGTACAGATTGAAGCGCACAGGTTGGTATTAATTAAATGGTACATGAAATAATTGCACAAACATGTGGAGTAGAATGTGTTGGACTAAGAGTTTGTGGTGTTGTGTTTTGTAGACTCAGTAGCTCCTTCTTCAGCGTGACCAGTTTCTCTGGATGTGTTGACTGTTGGTGAAGAACTCTGTTTCCTTTTCATTTCTCGAACCTGTACGTGTGCTCTTCCTCCTCAGGGCGGGGCCATCTCCATTCTCACAGCCTGCGAGAGGCCTGCTGATTTTGCTGGAGTGGCTCTTATTGCTCCGATGGTCCAGATGAACCCGGAATCGGCCACGCCGTTCAAGGTACCGCATCAAGTCCACTCAGCCCCACTTCTCTTCTCCTCTGCCGTCTGCCTTCCTTCTTAATGAGATCAGGCTACTGAAGTACTGAGTGAACAGGACTCAGTCGTCCACTCCACTCGAGCGGCATTAACTGTCTCTGACTGAGCCTCAGACACAAGTGTCCAACATTCAAGGCCAAACACTGATAAAACTGGAGGAGAAGAGGCTTGTTTTTCTAATTATTGGCCTGTTTTAACAAGAAGAAATGTGTTTTTCGATCCTGCACTGACACAAACACACCGAGTGCAAACAGGTGAATTACACACACTTACAATCTCATGACTGTGTCTCTTTGTAACACCAGGCAGATGGCGAGAAAAAAAGAGAACGCGAGAGATGGAAACATTCTTCAGGGAGGTGTCGGCGTGTGAAAATAAACTGCGACGCTTCGCTGTGTTTTGTTTTTCACTGTTTGCAGGTTTTTCTGGCGAAGGTCCTGAACCACATGCTGCCCAGCCTCAGTCTGGGCTCCATCGAGTCCAAGTGGATCTCACGGGACAAGAAGCAGGTGAGAGACAAATGTCAGCGGCTTCGTGTTTGGCAGAAAGAGCGGTATTGTAATGTGTGATTGAAATATCGGGGCTGGGTGTAGCTGGAAATAAAATGCAGGTCTCGGGGGGGAATGTGCGTGCAAGCTTCATGTGGACGTGTGTGAAGTCATGCTCCAGCTTTCTTGGACAGTCCCAGGATGGAAACCCACTCCACAGTGCGTACTTTGAATCCTTTCCAAACCATTAGTGGTTTGTCTTATCTCGCCAAGTGTGTGTGTGTGTGTGTGTGATGTGTGTGATACATTGGGTGGGTTTATTGTGTTGTTTGTAATTCTAAAAACAGGTGCATGTAATGTGTCGCCTAAAGGACAAAGTGTTCTGTGAGAGAGTGTGGTTTACTTTGTGTTTAGTCGTGTGTGTGTTTGTCCTGACGAATCACAGAGGAGACAAAAACTGCCCATCTCTGTTGGCACTTAATGCGCTCGTGGACGTGTTTTGTGTCGTGCAGTTGGGGTTGTGTGTGTGTGTGTGTGTGTGTGTGTGAGAACATAATCCATGTGTGTCCTCATGTATTGACACAACAAAACTGGCCTTTCAGAAACTTCTGCTTCCCACAGTCTGTTGGAGGAAGCAGTGTTATCACTTCCCCAGGTTCAACAGTGGATTCACAGATAATGACACTGCTGTTTTTCATTAGTTAACAGCAAAAAGAGACGAATGTTCCTCACAGTATTTAGTCAACTCGATACTTACAACAGGATACTTAACAGGAGTCCCACAGCAGGTACTTACTGTGCAGTGTGTGTTTGCATTCTTTCATGTGCTCTGGGACACGAGCGACAGTCAAAAGATCTTGTTCCATGACTGAACATGTGGTTTTTCTGGTCAGTCGGCTTTGTTTCACTCACCGTGACAGTGAGTGGGTTTCATTAACTTGGCTGTTTGAGGCCTAAAGAGGTCAAATGATACAATATTTCACAAACAAAACAAAGATTAGAGTCCAAAAATAATCATCTGGTGACTCCTCAGATTTCTCATGTGACCCTTTGGCCTGACACCTTGACCGGGCTGCACAACAGTGTATGAAGTAGAGAACTAGCTCAACCTGCTACGGCAGTAAAATGCTGCTCACAAGTTGCATTGAGCCCATGCACGTAGCCGCTGTAGGCGCTGAATAACAAGTATGAATAAAGCTTTAATGTGAGGACACATTGTGCAGCATCATCTAACCAGGCCACGAGGATGTTCAGCAAGAGTTTATAGGACACAAAGAGGAAATACGCTCAATAGAAACACAATAAATCATGAAACATTTTGACTTCTACGGCTTCACTCGATGTATTCGCTGCAGCTTTACCTCGTTTCCACAGTGAGATACGTGTGGAACTATCAGTGCAGCAAAAAAGATGATTTGCATTATATAATTTAGTCTAACTGCCTTTTTGTGTCGCCGCTCCTCTGAGCTGCCGAACAGGTCGCGTCGTGTCACAGCTCAGCTTTCAGTCATTCATTATTCAAAGCAGCTGCACATGAGCGAAGCTGCTTCTGTTGGAGTGGGTCATCAGCTGTGTTTATATAGAAGCCAAACAGAAAGGGGAGCGTGTGTGTGTGTGTGTGTGTGTGTGTGTGTGAGAGAGAGACTTATGTGAGAGCACGTATAGAACATGACAGTATTCATGTTCAGTGTCAGACAGAACGGGGTGTGTCCTCTGCTGCTCAGCTCTGATTTAAACAAACGTAAAGTGTCAAATACACTTTTATCTTTCTGTGTCCATCTCTTCCTCCGACTCTTATGTTTCTTTCCATTAAAGCACCTCATCAACCAGCCTCACATGGTTTTTCCCTGTGAAGCCGCTCCTTCTCTTGTCTTTCTTCCATATTTGGATTAAAATACCAAATGGATTTTTCTTGCTAAATATAGATGATGAATACAAACATCCAGGCCTTTGAAATGTTCAACGAAAATGTGTAAAAAATGTTTAATGCCAAAATGTTACATTAAGAAACAAAACAAAAAGAAATATGTTTGCACCTCTCAGTGATCAAATGATAAATGAAGCACTGGGTCAGTTTTAAAAGGAGCTTCATCAGAATCAGCCCTGCATCAAAGGCACATGTGATCAACTTTGGCCCATTTCCTGTCTCCGTCTCTCCTCTGCCAGGTGGAGGCGTACGAGACGGACGAGCTGAACTTCCACGGAGGCGTGCGGGTGTCGTTCGGCATGCAGATGATGGGGGCGGCGGCGCGTATAGAGAGGGAGATCCCGTCCATCAGCTGGCCCTTCCTGCTGCTGCACGGCGACGCCGACAAGCTCTGCCACATCAGCGGCTCCAAGATGATGTACGAGAACAGTGTGAGCACGGACAAGAAAATCAAGGTGGGAACGCTTTGTTCACAGGGAATTTTATTATTTCGGTGATTTGAAAGATCTTTATTTGAAATGATTTATTATTGTCAGTGGGACTTCCTGGTAAATTTGCTTGCCGCGTGCATCCCGTCTCTCTGACCCTCTCGCTCTCGTCACTCCCGTCCAGATCTACGAGGGAGGCTACCACGCCCTTCACCACGACCTCCCGGAGGTGGCTGAGTCCGTGTTGAAGGAGGTGAGCAGCTGGATCGCAGAGCGCCTCCCGTCGTCGCAACAGCAAGTCTCCTAGAAACGTGACTGGGTCGACCCTCCCTTCAGCGCTCCGAGGCGACTGCCAAGCCTCCTCGCTGTCCACCAGCCTGTCAGGCATAACAGTACTACTCCTCTCTCTGGTCTGGGAAACACATCTGGGCTTATAGACTGACATTATTTTCTCCATCTAAAAACTTTACTGACTTTATCCTCTGGGCTCATACTGTACAATATATCTCCTGTCAATCAGCCGCAGTCACACAGATTTAATTGGACGATGGGGTCAGAAAGCAGTTCTTGTTGTCGATGGTCAGCAGCCGTGCTCGGCCTCCCTGCAGACCTTATGATCAGGGATGTGTATTCCAGCCAGTGGGCTTGTTTGGTTACCATCTCACCGTCTCCATTAGACGTCATGAAAATGCAGCTCAAGTCAAATTTAAGCTCCGTTATGCTGGAGGTAAACGTGCAATAATGATGTTCATCCACCTCCTTGTCTAAACACAGGCCACGTCTTTAAAGTAGTGATGCATTATTAATCTGCACAGGGGCATTTCCTTTTTGCTCATCCGCCGTTCGCAGGGTCAGGTCAGAGGTCAGGTCAGAGGTCAGGGTCGCCTGGAGGACAGCTCAGTCCTCACACTGCGTCACTGCCTTCACAGTGTGAGCAGATGTGTAACAGACAATATCAGCGGATACAACACTAGTTTTCAGTGAGAGGATTTTGATCCATGTTTCCTCCCTGGTTCAGGTTTGGTGGCTCAGGAGAAACATCATCTTCTCAGAAACTGTCCTCTCTTCAAACTCTCCTCTGCCTCCTGCTCAACTGCACTAAAACACCACATTAGACACAAGCAGCAGACTCACTTTGAAACTAATGCTGTGAGCACACGTGACTCTGTGTGTATAACAAATCCTCTTTCCTCCTGACGTCCTCTGAATGTCCCTTTTTTCTCAACCCTGATACATTACATATGGAAATTAGTCTAATCCTTCTAAATCCAGCCTGAGGTGTAGCTTCAAGTCTTGTGCTAATAATTCATTTGGCATGTTGTTTTACAAATGAAGCGAATTGTAGGATGGATCCTGGCAAAATATTTCAAGTCTTGTATATTTTTACCACCCATGAAGTGACATTATTTTCTTATTATAGCCAAAGAAGAACTCCCCCAGCTCCTCCATTTATTGACAGAGAGACCAGTGGACACAACCACTCTCCATATAAAGTCCTCTACTTTTTTCAGCGAGCCTATTTAAAAAAATAACCAGATGAAGCTGTCTCTCTCTCTCTGCAGGTGGGAATTAGATTAAAAGGGCAAAAGTCAAAAGGTCTCTTCTCCATGTGACCTTTGACCTTCAAGCTCAGACTGCAGACGGTCCAGCTGGAGGAGGAGAGAGAGCACAAAGTCATATGGCCCCGATCTCAGAACAAAGCAGGGTGTCCTGTAGAACAGAGCCCAGACAAGGACACGTTAGATTTCAGAAAGTGGTATTACTGCGAATGAATTGGCTTCAGAAACACCGTGGAGGACGGCAGCTACGTCCGTATGTTTTCTACCTGTTTTCAGAACAAACTCAAACTGTGTGTTCAGCACTCGAAGTCAAACCAGGCTTCAGATCGGTTTTCAGCAGCAATAATGTCACGGTAGCCTTTATTTTTGGTAGCTGTTAATTCTAAGCTGGACAGACGCACACTGAGCTCACCTTTTTATATTATCAGGCCGACTGTAATGAGCAGCTTTTCCCACCTGTTCGTCAGCAGAGAAAGTTTCAGCAGCAAATCAAGTCTAAGTTTTCAAGTTGAACGTGTTTGTCAAACCCCGGGATCAAACATTTGGATGTACAGACAAACACATGTCTCATCATTCATGTCCTATAGAACATACATCTAGTCTGCAGCTCTCGGAGAGAGACTCCACTGAAGGGTTTTCATTCGTGATTACCCAGAGTTCAAAGGGGCTGAGCAGAGACAGCAGGGGAGACGTGGAGCGGCGTCCACCCCGACTGTTGCTCACATGTAACCGGCCGACGGGCGACGTGGTACAGTTGCTTCTATGTGTAGTATCCCGGGTGATCAGAGGAGGACTGACAGAATGAGAGGAATTTCTGCCTGCTCTGTCTTCCTCTTTCCTCACTCTCACCCTCCCTGTCTCGCCCCGTGTCACCCTGTCTCACCACCCTTTTTTTTTTCATTGCTGTGATGACCAGCGCTCTTTGTTCTGTCCTTCACGGAGCCTCTTGTTCCATTACAGAGTCAAGCATGGTGTACGGTCAGCCGCCCACACTGCCCCCAGTGGTCAACCAGCAGAACAGGAATAGGTTGCATGACATTCTGCATGCATTCTTATTCTTCTTTTATGGCTCTTTTGGCCGTCACTCATTTAACAGGGGACACATCACTTAACCTGCCTGTGACTCTGCGCAGAATAATGCTGTGTCTCATCCACTAAAAGGCTTCAGGAACACGAAACGCTGACATTTCTGAGTCTGTTTGACTGTGACCTGAAATCACTCGCCTGCTGACACTGTTCAGCTCCGATGTGTTTTGCTATTTTGATCGTCTCTGATGTTTGCAAACTGTTTCCTGATGTTTGTACTGAGTGAACCTGCTGGGTTGCAGAGACTAACGAATTGAGATCAAAAGAGAAAGTAAAGCGAGGCAAGTTTATGGAGCACATTCCTTCACAAAAATGCATTTGATAAGAAATAGATCACAAGTCATTGGAAATGTGTTTTAAAACAAAACAGAAAGGAAAAGGAGAGATCTGAAAAGAAGGATGAAAGAGTGTCCTCCTCTCTGCTTTCTCAGGAATCAGAGGACATGTTGCAGGTTGTCAGGTTACACCGCCAGTGGTTCAGACAGAGATTGAGATGTAATGTGTTCATCGGCCTCAGTGGGAGTCGGACTCTGAACCTCAGCCAGAACTGCAGGGCTTTATATCAGGAGCACTTCAAACACAGCGGACTCCTGATTTGGGCAGAAGCACAGTCCCAGTTGTATTCAGACTCCTAATAGCACCCCTGCTATGGAACAGCAAATTTCAAATGCTCTACCTGTCAGACTACACGAGTGCACATTACTGCTATCGTAGCTGTGGGGGCGGAGAGAGGTGGAGATGGAGTGAGAGGGAGAAAACGACAGGAGAGAAGCTGTCAGTAACCATGGCAGCAGTTTCTCCTGTGAAATCAGCCGGTGAAAAATGTGTGTTTGTTAATGGTGCAGGATATAAAGCGGACGCCGCCGAGCTTTCAGAGCCGCTCGTCCATTCTGCTGCTCGGAGGATTCCCCTTTTGTGTGAGCGTTGAGATAAGAGAGCAAACAATTACCGTCATCAGCTCACGGCAAATAATAAGAGCTGCACGCGCTCACTGAATTCCAATCAGGCAGGTCTGCTCACTGTTACAGCGAAGGACGATTTCTCTGACGTCTGAAGTCCAACATTTATATTTGTATGTACATTTTGCCCACATCTATCCCTGGTCTTGTTTATAAAGTGGTGGAGGAATGAGTGAAGCCTCCACCCTGACATCTTGTAAAGCCTTGCACTGTCACCCCCCTTTTCTACTGGCTCCTTTTCTTATGCATGGGTTGTGTGCAGGTTTGCCATACTGAGAGATAGCCATGTACAGATGCATTGCTCTGTTAATATGTAATAATCCACTTGACTGTTAATATCTTTTTTATTTGGGACAGAAGTTCTATGTTTAGTAAGGGAGCGAAAGCGACGGAGGCAGGAAACCGCTGGATCTAATCAGGCTGCGGCTTTTCTAACAAAGAGAAATTCATTCGGCCTGTTGCTTTGTCAATGGGGCCGTTGTTGTTGTTTTTTTATCTCGACTTTATGACTGTTTCTAAGAAAAGAGCTTGGAGGACTAACGGGCAACCTTTCTGTAATTTTATGAGATTTTATGAGAAGAAGAGATTCAGTGCAGAGTTTGTATAAATCAAGTCTCCAGGCAATGCTGGAGTGTACAGCAAGAATTGAAGGGGTCGTCTCCAAAATGCAGTGAATGTATGAAAAAATACATTGTACCTTAAGTTCATCATCAAGTCTGTACAAGAGAGAAGATCCAGGCTGCTAAAGTGTCACCGTCTCCTCCCCTGAGACCTTAAGTCACACACGAGTCTATAGAAATGTTTAATCGATTCTGCATTTTGGAACAAAGCCCCAATTTAAATCTTGCTGGTTTTATCAATAATGTTGATTGATTTGTTTCTGATGGCCAGACTGCTTGATTACTGAACATAATTGTAATACACTGTTTAATATCCTAGCGTTGATAACAACACTTGATGGAAATACAAAAATCTAAAATCTTTTATTTATCTTGTCTGAGGTATTTATAGGAATTAATTTTACGTATAAGCTACTATATGTTGATTACACGTCATGACAAGGCACTTTTTACATCACAAACCATATTGTGTAATTTCTACTGTTGATGCTCAGCCACACGAAGCGCCATGAAACTTTTTGAGAGGGAAACTGGATGGAGGTTGTTTGTACAGTCAATCCCAAAAATGTATGACAATGTTTCTGATATGGTTTTGCATAGAGAGTATTTTACTACCGTCTGTTTAAGTCGACATTGTGTTGAAAAAACGTAAGTCTTGTTGCAGTTTGTCACAGAACTATGAATGTTTAAACCATCTGATATTAAAATGTTTCTGATTGGAAACAGGATCTTAACAACCAGGGTGTTATTGCTGCACATTTGGGAAAAATCTTGTACCTCTTTCCCAAATTTGCTTTTCAGGAACTTCCTTCCACTTTAATCTTCTCTTTCTTGTACCTCTTAAAATTTTAAATGAACATGAGTGGGAGATTTAATGTAGCTCTCTCCATTCATAAAACCATCCGTTAGATCTCACGTCAAGGAGAATTTGGTCAGAATATATTTCAGGACTAAATTGTGGGTTTCAGGTTTTCTCCTGACAGCAGCATGTCTCTGGGAAAATTAAGCCTCAGAAGGATTCCACACAATTTTAGAGATTTTTATGGGAATATATATTGTATGTTTATTTTTGGATTGTGGTCTGGTGTTGTTTGTGCCTTATTATTATGATGAATCTGTATCTGAGCGTGTGTGTGTGTGTGTGTGTGTGTGTGTTTTGATATAGATGAACTGTGCAGAGCTGAAGCTCTGTCGCTCTGGTTTTCTGGCTGTCTGTCGTCACATCTGTTTCTGGTTCAGTAATTGTGTCTGTCTGTCTGTCTTCCTCCTGTCTGTCTCTTTCTATTTATGTCTGTCTGTTGGACTTTCTGTCCAGTCTGAAGGTCTGAGCAGACTCGGGTCAAAAACAGCTTCTGAATCTTTATAGATACAGCTCTTAAATACCTCCCCACGCCTGTTTTGTCATATTCTGCCTAAAGACAGCCACAGTATGAAGAAACACAATACTTTATATTCAACATGAGGCTTTTGCACTGCTTGGATTTCTTGATTGGCAGAATGACTGTATGACATTTGGAACTTATTAGTTTTTCCCCAATAGAAAACTGGAAGTTCAGTCCATCGCATGATAATAACACATGGACATGTAATGTTTTTCTGAATCCATCAGATTGTTGTATATTGAATGATTTCATCATTTGTCCGTGTTGTTTGTTGACTGGTAAAGATCTGCATCTTAACTGTCTGAGAAAACTTTAATCAGCTGTAGCAGAAAACTCAGCTGTGTGTTGCAGAAACTGGGAAGATGAATTCTGAATTGTCTCATCAACACATACACATCATGGACCACATAAGGTTTGTTGAAGCATCACATTGAGTCTTCCTTATAAAATAATGTGTTGTTTGTTTTAACAGTTCACTATATAGTGTTTGACACTTTGGTTGAAAAGCCCAGTGCTGATTCTCAACTATCAAATGACAAAGAGTTCATTTAACTCAAATTTATGTATGAAACATTGTCAGAATCCTACACTTTTCACTGATGCATTGTTTTGGGCAAAATGAGTATCTGTACTGGACAATTTAATTACAGTGTGAAAAATATTGTATATAAGATGTATATAAAATGTAATAATGGAATTACTTCTAAATCACTGAGGGTCAAACTACTTGTTACTAGAATGTTCATAATCTCTTACAAAATAAACTCTATGACTGTTTAACTGCACGGCCTGACTGGAATACTCTCACATCTTATAAATACACATAAAAACAAGTTCTTTGTAACATCTGGCCTAATGTTGTTTTCACCAGAATTCCAAGCAAGTCATTTAACTATTCACCATTTATAATGTGATAGAAAACGATCTTTACTTTTCAGGACCAATCATTGGATGCAGACCAGCTACTCAATCTTTCACCTCCCATTGCAGGTAAAATGAAGTGTGAAATGTTTGTCTTCATTCTGAAAAATGGTGCACAGATAGAACATTACACCCTGATCATGGTTCTAGCTGATGAGTTGGTTTCTGGCCAGTAGGTGGCGGTATTGCATCACAAAATTCATTGAAGACAGCCTGGATGGTGTGAATGCAGTGTTTCCACATCAGAGCAGACACACAGGCAGAGGCATGAATGAAGCATGGAGTTGTGCGAAGATTTAAAATACAGAGTTTTATGCGGTTGTGGGACTGAAACCTTTCAATTTCAGGACGTGTAATAAAAACCTTATTGTACTCTGAACCCACTTTGAACTCAAGCTGCAGTTTGCAAAGCACTGATTTTAAAACACATTTAAAGTCAAACACAGGCTCCGCTGTGTTTAGCTTCTGTGCTGTTTCCCTCCATCACCGATCGTGTTGGCCAGTCGACACAGTGCATTGTTTTTCACTTAGAATCTTCAGAATTTGGACAACAGCATCAGTTGAGATGATTTCTTGAGTCATTGCTGCTTTTATTCGTCTCCACACATTGAGGAGTGACTGTGCAGATGAAATGCAACAAGCTTCACACATATCACTGAATGTGCTACAGTTCTGATCATCGCTCTGTTTCCTCTCATCCTCATCCTCCTCATTCATCCTCATGTCAACACCTGATGAACATCTGAAGACACACTGACTGTCCAAGACGAAGATGTTTGGAGGGGACTGATACTAAAACATAGTTTAAACACACACATCCACACACAGTGCACACTATCTTCTTCTTCACTCTATCTCTGTCTCCTTTGCTTTCTCTCTTCTCTGCCCCATTTTCTATTTCCTGCCCCTCTCTCTCTCTCTCTGTCTCTATCTCTCTCTCTCTCTCGCTCTCTTTCTGAAAATGTAGGCTAGTAGTTCTCCTTGAGACATTTTTGGAGTTTGCTGGAACCACATTAGCAGCAACTCCCAAAGGACGCCACTTCTTGGAAAGCCAAGGCCAGAGTCTACTGTGTCGCTTTCAGTAAAGGTTGCACTGGGGCCAAGTCACATGCAGCACATACAGCGGTGATGATCCACGACAAGAGAGAACAGTGAACACAAGTGAACTGAGAACAATCAACCTCCATCTCCTACACTGACAATGTTGATTATGGAGTTTGATCCATTTTGGACAAAGAAAAGGTTGTGTAAAAATCTTTAAACAAGAAATCTGTTTTTGAAGAATGTCTTGTTTCTAAAGTTCCTTCTCCCAGCAGAGGGAGCCTGGAGGTCTGTTTTCCTCTGTGTTTACTGGAAACAAAAACCTGAGCCAATCAGAAACTGGTTTGAGGAATTGAATCCGGCCTGGCTGTGACCATGGCAACGGCTTTACCTCTGTGACAGCTGAGGAATGGAAATGGAGGTGAGGAGATGCTACATGAGCAAACCTCTCAGAAAAGCTTCCAACAGATCCAACCTGAGGGACTCCTCTTCACTTCAACCGGCTCATTTCTGCAGGGGAAACCTGACCGTGGACCTGGATCAAACAAAGTAAAAGGGAACAGGAAGAGGAAACAAGAATCATTACTAGTAATTGACTGAAGCTGTGTGTACAATAATGGAAAAACAGACTGATGAATTTAGTCAGATGAGGGGGATTTGGAGGGTCACACGAAGATTTGATATGTGGGTTCAGTGGATGAGAGCAGAGTGAGCTGTCTGATCTGAACAGAAGAGCTTTGAAGAGTCTGGAGGGAAGGAAAGGATGATGGACGGATGGCAGGTTAGGGAAGGGAGTGAGTGATGAGGCCAAGGAAGAGAAGTGGGACAGAAGAAAATCTGTGAGGTTTGGAGTCTTTTTACACTGAAAAACAGAGAACTTTCCAGCTTTTCAGAAACGCATTCTGTTGCACCAGTGTGTGAAAACGTGGCTGTGTTCTTTTCACAAATCACATCACAGGTATATTTTCAGGGAGACGTCCGACTGATTGCAACACAACTGTAAACACTATAAACACGTTTTAGAAATTTGATTTGAAAAACAAAATATCACACAGTCTTTACAACCTTTGTATTTTTCTTATGATCTAACATTTCCAGAGATCTGTTCTACGTCTGTTTGCCTGGACCTCGTGGACAAATGTACCAACCTTTTGCTTCATGTTACACATGACTTTGTTCTTTTACAAATCACATCACAGGATCCCACTAATTGTAACACACACACACGCACTATGAACACATTTGAGAAAATGTATTACAACACAAAACTGTCTTTATAGACCCACGCATGAAGGCTGGAATGAATCTTTCTATGCTTCTTATGATCTAATGTTTCTAGAGACCTCTTCCACCTCTGTGGGCGTGGATCTATTCTGCTTCCTCTGATTCCGCCTTTTTCACACAACTGTGTCTAATTGGCTGCCGTATTCAGAACGTTTATTTCGATTGGCGGTGCTGTCTGTCAATCAATGTCAGAATCTGCTGGCAGTAGTCCCGCCTCCTCACGCTTGCTGGAGCCAGCGGTCCATTCGTGCGTGTCAAACTGTGGAGGACCTCGCCGGGAGGGAGGAAGCGTGTTTTCACTCCGTTTTCACAGACTTCTGCTGTTACAATTAGCCCAGATACAGCGGGAATAACGTTAAAAGAGCGGGATTTGTTCGGTGCTCGTGGTTGTAGTGAGCGGCGGTGTGAACACTCAGCCCCGGTTTGTCGCCTCCGGCTGCAGCCGCTGACTTTATCTTCAGGGGAGAGAAGTCGCTCCGGCAGCTGCCACAAGAAAACAGGAGGTCGCTGACAAGCAGTTAGCAAGTCAGCCAGTTAGCCTGCCAGCTAGCCAGCAAGCCAGCCAGCAAGCCAGCTCTCCCTCCTGCCACAGCAAGTCCCACCCTCAGCCAGTGCGTGGACGTCGTAAGAAGCCGCAGCGGAGAAGTCGAGCTGCTTTCACCTCTCAACTCCGCCAGCATCGCTCCTACAGCTGGCTGGCTAACTCAACTAGCCCCCTGAACGGTAGCTAGCCAGGCGAGGCCAACGTCAACTAGTTGGCTGTAACGGTGGTCTTGTGTGGAGGGATACACTGGCAGAGGAACTGGCTCACAAGAAGAGGCGAAATAAGAGAGAACAAGGAAGACACCGAGAAGGAGGGGACTGGCTAGTTTAGCCGGGAGACACAATCTCATGTAAGTGACACAGTTGCTAAGTTAGCTTAGCAAGCGGCTTAGCGGTCCTGTCCAAGTTGCTGTGCTTGCACGGTAACGTTTATCCGGGCGCCCACTTAACGCTAACTGTGGCTTAACGCTAGCTCCTGCAGCCATATAAAGCTAACGGTACAGGCTTCCTTGAAGGAGGCACAGCAGCTAGCATGGCAGCTAACGCCTGATGGGCTGAAAGTGAGACTGCGCTAGAATTGAAGCTTGGCTGTGTTTGCCTCACGTATTTCTAGTGAGCTAAGTTAGTTAACTTTAGTTCCCCGGTCAGCTCGTCTGTTTGTGGCCCGAGCAGCGCAGTTAACCGGCTGTCAGGAGTATTAGCTAATTAGCTGCTTTAGCTAGCGACTTCCAGCCGGCCACCCACCCGAGTTAAGAGCTCAGTTTGCGACAATGCCGAGCTGCGATGTTAGTAAAAACCACAGTCACTGGTTATCTGCCCCCTCCTCAGCAAATGCTGGGCTCATATCTGTTGGGTGCAGCTGTGGGAACTGTGTGTTCCCCGGTTCAAGCCGAGATAAAGTGGCCACAATGTCACAGCAACACTTCATGGACGGCATTACTCTGCCTCGCTTATAAATGGCAGAGCTGTATCTGTTCAGCTGACAGACTTGATGGTTATTTCTTGACTTGCCTTGGCCGTCCCAGTTCAAACCAGTTGCCATGCAGAGCTGTCACCAGCCACTTAACATTCACGGGCTGTTCACAGTGTACTGACACAGTAAAAGTCCAAGTCAGCTGTTCAAATCAACAATTAGGCAACCCTTAACCACATCGTAGCCCAGTGCTCAGACCCAAGGACCAAAACAAATTCTGACTCATTTTCTCTCCTTCTCTGGACAGATAGCAAACGGCGCCACTGAGCCACGCACAGCCATGAGTATTGAGATACCGGTGGGGTTGACAGAACTGCTGCAGGGCTACACTGTGGAGGTGCTGCGACAAAGGCCGTCAGACCTGGTGGATTTTGCAGTACAGTACTTCACCCGTTTGCGGGACACCAGAAGTCAGGATGGGGCCAGTGCTGGTGGCAAGACGGGGAAAGGAGTGATGTTCGATGGGGAGCCCATGCAGACGGAGTCTAACGGAGAGGATGATGAAGATGATGATTCTGACTTTGAGCGTAAGTTGATGTTTTGTTGTTGTGAGTGTCACCTGTCGCGTTCAGTCTGTCTGTGTGAGTGAGGTGAGACAGAATGAAAGAGAGCATGTGTGAGTTTGTGTGAAGGGGCTGGAGAGTGAAAGAGAGAAAGTGAAGGTGAGGCTTGAAGCCTTGTCACTGATGCAGTCAGAATCTATCTCATCTCTTCCTCAGAGGCAGATTTTTCTCAAGTGTGTGAGGCCTGCTATATTTGCATACGCACTTGTATCCAGAAAATCCCATTGAGCAGACAGTTGAACTAGGCAGCCCTCATCTGCCACTCATCTAATCTAGGTCTTCTCCTTTCTCATTATCTGTCTGGTTGTCAGAATCTAAAATAGTGCATTATCTGTTTTAATTTGAACTATCAAGATTCAAGGCGTTAAAAGGTCTCATTTTGTTAAATGTAGCTTTCCAATCAAACTGTTCCACTTACTGTGAAAAGTGAAATTAATGCCCTGACTAGACACACTGAAAGCTTTCTGCTTTTTCCACTTTAAATTCAGAAGGTCTTTTCTTACATTGTAAAATACTAGGAGGGAACCTCCAGATACCTTGTGAGCTATAGTAATGAGGAGTAGAAAAACTGAACATTTGTAGTTGTGAGTTCAATTTTGCAGCCCAACCTAATTTTACAGCATATTGACAAATGGCCTGTACTTACCACTTTACCATTTCAATGTGATAAGTTGAGACTTGTACTGTTTTAATCAGATATGCTTTGAAAGTTAAATCCACACTGCCAGAAAACTGAAATAGGCCCATACATACAACTTGACTATCAAAGTAGAATTGGAATAAAAAAAAGCTGCATGTCTTTTCTTAGCAACAGTATATAAACATATTTAAATTCAAGAGTTCATGAACTCTGCAACCTCTGTTTTGTAGCTCTATCATGATTCAGCAAAAGTGATGCGGTGCCTCTTTCGCATCACTTCCCTGTGTTTGACAGACTGGCAGAAGATGTAAGCTGTTCCATAGCTCGACTCTCCACTGAGCTGCAGAGAGGAGCGTGGCCTAGATCGCATTAGTGTGCCGTAGAGCCCGGGGCTGCTACCTTGTGAATGGGGGTTCTGTGTTTTCTCAATGAGTTTTTCCATTGTCATGATCCACTGTGACAATCTGTGAATGTATCGTAGGTGTGTCTTCTAAAATTTACTGATGTACAAGTGACATTTTAAGCTATTGACAGATTTTCACAACGCTTTGTGTGTGTGACAATGACAAATTAACTCAATCTTAAATATGATTATGGCACACACAGTTGCTCTGCTCCCAGTATCACTGGCAGATACCAAAGCATTGGTGGAGTGTCCAGATGTGCTGGGTAAATTAGCAAGCCGCCTTGTGAATTTGGAATCCATCAGACTGTCTCTGAAGGTTCTCAGTCATCCAGGTCATGGTATTCAAGTAGAGTTGAATTAAAGGCAACTGGACTCAGTTCAAGAACCTACAAACCAAGTCCAGTTTCCTTTAATTCAGCTGTACTTGAATCAATCAGAGTTGTTTCTTGCCACTATTTTTTTTGTTTTAGACTTTAGTTCTTGTTTTAGTCTGTTTCATTTATAGGTTAACCACATTTATCGTGCCCCATATGCACGTGTTCACATCTGCTGAAAGCAATATTGGCCAGCCTCGTAGATTGGTACAAGCTGGCTCAGGGTAAAAGGGGGATTACAGTTTCTGTTTCTAGGCTCACACAAGTGGGGTTTGGCTGCTGTCAAGCAGCTGTGACCTCAGCTGAGGGAGCGGTGTGCATGTGCATGCACATGTTGTGTCTGCGTGTGTGTGTTCACATGCATGCTTGTGAGGGCAAACAGATGTGTTATGACTTGATTTCACGCCTGTTCAAATTCCAGCCTGGTGACGGCATGAAGCAGCTCTTCCTAACGCATTAGTACATTCTGATTAGCGATCAGTTGTTGAGCATTTCCACACCTCGTCCAAGGTGGCAACAAAGGACAGGGAGCTGAGACTGCTGTGCTCCAGGGAGAAGTTTTTGCCGTGATACTGTGGGTCACACACACGACATCCATGACAGTAGATTATCCAGCCGGGCTTGTGTACGCTGCCCCCAGGGATATTCATTTCTGTGGGGAACAACGCAGGCCTGTATAATGAAAGACATCATGTGCTCTTGCCTGACCACGGTTGTAGCCTATAGGTAAAAAGAGGACTATAGTTCAACAGCACATGCTCGAAAAACAGTTTGGTCTTGTGAAAAAAGACCAGAATATCCATTTAAGGGACGGCTAAATGGGCATGGATATTTTTAGTTATTTCTAAGAGCGTGACACGCACCCAACCTGGTTGTATTAGTTACAACACCGAACAATCTACAGAGAATATGACATTACAGTCACAGCACTTGGGCCACTAATACTTCCAAGTACCACAGGTGTACCTCTGTATTGAAATCAAAGCTAAGCATATCAGTTGCTCATTTTTATGGAATGTTCTGGTGATCTAGGGTTTTCAGACGCTGACAATGTAATCAAACTTTCCTAAAACTTGAATACACTCATTTAGAGGTTTGAAAAATACTTCAGCTTTTAGAGAAAGTCATCCTCTCACCTTTAGAGCACAGCACGTTAAAGCATAATGACATAATAAGTAGGCCAATGACTCATTTTGGGGTTTGACCCTTTGATTAAGAAATATGGACATTGTGAGATTTTGAATTGAGCGGAGAGGCACAGTCTCTGTACGGGAGAGGTGGTTTTATTGGACCTATGATTAAGCCTGGATTTGTTTAACATGTCTAGATAGCTTCAAAGTGAAATGCCAGTTGTGTAACATGAACATGACTGGTATCATTGCATGTAAAAATGTTTGACACTTGTTATTGTCTTTTATTAGGCTACTTACAGTTATGATGATTCACCAGTGTGCTCTTAACCTTTCATTTGTGCTGCAGGAAATCGCTGTGCATGAGTGTTCCGGCTAAACGCCTAAAATGTAAATGAATGAGATAGCCAGTAATGTATTCCCATGGATAGAACAGTATACTCCTGAAACATGACGTCCTATTTTACGTGCTTTGTTGTCCTAACTCTTACTCCCTAAATCCACAGTAGGATCATTACACAGGCCTAAGCTGCTTAACAAAAGGAGATACTGTTTTGAATACAAACTGCTGTACCTCCATCATATCTAGTCATGCCGGGCCAAAGATTGTTAAGTAACCCTTTCGGTGTTGAGGCCGACTGAAATATACATTTAACTCAGAAGTGCTATATTTTGTGGAACAGTTGACTTAAAGATTGAGCATAGGCTTTGCTAGAAATTGGAGAATAAATGTAGTTTAGCTACAACTGAGTGCTATAAATATTAGGATCACCTGCTGTCTTCTTTAAATAGACTTTCCATTTTACTCAGCCTTCACTTGAGTTACAAAGGGCAGTGGTTGATGAAGGAAAGCACAATCTTTATGCAAAAAGAGATGCAATACAAATACTGTCTGTGTTCTGATATGTGCATGCTGGTTCCTTCTCTCGAGCCGGCTGATCTAGAGTCTGTCTGGCAGTGCGTGTTCACAGAGGATACAGGAGGGGATGAATGGTTGCCTCTGTGACTGAAATGAGTGGAGCTTTTTATTAAAAGATGGATGGAGGGACTTGTATTATCATCCGAGGGCTGATAATTGAAGTGAATTAAATGTGTTTTTATATGAAAGATAGCAGGGATAAAGCAGAGGTTATATGAAAAAGTAATTTAAGGGAGGAAAGAGGCTGAGAGTCTTTGGGGAAAAAAATCACCTCATGCTAACTCTCAGGACAGAACATAACAAAGCTTGTAGCTCGATGACGAGTCGTCTGGATACATAACAGAAGTTAAGCTTAGCTCTTCTTCATCCCTGACAGTGTGGTTTTTGCCAAAGATGAATAGGACATTTCAGCTAACTTTATTTATCAAGGAACTTTGGAAGATTTACCTCCAAAATGCTGTAATCTGTTTGGGGGAATGTTTTGTTCTTCCTGAAAAGCATCAGCCAGTATTTTCAAAATCCTACCAAGGTGTGTTGTGTTGATTTATTTATAAGCGCTGGTATTTTGAAAGCAGAGGTCTTGGGAAGATGCATAACATCAACAGAAGCCAGTGAAGTGTTTCCTTCTCATCGCAGCAGCCCTCTTTTGCTCCAGTAAGTGAAAAGTTTCCCAGATGGTTGGTGTTGAGTTCTTCTGTTGGTGTTAAACACTCCAGTAAACAATGACATGAGGCCCATTGCTTTCTGAATGCAACCATAACTAACTATAACCTTGAAAATGATGCCCTGATACATGGACAACTCTCTGTGCAGGGTGTCTGCAAGTCCGGAGAAGTTTGAATATGTCTGCAGGCTTAACATGGTGAAAATTACAATACAATACTGGGTTTTACACCTTAAATTGTGTTGCTGTGTTTTTAAGTGTAACATTCTTTTGGTGAGAAATTATGTGTCATCAGATCTTTTCATTCATTTTTTCCACTGATAGTTTTCAGTGATTTTCTTTCAAGTAAATGGAATGGAATTGGGGGGGGTCCTTGTCGCAACAGAATTGTCATCTGCCCATGTTGGTGTGGTTCTGTGTGCAGCTCAGTATTTATGAGTCTGTCTGGACTACATGCACCAGCAGCCACGTATACAGACAACAATGTGTTTGTGTGTGGAGCAGATGAATATTCTTGCTTGGTTGTTGTTAATCCAGGATCAGTGTGGCTCGGTGCATCATCCCAGAACACGTGGTGAAATTCTTCCTCTGAACTCTGCTCCCTCACTCTGCAACCACCTCCTCATTGCTGTTTACTCTTAATTTGTTTCTGTCACCCTGTCTCCCTCTTTCTGTCCCTCCCTTTTCCCCCTTCTGTCCCCCCCCTCACTGATGTCCACTGTACCTCTCCAATGTAGCAATGATGATGTTTAGTAGACAAAATCACTCACGGCTGTTATATCATACATAGAAAGGGCAGAGAGAGCTTTATATTTCTCTTTAATCTGTCCTATTTTCTTCTAATTAACATGTATGTTCTTCAGCTCTTTACTCTGGACTGTTTTATTAATCCAGTTTTGCTTTGTGACATTTTCCGTTCTGTGTGATAAATGGACATTATACTGAGCCCCTATAGGCACTGGTAATTAGTGCAATAAGCAGAGCTGAGGTGTCCATATTCATTATCCTTGTGTATGTGTGTGTGTGTGTGTGTTCATGGTTGTATGAGCAATCTGAGAGGGAGGCAGTGTGTGCGTGCACAGATGTCCGTCACTGAGTGTGTACATTTGTATGTTGCGTGTGTGTGTGTGTGAGTGTGAGAGTGCGGTCTCAGTGCAGTGTTGTGCAACAGGTGACCTGATTAGCAGGCTGCAGTGTGTCCAGTGAGCTTTTAGTCTACAGGCAAATCTAATGCAGCCCAGCATCCCTACAGAGACCTGCTGAACTGGCTGACTGACAGCGCTAAGTGGAAAAGCCCTCAGACGGCTCATGCTACTCAGTCTGGCTTTCTGACTGTTTTTTAATACGGCACCTGTCTGTCTCCCTGACTTATCCTTTCACATCTTGTCTTCTCTCTGCCTGTATCTATTCTTGTCAGCACTCATTTTGGCTCTTTGCCCAGGTGACTGTCTCACCTGTGTGTCTGTTTACTGAACTTGCTCTGTGTGAGTGTGTTTCTTTTCATTACATTTTATCCTCTGTTTTAAGTACATGAATGTCTGTTTTTCTCGACCTGTTGATCATCCTCGCTATTTATCTTATCTGTGTCTCTGTTTTTGCGTCATTCCATTGAAAGCCAGTCTGCTGGTTTGTCTACTCTCCTGCCTACCTGTGCACTGTCATCCTGCTTTGCCTTTCTTATCTTTCTGAGTCTCTTTCTTTGAATCTGTCCATAGCCTTATCTCTCTGCCTCTCTGTGTACATGTTTCTCTACCTCCATCTTTGTCTTTTTCTGTATTTTTCTCTCATATTTTTCCACATCTTCCTGTCAGCATATTTCTGTACATGACTCTTTGGTTCCCTTTCTGTGTCTGCATCAGTTCATTAAAATAAGAAGCATGTTGGAAAACATAACAATGATGGATAGAAACACAAGGTGTATTGTGCAGCTTACGTACTGGAAATGAAGGAAAGGAAATGTATTTATCAGTTCTTACGCCTCAGTTCCAGTCACAAAGACATACTTTCCAATTATTTGCAAATGAGGCATGGAATGTCTGTGTCAATCTATAACTGTCCTTATCTCATCTCCATGTAAGGCGACGTGTCTGCGCATCCAGTAGGACATTTTTGTGACTGACAAAAAGACATAAGCAGAGCATGTATCTAAGTAATGTGTTTGTTTTTCTATTAGAATTCCGTAGTTGCAAGCTGGTCTTCCTTTGCAGGACTACAGAGAGACGAAACCAGAAGAAAGGGGAAAAAAAAAAATGCATACAGACATCTGAGCCAATGAAGGCACAAATGTAAAACAGGAAAAACTAACAAAACAAGGACAGAAGCCACCATGAAAAAAGAGAAAAGACAGATGAGGCAGTGACAGAACAGGCTGTGGTGCAACCTGGTTTGCTTGCTTTTACTGATAGACATCATTTAAACTTTGGTACTTCCTCATTCTCTGTCCTCAAGCCATCTTGGCTCTGCAGAAAAATGAGGAAATGGTGGGGGTTGGCAGGCCTTTAGCCAGTGGCTGTACATCCTCATCTGCTGCCCCTGTTTGGAGTTCACATGCCCTCCTCCCCCTGCTCCAATACCCGCTGTCTCTCGATGTCATGATATTGTCTGACCACTGCCCCGCCTGTCCGTTTAAACCCTTCACTGACGTACCATCTATTAAACCAGATGGAGGTCGGAATGACTGTCTCAAAACAGTTTCAGTAAGTGAACATAACTTAAAACTGTTAAGTAAATCATCATCTATAGAAACTTGAGAGTTTTCAAAACTGGATGTCAGCATATCAGCTGTTACCAATTTGAACTTTAGTTTTTGGTATAAATTCAGATGCAGAAAAGGGGTTTTGGAACTTCTTAAAAGTATTTTTACTCCATTAGTAAATTTGATAACTGCATTAAGTGAAATACTTATACAAGATAAGATTCCAGAAATGCTAATTCCACAATTGGCCAGATAGTGGCTGTAAAAAAAAAAAAAAACCTCACATTGGGCTGAAATAATTCTGTTGTGATGCTGGCACTGGAATTACAGCCATGTATTGATGCTTCTCTCAGGAGAGAAGTGGGAGTACAGGGGGTGAAGAGAGAAGGGCATGGGATTGGAACAAAGTCAAGGAGGGAAGTGAAGAGAGAACAAATGAGACAAAACTCAAAACAGAATATAAGACTGAGGAGGAGGAAGATGAGCTGGGTTGAGAGTGGTCAAATTCCAGAAGATATGAGATTCAGTCCTCCAGCGATCAATGTTGTGACTGGTCCCACATTAGGCTCAGAGGGCTGTCACAGAGACTTCAGGAGAGAGTTTAGGATCCTCCGGTATTCCTGAGAAGGAAACATGTTTTCTTCTTTACACTGTCCTGTTTAACACATGGAATTGTTTGTAATTCAAGCTATTTCAGTCATGTTTTCATGTCCACCAGCCACTACATTATCCTAGTATTAGCTCAATTAGGGCAATACTTTAGTCCAAGTAAGGAAATATTCTGTGTCTGAGGCTTCACGGCATTTTGTCACACATCCGGCCATCTAACTGTTTTACAATACATGCCAAAGACGTTCCTTTGTGAAAACACACCACACTATATATCCTCCATTGTTTTGTCATTTACAAGCGCTCTTTGCCATCATTTACAGCAATTCTCTGCAGGCATGCTTCCTGTGTGGCCATTTTCGAAGTGCTGTGTCTTTCCTCGGGGCAGCCATCTTTGAACTCCATGTCCCAGTTGAATCTACTCATGTACATATGTGCTTAAAAACAAAAAGAGCTTGGAGCAGTGTTTTTGCATAATTTGCACCACATAGAAAAATAATGGCAGCATAGGTTTTGAATGTGAATACTGGAGGGAGACTGTGATGTGGTAATGTAATGTAGAGATGGTGGCATTCATCTGGCTGTGCTCATGAATATGAATATGAATGGAATGGTTCTTTAAGAAAACCATGTACCCAGCTCGCACCAAAAGGCCTATTTAGAAGATTAATAGTTGGGTCATTGCAGGCAATGTAAATATAGTCAGTAATTCAAACATGTATCAGCCCGACATATATCTTGCTCTAGATCTTTTTAAATTCAACAATGGTTTCTTACTCAACATGTTGGCTCTGAGATGAACGTACCACCCGCAGTTCTTGTCAGTCAGTGTTTCCCAACCTAGCGATGTGAGATAAGAGTGAATTGGCCAAGGCTTTGGGACTTCTGGGTTACCTAGCCTCTTTTAGTCTTTTTTTATTTATTTATTTTTAAATCATTTTCTAACCTACACTTGCACAAGAAAAGCTTGTTAAAACAGGTCACAGCAACACGTTCAGTTTGTCCTCCACTGTGGGGTTGGCTCCACGGATCTTAACCATGGTCAGAGTGACAGAATGACAAAACAACTCTCTCTCTTTTCCTGGTTGCTTTGCCCTCAGACACGTTTAAATATCTACCCTTCCGAAGCCTCGTCAACCACATCTTTGTTTTTAATCTGTCTGCCAGTCTGTCGTTATGTCAGCCATCACTCTCTCATCCTGTTTCCTCTGAATCTATTCTCTTGTCCTCTCGATCCCCCTGTCTCTCTCTCGCTCTGCATGTGTTGATCTCAATGTACAAGCCCAATCTCATTAGACAAGATGGCTTAGAGAGAGAGAAGGGGTTGTAAGGTCAGTTTAGCAGAACCGTCTTTGGCACGGTAAGAAAGAGAGAATTAACAAGGGGACAAGTGTAGAGAAAGAAGGCAAACATGAATGAGAAGAGAGTGAATGAGCAAAGAACCAGTGGGTTAGAGCCAACATTAAATACCAGCCAAGTGGTTCATTTTTGACTTGGGCTGCTGGATTTATCTACCTTTTCAGCCACTTTGGCACATCCAGAAATATTTAAGAGGTATTCCAAAAAATATGTTTGTTTTGTGAAGTGTGAAAGTGGCTGTTGATTTTTGGAGTCCTTCCTAACCTGCCTGGTTACCCACTCATTTAGCACCAAGAGTGAGAGAGCGACATGCAGACAGACAGGTGAAAGACAGCCAGCTTGTCGCTCAAGCCAACTGGATTTATCCATGTCCCTCAAGTGTCAGCAGATAAAAACATTGGATCTCTGTGTGAAGAGAAATGTGATTGATCAATTCCAATTCAGCACTGTCGTTTAGAGCTTTCTAAAAACCCAGCCTTGTGAAGCAGACTGAATCACAGCCTTTCAGAATATGGGTCAGGATGGAGAGATGGATTGCATGAAGGTGACAATGACCTGGTTTTGGAGTGGTACATGGTGGTAAACTGTTTAAAAGTGCCAGTTCTTCGTTTCTCACTTCATCCAAACGTGATCTTCTTGTGGGCATATTTTGAAATATGGATTCCATTAAACAGAGGTACAGAAATGTTGAATGGGGTGTAATTTGATGTGTGTGCAATATGTGGAAATGCATGTCTCATAATATACAGTATGAGGAATGTTGAGATTTGTTGCACTCGCAGTTCAGAGTAACCTTAGACCAGGGTGATAAATGTACTTTGGCATTCACCTGTGACTCTGTTGCTTGAACAAAAGAGTTTCCCAGCCTCCAGCTAGTACGAGTTTTAGAAAAGGGATGATGGTTGGTTTGCTGCCAAATTGGCTGTTGGAGCAGACAGCTGAACAGACAAAGACCAGCATGTCGCTGGTGGTTGTATCACACCCTGCCTCAGACTTCATTCTGACTCGTCAACTGAATGGTCGAGTGCACATGTGAAAATGGGGTATGTTTTATAAATTCTGCACCGTTGCTGTAATTTCTTTGTTGCTTTTACGTAACACCACACCTGGTGCATGTGGTTTAGGTCATATCATATTAAACCTACATCTGCACATGGATCTGGAAACTAAGGTTTGCATTTACTAATGTGTTTTAATACTGTGTTGATGTTGGCTTTAACATGGTGCCCTAAAGTGGCACAGCCATGGTCACCATAGAAACCACTGACATTGAAACTGCTCTCAGCCAATCTCTGCTGGAAGCGACAGTGATGGCCAGTGGCCTCGCTTAATCATGATTCAGATTAAAAAAAAAAGTCGGGAGGTCACTACTAGTTCACAGCCCAAGTATCTTTATCAGTTTATTTGCACAGCCTTGATAAGACAGACTTTCGTATCGCTCTCTTTGTATTACATTCTGATAAAGTGTGTTTGTGTAACCCTCTTATTATTTATCTTCTTACAGTGATAATCTCAAAGCTTTTCATTTAAATAAATAGCTTGTTGACTCCCTATCTACGCCTGAATGAAGTAACACAATGGTGATTAAGCCCACAGCCCACTGATTAATGTATTGCAATATTTATACTGCATATTTGCAGTATTGCAAACCAGGTGTCAAGAAGGAGCAGCCACAGCGAGCTGTTAGATGAAGAGCTGCAGACAACAGGCTGCACACCTCCGTCCTCTCAGCGAGGTGAGGTGCTGTCTGCAAACTCACACCACGTGCTGCATAAAATCACATCACAGTCACATCACAGAATGATGGGAAAAGGCCAACTGTTGCCTGACTTCTTTATTAAAACTGCGGTAGTTTGTTTTACTGCCCCCACAATTCTGGGACCTGTAGTATCAATCCGCATTTACTGTTACCACCAGTAACTACAGGTGTTGCCAAATCAACCAAGATTGGCACTTTAAAGGGCAGCTGCACTGTTTACTGTCCATCAATGAGAGATAAAGTTGTCATTGAGAGCGAGAGTGAAAGATAGAGAGAGAAAGCCAGAGAGATGAAAATAGCAATGGAGGAAGAGTGTAAACTGTTAGAGCCCCCTTTGTTTGGGTTGTATATTATGTAGTTGTATAGTATAAACCGTCTTTCGTCCTGTACTGGCACGTTACTTGAAACCTAGTTATTTTCACATACAAAGTTTGACCTGTTCACCAAACTCAAGTATTTGGTCAAATTATATTGTGTTGTCTTTTTATGGCTGCAATAATAGTCAGATTTAAAGTAAGCGTAGAAGTGTACAGTCTTAGTTTCCACGGCACAGCAAGTCATACAATGAGCTCCAAGTCAAAAGGTATTGCATTTAATGACCTAACTCTAAACACAGGCTTGAGAATGTGGAGGTTTGGAGGTCTTTTGTGACTGTAAATGGTCACATAATGGGAGACCAGATTGGCCTTGTTTACGTTACACCCCAGTGGTTTGATGAGAGCATGTTGCGCTCTCCTGCCCGCAGGCTGGCCGCTAATGTTATTCTGCAGTTTGTCGTTTTACCACCACCCAGCACTTCTGGCTGATATCGTGCTGAACAGTTTGTAGCCTGCGCGTTAGAAAACTTTTTAACTCCGGGAACCAAAATGAATAAATTGAGCATCGTTCTGTGGACATGAAAACATGTTGCTGTACTTGCCATGTAGAGTCTTGGTGCTGTAGAATCAAATGTTTGGGTCGGAGTCATTGTAATTATGAATGTCTTTCAGCTTGCCTTTACCACACACAGATTTACTACATCCGAGGCTACTGGGATAATACCGGTCCAAGTAATGTCTCCAGGGTCTCATCACTTAAACTGTGTCAGGACCCCAAAATAATTCCAGGCCCATCTCTTTTGGGTTCCCCTTTTGGCAAAAGAGGTCATGTGTTTAAATGAAACAAGCTCCTGGGGATAGAGCTAAATTATTTGTTGGGTCTGACGCTGTAAATGTTGCAGAAAACCTGCAGTGTCTAGTTTCATAAACTTGGTGCCAGATAAAGTCAGAAAACTGATTCCTTTCACCCACATTCTGTAATGTCACATTCTACAGTTGTGCAGGTTTCTAATCACACAGGCCGACAACGATAACATGCTGGACTTTGTGAACAGAACCTGAGCAAAGATGGAAACGCCATCAAAGATGTATTTGGGCCACGAGTGCCACCAGTGGCTCAAGTTCACGTTACACTGTTCACCGTTTTTGATGTAAGGAGACAGCAAGAATCATTGATGACGAGCGCCTGCTAGTTCTCTTCACAACTGTGTTACTGCCAAACTGCTTACTGCTCCTCCACCAGAGAAAAGAAGTCTGGGAAGGGCTGCCCATAAACAACCTGCAGTCAGTAGCTTTGTTCTCTCTTTGGTCTCTCACAGTCGTCCATCATAGCTGCTGCTGTTGCACAGTGGATCAGTTCTGAACCAGTCCCCTGTTGCCCTCTTTCAGAAATGACTTTCTGAGAGCTGGTATTCAGTTGTGTAGTTGTTCTTATTATTACACATGTTTGTGATTGCAGATGACTATTTTATGTTGTTTCATTAATTTTCTTACAGATATTGATTTAAACAGTATTTTTGTACTGACAAAACTAAACACCGAACACACAAAAGTGTCAGATTGTACGTTACTGCAGTATTTTGTCATCAGCTTGTTTTATCAGAAGATGAAATGTTATTGTCTTACAGTACTCTTCTGAACAGACAGTAGGATCTTAATGGGGGGGAAAGGGGTGAGTAACCACTAGTGAATTAAGTTGACATTGAAAGCTGTTTATTGTTCTTTCCATGCAGCGTAGCTCTATGCTCTGTCCTGCTGGTTTGATGTGTCCAGTCATTGAAAAATATCACTCTCATGGTATTTGGAAAACTACTGCTGGCCAATCAGATCATGTTATTCCCAAAGGGCATAATCAAAGTAAAAAGTAAGTTAGTGAAGCTGATTTATATACATATATACATTTGTTTCAGTACATTTCATTGAGATCATAAGGTATCATGCCGAATATAAACTTAAAGAAGAGGCCAGAGCAAAATTTTAAGCAAAGTTTTATGAATACCCTCCAGACATCTTGATTGCAGAACTCTACTGAAATATTTGGTGATAAATGCAATTCACCTCTTTTGCTCTCCACACTGGCTGCTTATCTGCATGCATCCAAAGCCAGCTCTAACATAATTGGTTTATCTGTCGTTGCGCTTAAGCTTGGATACATAAAAAACTGGGATGTCCTTATTGTTGTGTGTAGCTAGGTAGCCGTTAACAGAACAAGTAAGTAAGGTTTGTCATTTCGGAGTGTATCTGCTCCGTAGTGGTCAAAAACAATCAAGTATTTATTACTGGGTTACTGCAGATGCTTTATCATAGTATTACTTTCATGTGACAACAATTGAATGTGATATCTGTTGATGGTGTCACCCTCTTCTTGCGACATGCTGAAGCATACATTAGACCTTGATAAACATAGGAAAGGTCAAGTCAGGCTTAAAGGGGTTAAGTAGCATCAGCAAACCTGGTGATGCTGAGAAAGGGTTAACAGCAATGCAGCTATAAGCAGGACATGGCTACTTCCTTTTAAGGGCTTAAGTCCTCTGAAGAGCGCAATAGACGAGGAGAGAGGGTGAGATACTGGGAAAGGGAGAGAGTCAGATATGGGCCAAGGGGAGAGAGGGAATGTGAGAGAGAGAGAAACAAGAGACAGTTTATGTGGGAGAGAAATGGACAGAGTTGGATAATAGTAAAAGGTAAAGAGAGTGAGAAGGGAGTTGCATGGTGGGAAACAGGGACTGAAACAGAGCAGAGCGTGAGAATAATGGTGGACACGCAATGACACAGGAAGAGGGACGTATGAGGCTATGAGAGAGGAGGAAGAATGATGATAGAAAAGATGCACAAAGGTTACAGCAAACAAGAAAAGTAAACATAAAACTAAAAAATAAATAAAGGAAAGGAACAAATGAAGTGGGAAAGAGAGGGAGTTGCTGCAAGAACAACACAAAGCAAATGAGTACGAGAAAAATGTACGTGTTGTGTGTGTAAGTGTTTTTGTGACGGAAAAAGTTAGCTGATATCATGAATGCTCTCTTTACAACTTCTATGTAATACATTCAACGTTCAAACGAGTTCTCACTCTGATAAATCACAGAGCTGAGAAAGGTGTTGCTTGAGATTGGTACAGCTTGCTAATTTAATTGTTTATGTTTGTTCTCCTCTTCTTCATGTTCCATATATCATGCTTGGGCTACACTGGGTCCTTTATTCGCTTCAGTCTGAGTGATACGTCTGAGTTTTCTCCAACTCATTTTTTGGGCCATTTCTGCCTGCTCTCCCAACATAAGTTCACTGTGTTCACTGTGAATGTGTCTGTGTACTGGCGCTTGCTGTGCGCACCAGTGCACCATGTGATATCCTCCTGGCTAACAGCCGAGTTGGTTTTACCTTTCTTGTTGACCAAAGGTTCTCCCTCGTCATCTTGGCTCGAGCAGAACTAAACATGCCACAGCCTGGCTGAGAGTGACTTTGGGCTTTAATGGAGGGGAGAAAGTGGACATTTGTAAAGGGAAGGTGTGTGCTGGATTTATAACAAATCAAGAGCGTGGAAATGGAATACGGCACAATAATCGTTTTATCTTGATTATCTTGTTTTCTTAATCGTTGGAATCATTGGCTTGTTCATAATTGCTCGCCCAGCCCTGCTAAGCTTTTAAGTGATAATACATGACAGGGAGTGTAAGGTAAACAGTAACCTAATAACTTTAATCGGTTTTACTACTCGACACTGCCACTATGGGCTTTATTGTCAAAAGGTGTTTCTCCTGGACACGAGTTTGTACAACCCCGATTCCAAAAAGGCTGGGACGCTGTGTAAAACATGAATGAAAACAGAATGCAAGCATTTGCAACTGTGTTTACTGACGACAGTTTTCCTGAGTCCATGTATTAATCTCCTTTATCCAACCATGTGTTCACAAAGTGTTGAACCTCTCTCCGTCCTCGCTTGTGGACGACATCATGATTCTATCACCTGTTACCAATGAACCTGTTTACCTGTGGAATGTTTCTGGGGCAAACGTGATTCACATTTTACTCCTTTTTTTTGACTATTTCCTCACCATTTGCACTCATATTTTCACTCCACGCCATTTCTGTTGTGTCATGTCGATGGTGCAACTGAACAACACCTGTTAAATAATTGGCTGTTTGTGTGTCACTCTTATCCCTTGATAATGGAGCGTGCTATGACAGGCTGTTTATGAGCCAGGGCGTATTCGTTGTGTGCTTTCATGACGGTTTGCATTTGATGGATTGAAGTGAAACATCCTTTCAAACAGTTTTCTGTTGCTATGATCAAGTGTCTATCGTCGTTTTATCGCCCAGACCTTTGTCAACCATGACTACTCAGAATAACCACAGACCTTCAAGGAGCTCCACTGAACTTAGTGCCTTGTTCTAAGCCGTCTCACATGTAGTCGCCATAATGCCCCCTGCTTGTTTCAGCATATGAACTGGTAAGAATAAGGTCCGACGCTTGCTCTCTGTAACCTCTGTTCTACTGTCAAGCACATTGCAATGCATTCTTTCTTAACAGTCGACTTCAGTGATACAATATTGTCATCTATTTTCTCAGCTGACCCTCATATGATGCAAACAGCTGCTGGCATGAAACAGCCAGTACTGATGACACACATTAACTCTCTGTGATTATGATAAAGGAGAATTCTACAGTAAAATATGAGCCTACGGATGTTATCCAAAATACAGTTTTAATATTCAGTATCTTGAGTGTGTCCTCAATCCATTTGGTAAGGTCCCAATTTGCTGGAGGCAATAATTGACACGTTGTTTCACACTCATAATTTGGCTCTGGTGTGACGCACCACAGCCGGCAGACATGATATGTCAGCAGCCCTGATACCTGCATTGCACTACATATTTTACCTGGAATGATACAAAGGATGTCATTATTATGTGAATGTGTATTATCTACTGTCTGCTCTCCACCATCTACATCAGACTGTGCAGTGTCTCTGTCTTGGTGTGTGTAATAGTAGATCCACAAACCATTGGAAGAAGTTTACCCGATGGCTCTAGACCTGATCTGTCAGGGTGATTTGTGCCATGTGATGCATTTATTGTAAGAGCTCTTGCAAATTGGGAACAGATTAAAGCTAAATGATGTCCAGACTAGTAATTTTACAAGGGACATCAAATCTGAGTGAAAAGCTGTTTCATCTAATTTGCTCCTTTTTAAAAACAATCAGAACTTTTCAGTGATAATTAGCTTAAACTGAAAATGACGAGCCACATAGTGATGCAATAACAAAAAATTAAAAAATTTGCTTGTGTACCTCCACTGCTGTCTGTGCCTCTGCTTTTTATTATGCGTCTCTCCGCAGACGCTGCAAGTTCACAGCCTGCATGCATAATGGTCCAACTCTGTGCTAATTTGTATAGCTTGTAATGTATTGCAGACATTATGTGTTTTTTGATTAGATTTGCGCATTAGCCTGGTGTTGTAGTGAAAGCTGTAGAGCCTGCAGTTAATGCTGCTGAGGTCAACACTTCAGCACGCATTGACTGCTGACATATAGAGCAGACTACATATATCTTCTCTGGGGAGGAGGACACGCAGGGATGGGATTTATGTTTGTTCTTCTCTGTACGTGATGAAAGAGAAGGAACAAATCAGGAGAGAGACTTGGAAAGATGTACAGATAACAGATCATGATAAAAATCAGTGGCTCGGAAGTCAGAACGTGATGCCACAGCTGCTAGTTCCAACAATCATTTATAAGGTATTTGTGGGGAAATTATTAATGATCTAAATTGTGTTTATCGTTTTCATTTCCCAGTCAGCCACTGTTTAATATAGTAGAGGAAACTCTTGTGAAGAAGCTGCACGTGTGCATTTTGAAGCCAGGACTCTGGAGGGATTTCTGTGTATATGTGGGTGTGCAGGAGGAGACTGGAGCTGATGATGTGATTTATAGAGTCTGCTTTCAAGCTTCCCAGTTGTTGTGTGTCTTCCACCTCCTGTGTGGGTGGTTGTGTATGTGTCTGTATGAGGTTACACATGTACTGTCAGTATGTGTGCCTGTCTTACTGTGTGCCCGAGTGCATGATTAAGCTGCCGTGTTCGTGTGTGTGTGTGTGTGTGTGTGTGTGAGTGCATGCCAGCAGAGGCTGACAATGACGTTTGAGGCATCTAGCTCTGGAGGAGAGGCAACACGTGAGGGAAGCTCCCTGCTCCACATCTGACCCTGCTGTTATCAATCAGACCTTGAGAGGAGAGAGGGGAGGGGGGAGGCACGGAGGCAAAGAGGAAAGGAAGAGAAGACATGAAGAGACAGAGTGGGAGGATAGAAGAGGAGGAACAGATGGCAGGGGCAGTTGCTGAGGAAGAGAAATGTTGGGGAACAAGGGGAGATGCTGTAGGTGAAGGGAGAGAAAGGGGAAACGGTAGAGAGATAACGGTGTGACTGTAGTTTACTGTAACTTGATTAATCACTGGGGTTCAAACCCTGAAGGAGAAGAACTCTGTTGTGTTTGTGCCAGTTTATTACTATTATTTGTCTTATGCCGCAGCTCAAATTGCTGTGAGCTGTGATGAGCTACAGACACGAAACTCGGCCCAATAACTGGCAATGACGGGCCAGATGGTGGCGCTGTAATTAAAGCCAAAAAATTCAATTTTGGAAAGGCCGCACCTCTCACACCCTAAGTCCAATTGACTTGACTTTTTTTTTCTTGGTAAAATGGTGATTGATTATAGAAATTTCCTTTGAATATATTGTTGGTTAGCCAGTTGAATTATTTCATTATTTAACACTAAGCTATTTCAAAGGGCAACATTTTTGCTATATTCAGACAAACTGGGAAAAAAAGGCAGTTTTTACAGGTGCAAAATTAAGAATTGGTAATTGATTGCACACACAAACCTTTTAAATATCTCACTAAGAAGTTTCATGCTCTACGACACAATCCGGCCCTGTTTCCTGTCTGAGATCCAGGGAAAGATGGAAGAACAACAAGTGACTGGGGAACTTGTCAGCTGCCCCCTGATGCTCAAAATGGACACAAATTGGCCATTTAGGTGACAGAAATGTCATTGAGTCAGCTGCTGAAGCAATGGGAGAGTGCCTCCACTCCTCACAGGCTTGTCTTTACAATATTTGCTATCTAAAGTGAATTACCCTTACAAGAGTGTCTGTGTATTTTAGATTAGCAAGTCAAACATCTTGATCATCTACATTTAATAAAACAAATGAATAGGCAGATACTATTCATAGTCTACAGGACTATTTTCAGTGATGAACTGAAAAACCCGCCAACAACGCATCCATCCCATCCCCAAACATGATCCAGCCCCTGTCACTGTTTTATTCTACTGAATTCATCCTGTCCAATAGATTAAAGGCTCCAAATGGGGCTTGACTCGCTGCCAAAGTGGCTAATGTAATGGACGGACTTGTCCTTTTAAAAGCCAAAATTTTTCCTGCCTTTTTGCTGTTTCTATTCCAGGAAGCACAGTGGTAAGAGGGAAACTCTGAAGTGCAAGCAGCAACAGGTGGGCAGACAAATAACAGACCTGTCCAAACTTAGTTTATGTCACCCTTTTTCTTTTCACTCTTCCACTTGAAAGCCAGCTGTTACTTCCGCAGGTTAGGTTCATTTAGTCCTCGCTAACTGTTGCCAGATCTGTCTCTCTGTTGTGTTTTTCCTGTTCCCCTCCGTCTCGTCCATCTTACCAGTCTAAAGCTCTGTAGCCATTTTGAACAAAAAAAAAAGCAAAATGTAAAATACTAAGACGAAGTGGCCACATTGACGCTCTGGTCTCCCCTCCAGCTCACTGGCTGATGTATTGACGGGCCGAGCAGACAGACAGTCACACACTGAGAACGGCTGTAAGAGAAATCAATGGAAAACACCAGGCAGGGACGGATGAATTGCTCCCTTTTTTCACTTCTTCACTTATTCACTCAGTGGGCTCTCTCTCTCTCTCTCTCTCTCTCTCTCTCTCTCTCTCTCTCTCTCTCTCCCTCCCTCTCTCTCTCTCTCTCTCTCTCTCTCTCTCTCTCTCTCTCTCTCTCCCTTCTCTCTCTCTCTCTCTCTCTCCGTCTCTCCCTCAGTCTCTCTCTCTCTCCCGTCTCTCTCTCTGTCTCTCTCTTGCTCTCCCTCTCTCTCTCTCTCTCTCTCTGTCTCTCTCTCTCTCTCTCTCTCTCTCTCTCTGTCTCTCTCTCTCTCTCTCTCTCCCTCCCTCTCTCTCTCTCTCTCCCTCTCTCTCTCTCTCTCTCTCTCTCTCTCTCTCTCTCTCTCTCTCTCTCTCTCTCTCTCTCTCTCCCCCTCTCTCTCTCTCTCTCTCTCTCTCTCTCTCTCTCCCTCTCTCTCTCTCTGTCTCTCTCTCTCTCTCTCTCTCTCTCTCTCTCTCTCTCTCCTCTCCCCCCCCTCTCTCTGCCTCAATGATTATCTCTCCCTGTGTGATTGTTCCTCTACATGTTTTTCTGAATCACCAGTTATCACATGCTATAGTCATCTTCTTCTCCTTTATCTGACTGTTAATCCGCCTCTTTCTGTATATGTACACATAACAAATCTCTGGCTAGTTTCCTTTCTGTTCATCTTTGTCCCTTTTTATCTCTCTCCTTTTCTTCCGTACTAACAGACATGTACAGTGGCTCACTACTCGTCTTTGCCATCATATTTGCGATCATGTCTTTTTTCCTCACTTTCTGTCCATTCCACATCGTATATAGATTTCTCCCTGTCACCCCTTCTGGTCTGTCTTTTTGTTTCTCCCCTCCGGTTCTCCCTCTGCCCTTCCCTCTCTCCTTTTCTCTTCCCCCTCTGTCTCTCTCTTCTCTCCATCTGTTAATGCTGTTATGGCAGTGAGTGGGTGTATAGGGAGGGATGGAGAGAGATGGGGGGGATCTGCCACTTGGATGGAGGAGAAGGGGGGTGGATGGCGGCCGAGGAGGGGGAGGAGGGAGGGCGAAGGGGGGTAGAGTTGTTATGGTGATGAGATCTTCTTTGTGTTAGGTTGCCAAGGCAACTTCAGGCGTACACTTGATACAGCGACCATCAACCCCCACCCCCCACATGACTGTAGGGAGAGCACTTCACACATTGCACACTCAGACTTACGCACCCACACATCGAAACACACAAAAGCACATGCACACACACACACTTTTTTTATTATGTCCACCTGCTCTTGACAGACAAAACCACATTTATTGGAGATGATGCATGATTCATTTTCAAATCAGCCGAAACACTGGGACTGAACACGTGCTGATCAAGCTAGTTTATTTCTGCTTTTAGTTTATAACAAACTGTGTTTGTCCTATTTTCTTCACTTTTACTTGTTTCTCCACAATCATGGGGCAAATGTGTTCAGGTGATTCACTTGTTGTATAATATGTGCTTTGGTAGAGTTTGAGAGCTGCAGACTGTAGCTGACCTGAACCTTGAGTCTAAGCAGGGAAAATGTAGAACCAATGCAAGCGCAGCCCACAACCACCCATGTAGGGTACGTAACAATATACAGACAAAACAACCAACACCAACAGTGATGTTAAAGTGCAGAGCAAAAATATTGACTAGAACCAAGCAAAAAAGCAAATACCTGCACCATAGGTGGTTTTATACCTTTTGACTGAAACACAGTAAATCAGTCGTGGCATGCATGACCTGCTTTGCTTGGCTCTATGTGTAGATCTTCAGTTGTGTGTGTGCGTTGTTGTTGCTCTTTGTGCCTCTTTGTTGCGGTACCTGCAGCGATCTGACCTGTTCACGAGTTTGACTTGGATCAAAACAAATCATTTTAAGCAGTTTGGAATGTGTCCTGCTGGCAGGTGGTTCTTTTGCAGATAATAGAGTTTTGGAGGGGAGGGGGCTGTGCTGAAGGAAACAAAAGTGGAAATGGAGGACAGTAAAAATAAGGTCACTGAAATGAGGCTTCTTATTATTTTCCCAGGTTGTCATAATTTCTGTGAATGAACGTCTTTAAAGGACGCTGTTGGGGTTGCACGTTTCATTCCGTCCGTCTGTAATTGTGGCTTACCGTTTTCTAAATATGTAAAATTTATGAAACATTCAAGCAGCTATTGTTTTCAGCTAAAATCATTGATGTGTGAAAAATCAACTTTCTGGTTAGAACGGTAATTAATCACACTGAATCGCATGTTGCCTACGTGTGAAAAAGGAATGGTCAAAGTGCAGGAATTAATTTGCTTGGCAACGTTGTTTAACTTTGATTAGTGCCCAGCATCTCGGCTGCTCAGCCCATAAAGCTGTAAAGTTAATGGCCCGCTGGGCCGTGAGGCTGCGGCTAATACGGATCAGTTTCCTGCTTGAACATGTGAGGTGGTGACGTTTTTGGTTTAGAGCAGTTATTGTGGTGATATTAATGGTAGAAGTTCAGACTGGGTTATTGGTTGGTGACTCCCTGCGAACGTCAGTGGAGCTGTGAACTGTGGTACCTGCTCAGGCAAAGCTGCTGACTCACACCTGTGGCATCTGACCAATCAGAGCAGACTGGGCTTTTTGAAACGTTAAAGCGTGTAAAAGCTGTGATATTTGACACTGCTTAACTCCAAAGTTTGCATAGTGTATCCTCCGATTTTATGGCGTCGCTCCGTGTTTTTTTTTACCTGCCAGTAAGGATGCAACTCACAGGAGGAGAAGGAGAAATTCAAAGATGGTAGAATGGAAAGGTTAAGGTCAAGGGAAGTTTTATGTTTGTGTGACTACTGTAAATAGATTTCCAGCAGTGAAAGAGGAAGAGAGGTTTAGGTTTGAATGGGAGTCATGGGGAATAGGCATCAGGGAGTAGATAAAGGATGACTAGTGGGTCGAAGGTTCAGTCATGTTAAAGGATGTTGTGGTACATTTGAGGGCACATGACTCATTCACTTTCCCATGGAAATTTCAACCATATCCTTATTTATCTGATTGTTTTTTTGTGCTGAATTCAAATCAAGTCAAACACGAGACATTTAGAGTGTGGTTTTAAACTAGCCTATCACTTTTATCTTTCATTATTGTTTTTTCTGTCCATACTGTGGACTGTATTGATTTATCTTTTATGTGTGCCGGGCACAGGAAGGTCAAAGGTCAGGGTCAGGTCTAGAGCTGTAATCTGGTAGCTCTGGACCTGACCCCGGGCTCTCACTCATTGGTGTTGCCATGAAAATGTGTAAACATAATGTAATTTACCAGACATGACCGTTTTGGCACCACACGTGTCGGCTCTCTGACATAGAGTACAACAAGACACATGTGAGGAAACCTGTATAAAAATAGCTCATTTGATTGCTGTTTATTCAAACTGCCATGACATATTGGTTAGATCCTCACATTAGTAAACAACACATCACCCAAGAAAATCCAGTGTGAGAAGCATTTTGTAGCTAAGCATGATGAACTGCAGTGTAAACACGATGGTAGTGTCCTGTCCAAGAGCAGAGTAAACAACTTTTCCAGCATTGAACAGGAGGCCGGTGTCCATTAAACACCGCTGTTTGGATTCTGACTCTCATCTCCCTCGTAAACTGGTTAAGACGAAAAAATGTGTCAGTACACTACAGTCTCTGTTTTATATGTCATCTTGTTACAGTCCCCAACAACCAACTCTAGACGACCAATCTTTGTCTTGAAGTTAAGGAGGTACAATAAGAAACCAGACTCAAAAGATGCAAAAGAGAAGATGGAGGGAGGGGAGAGGAGTCATGGAGCTCTGGGAGCAATACAGGGAAGGAAGGTCTGTTCCTTTGAGACAGCTGAGGGGGCGAGGAATACAATAACTGACAGAGAGGAGGGAGCTGGAGAAACTGAGAATAGTGTTGAACTCGTGAGTGTATCACTACTGTATTCCTTTGTAGACAGAGGATTGGAATTGACACATTAATGCAAAAAAGAAGCTGAAAGCCTCTAATGCACAAGAAGAATTACATTGGTGGAGAATCTAAACGTATGTGTTTGATGTTTTAGTGGCTTGTGATGTCATCCAAGTCTACGTATAGAAAGAGATAAAGGAAGACAGAGACTCTGAGGTCAGTCTCTCTGCTCATTTTCTACTCTGTTTTGGCTGAGGCTTGGAGCTTTGTCTGCCAGTCGTGTTGGCAAGCAACCAAACATGGTTCTGAGACTGTTTCTATCCTTAAAAGCCAATTGAGTAGTTAAGCGAAGAGCTCAAAGTTCTGCCCTGAGACGTGGCCGACAGGTGCACAGTTACAGATTTGATGCAGATGAATGGTCTGTTGTGAATGAAAATGTCTAGAGAGAGAGCTGATCTTCAGTGATTGAAAACAGTCAAGCAAAGGGAAGGCTAATATGTAAGCGGAGTACTTTTGTTTTGTGCCTCTTCTGTCTGTATTTGTAAGTCATTTGTCCCAAATATTGGTTTGATGTCAGTCTCATAATGTAGTGACCGTAATTCACCGTGCACTTCCAGCACTTGTGGCAGCCACGCTGATGTCATTAGAATGGATCCTCTTGTTTCCTTTTTCAACTAATGTTCATTAACATTAACCATCCAGTCTTCTGCGACTCAGAAGGTTTACATGCCAATGCTTTGTTTAGAGCCAGTCTAACAGGCTGCCATTAGGAGCTTGTTTAATAGAACCATGGTTTTGCTTTGTTTTGATTGATTAATGGTCAAAATGTACCGTTGCCTGCAAGGAAATCATTATCTTCCAAGGACAGGTGTAGCTGGTGTTTGGCACTTTTCGGGTTGTAACTCATTTTGCACTTGTCGTCTTGTGAATAGTGAGCCTGTGTTTCAACTACTTTAGTTCAGCTTAGGGATGTGCACGATTAGTGAGGTAATCAAACACTGCCACCATCGCTGGTCTGCACCAGAAATACATATTACAACATATTATGTCTTTCTACTTAAATGTTGCTTTACAAAAAGTCCATCTGTGACTAATGTTGTCAACAGCAGTTAACTGTTGTGTCTGAGATGTTGTGCACATCCTGGAGTGCTCTGTGTTCATAATGCATAGTGCCACACATTTCAGTGGCATTTAAAATACGAATGTGATTTGACGGTTTCAAATGGCTCTTAAACACAATATTGTTTCAGACAGTGTTTAACTGTGCTCAGTTTTGACCGTTTTTCTGAGTGTTTTCTTTTTTCTGAGTGTTTTCTCACTTTTCGATTCGTCGACCAGACTAAGTTTCAATGCCAGATAAATTGATTGTTAGGAGCATCCCTAGTTCAGGAAGGTAAAGCAGATGCCAGACGAGTGAATGTGAATGTGTGGTACGTATGTGAGAGTTGACACATGCATACAAATAGAGTTGAAATGCAGAAGTTACTTTTCATGCATTTTTTCATTGTGCTGTTAAAACACAATTCCTTTGAACCACTTACTAGACTGTGGTAGGCAATTCCTGAATAGAGAGAGAAACCTTTTTGTAAAAATTTCCCTTTCAGATTGTATAAATGTCAGTGCAGCAGTAGCCGGGATCATCCTGTAGCATGATCTGTGTTGAATGACAGTAAGAGCCATCTCCACGGAGAGTAGAGTGTTAAACTGTGTCCGTCTCCCCAGGTGACCAGGGGAAAGTGATGTGTATGTGTGAGTTTCCCCCGGGCTCCTGTCTTCACAGTCTACATCTAATGGGCTCTGACAGGATGGTAATAAGGTAGCAATGGACACACACTGTGTGTGCGTGTGTGTGTGTGAGGCAGCAGTGAGCCGTGTCTAGCTGGTAACAGCCCAGCATTAGAAAGCAGGTGTTTAGAACCCTGACCGCACCCTGTGTGTGCGTAAATTATAACACCCTTTTACACACATTCACAAGATCAGGACGCTCGAATGCTGCACAAGACCAGAGTCCATACGCACAGACTGTGCAGCCACACATACTCGACATACACACTCGCACATGTGTGCACACCAGTGTTGGGCAAGCTCCTTTGAAAATGTAATAAATTACATATGGCATGTTATGCCAGTTATTTAAAAGTAATCAGTTCCTTTCCGTTATTACTGTCTGTAGAGTTACTGATACTTTCACCAAAATAACCCCACAAGTACGACTGGTGTCTATGTATGTTGACACTGTGGCTGCTGTAGCCTCAGGACGGCCTGCTCTCTATGGCAACGTTAGCTTATTGGTTTTGACAGGAATTTTGCTTTATCAGGCCCGTTTTTCTACTCACACATCTCAAGCAACAGATTGGCTCTCGTTTTGATCTGCGCAGCTGTCCGGATCCCTGCAGGCTCACGTCTCAGCTGTGTCTTATGGGCGTACCCGTGACCTGAAGTATTCTTTTACATTTCAAGTCAATTATTTTAGACAGTACCCACAATACAATACAATACAATACAATACAATACAGTGCCTTGGGTTACGTCGTCTGTCGACCTCACTGTCTGCTCTTTACCTACGCTTTGTACCTGGACAGAGCAGAGTGTGCTGCTCTCCACACAGAGACAGAAAGCTGGAACGATAGTGATGGCTCATGTTTCCCATCATTAGTGTTTGTAATTTGTCTGTTCAGAACATGGTGGTTTATGTTGGTAGTTGTCATATTTGTGCTGGTTTATAGGTTGAACCATTAGTGAGGTGGGTGTTACTTTTCATGACCCCAGCTGTATTTTACTCTTTGAGTTCTTTTCCTCTTTTTGAATGCATTGAAGGGTTGAGAGCTGCTAAACACAAACAGCTGGTACTGCATTAAAGTATGTAGTAAATGTAATTTTAATTGCATTGTAACCTGTGCTCCTGTGTTAACACTGGTGTGCACACACGCAGTGCTGTTTGTCCCTCATGCACACAGTTTGTTCTCTCTTGACCTGCCACTTTATTAGCCCTGATGCATATTCATATCCAGCAGTGTCCTTCCAGGCCGCCTCTGCCCTGATGAATTCTGCTTAGTGTCAAGTGTACAGCGCAGAAATAATGAGCAGAAACTAAACTCGATTACAGCTGCTGTTCAAACATTTCCAGGAAGCATCCTCTGCCTCGCACAGGATGTTTTATTACAGACATTGGTTGCTACAAAGTTGTCACAAACATTGGTTGTAGATAGATTCTATATCATCATCTGGCAAATGACCTGGATCCAGGTCTGTGGAAAGCTTGCAGGCAGGAAGCTGCTGTCTGATGGGCTTCAGTTGGGCAAAGCTTGAAAAACCAAAGTGCAGCGGCTGCCATGTGGACCCAAAGCAGAAGGAAGTGTTAGTCTGGACAGGCAGCAGAAAATGGATGGATGGAACTAGACTTGGTAACAGTATAGGACTGGTTACCTTCTAACCTAAAAAACAAAAATGCATGCACCAAGAAACATTTGCCTTGAGTGTGTATGTTGTGAGTGTATGTATTTTTGCCTTTTAATATTTTGAATTTGGGTCAGGCTGCTAATCATCTTAATATCCTGTTTGCAAACACTCCTTTATGTTTGGAATATTCTGTATATTTCCATAGAACCATTCCGCTCATAACAGGATAATAAAATACGGCTATTTGCCATTCTCCTGGAAAATATCAGCGTCTCTCGCCTGTTATATTTGTATGTCACATAATCTCACTCTCCTGCTCTCCTGTAAGAAGCGCATGACGTTCTCACGGGCCAACACTTAAACAGATTAGGATCTCGAACAATCTGTGAGTATTAATGTGAACATAAACACATTCATTGGCCCAATGTTTGTATTCTGAACAAGCTGAAGAGTGTGATTAGATATGGTCTTTTGTTAGAAAGGACATTCAATTACAGGGTGCGACCTAGATGCACGGTGTGAGAGAGCGTGCAGCAGGGCTGAGTAATGACAGGCTTTTTACAGACTGGCATCATGCGTTTGAGGATAATTTACTTTATTTGAATATATTTGTAATACTACTAATCTGTCTGGCAGAGATCTACAAGGGAGTCAGAGATTGGGGTCAGCCACTCAACAGCTCTCCTGATTACGAGTTTCTCTGAAGGAAACACTTGAGTTGGGCAGGTGCCTGCTGTTGTGAGTCCTTGATGCTGAATGCTAAAGCTGAGAAACATCAGATGTGCCAACCTTGTGCTCAGGAACGGTAACGGTGTCCCAACAGCATCTGTGCATCCAAACAGTGCATCGCAACAGCTTGAGGCTGGCTGCGCCGGCACAGACGAGTCTGCTGGTCGACTCCAAACCTAAACACACCGTGAACCTCTTTGTCCATTTGTAATGAACACGGAAACACAGTTCACACTGACATCAAAAATAAAGATGGGCTTCCTGTCAGTATTTGGGTGAAGATGTGTTGCTGGTTCAGACAGCCTAATTCATCTTCATCAGCTGTTAGAGCATAACTGTCATTACCCTTTCAGCCTGTCTCCCTCCAAATTAGATGATTATTCCTTCTAGATATTTTACTGGTAAACCAACCGCAAGAGCTCATATTAAGTTATTTATTAATCCACTCATATCTGTCTGGCTTCATGCTGTCATTGTGTGATTATTGCTGCTGAGTTTGATCATGTTTTGTTTTATTAGTTTTCAATTTGCTGTCATGACAAAATGATGCCGTTTGTTTGAGGGAAGTGTGTAAGTTAGTGTGTGTGTGTGTGTGTGTGTGTGTGTGTGTTAATGCTGGAGGCTGTAGCCTCTGCTCACAGTAGTATTCATGTGTTTAAAGAAAATATTAACTTTTCTTTTTCAGTTCATCTCTTAGCTCATGTCTCCTTTCTTGGCTCTCTGTTTTTCTTCACGTCGGCCTGTATCTTTGAGCATGTCCTACTTTTTGTCTCTTCACCTCTTGTTGCCTTTATCCGTTTGACTGTCTGTATCTTTCTTTTGTTCTCCAGTGTTGACTGTCACTCTGACTCACTGTCTGCCTTTTGGTGCCTTTTTCTTTTTCTAAATCCCCTCCTTTCACTTGAATTATTGTTATGGACACCGTCTGTTCAGAGCAGATAAAAGTAAAGAGGATTCCAAAGCAATCACAAAATCGTATTAAATATCATTATTTAAAAACAATGATGTTAATTTCACCTCTCTCTCTCTCTTTCTCTCCACAGCTCCACCACCCAGCAGATTCAACAGGAGAGTGTCAGGTAAGATGTGTGTGTGTGTATATGCATGTGTTTGACGTCATGTCCCCTATGTGTAATCCACACCAGAGACAACATTGCCATCATCACTGCCTAAGTGGCTCACCAGCAGCCCGTGTGTGCGTTATTGTGTGTGTCATGTGTGCTGAGGCTGAGTGATTGTGAGCTGCCTGATTTGTGTCTGTCTCTGTCGTTGATGTCAAACAGCGCTCAGGCAGCGTTTTTGTAATGAGTGCGTCTGCGTATGTCAAGTGTGTAAAACGGTATTAAGAAGCATCGCTGCGGTGTGTTTGGGGTTTTCGTGTGCCTGCGTTCTCTCTGCTTCTGTGCTGGCGTCTGTGGTCTTGTGTATACGGTGCTGTTGTTTTCTCACGCTCGCCCGTACCCGTCTAGTGTTTACATATGAGTAAGTGAATGGCGTCAGCTGTCACAGGGCGCTGCACTTTGATTAGGCTCTGGGTGTGTCAGCTGATGTTTATCTTTACCGCTGTCCTACTGTCACTGTTGACCCTGCTGTGTATACCGCAGCACCATAAAGGGTTGTTGTGGACTATCTGATGTTAATTTATGCAAGTTGTCATCTTTTGTTGTTCTAGGACTTGTTTTATAGCTGTAACATCCAGCTGTATAGAGTTCCCTGTTCTTACACTGTGGTAAACAAAGTGGTTTGAAGTTTGTTGGACAGAAATCCTGCATGGTACAAGCAGACCTGCTTTGTAGTGGTAATGTTGTAAGATGTAATGATCCTTTTTGAGCCCTGAGGAGATATTGTGTTAATACAACAAAGACAGAGCACTCATCATGTTTCCCAGAGATGTTACTACAAAGGCTCTTTTTCAGTTCATGTGAAAAAGATTCCCATTTGTAAGTTGTACACAGTTGTTTTATTTTGCAGGTGTTTTGTGTGTGCAGGTTTTCTCAGGAAGAGACATTTGAACTTCTCCCAAGGGAAGAAGGCTCATTAAAAGTTAAAGGAAAAATCCACCCCCTTTATCACCCTAACATTTTTGAACAGGAAGGGAAAAGAGGGGGAAGTGCTTTGTGTGATGTCCCATGCTTTGCTCGGCTCATTTATTCTAGTGTAGTGTTGATATTCCAAAGATAGTTGGTAAAATACTCAGGACAAGATGTCAGAAAGCTTGGTTTCCATCCAAATGTAGCACATATTTCAAGCAAATATCGAGAAATTTATAAAAGAAAATGCTAATTATGTGTGTTTCCATCCACTACTGTTATGTGATTATTAGGAGCTGGTTCAACAAGACAAACAGTTGAATGGAAACCACCCAATGATGCATTTTCAGTGCTGTCACACTGAAACAGCCTGTGAACATTGTAATGCAGTTGAAGACAACAAGTTCTGTAATTTCTGTCATCTTTGAGAGACTTATCATTTTTAGTTATCATTCCACCTAATACAACCCCACCACTGAGCACAGCTTCAAAAGATATCCCATAGTTGAATCACAGACCATTTAAAGCCGTATTCTCAACCAAAACGGAACTTTTAAACTTAACACCAGACTGAAACGTTTTGTTGCGTTGTTCAAAGTTTCATGTTTCTTTCACCTCTGACCACAGCCGGCGTCACCGACGGGTGTGGTCAGGTGTCTTCACAAGTGTCGGGGTGTAACGGTGTAATTCTCGTTTCAGTTCAAATGTTTTTATCACAGGAGGGAAAACAAAAAAAAGTAGAAAATAACATTTTTGTCTTTTATAGTGAAACAGGTTTAACTGTGACTTGATGCCTGTGCTTGTGTGCAGCCACAGTCAGTACTCACATACTTTGGTCATAGCCAAAGAAATGCTCCTCTCCAAAAGCGTTTTTAAGAACTGTAGAGAAGCAGTGACTAAATTTGTAGATGAGACCCATTAAAGGAAAGCAGTTGCTCCCAAAAAGCAAGCGTTAATAAAAACTGCAAATAGCTCCTGGTAAATCATTCAAATTTACATATCTTAAAATGCTCTCTTATTTTTAGGAGCAGCTTTTCCACTGCTGGTGTAGCGTAGTGACCCAGTGGCACCGTGGAGAGCCTGACTTGTAGTTGACATCGCTACACTGGATGGTGGTTTAAATATTTCCTCTATTTTTAGGAGTTAAATTTGAGATGGCTCTTGACAAGGTAACACAGGACTTATTAATTATGGACACATGTAGAAGAAAAATCCGTTTTCTAATCCTCATCTTGGGAAATGCGCACTACACTCAGAAAGGACGACAGCATCAACGTCATTAGAAATTAGTGTTTTCATACATTAAAAAATCACAACTACAATTTATTTTCTTTGGCTGAAAATGGGCTGGAAATGATGTCTCTGTTACATATTTGCATTAGATTTGATCACGCTGTCCTGTTTCAAGTGAACTTGGGCTTGTGAAGGAAAGCATGCTTTTGGCTGGTGTTTTGATATCCTGTCATCCTGCCAGGGAAAGATAGATGTTTTGGCAGCGTGGAGGAAACAAATCTGATTCCTGCTACTTAAGCTAAGCTTGATGGACCTGCCTGCACTCGTTGCCTTATCGTTCACACCAGTAAATAAATTACAAAGCTAAATATTTACGCTAACATCTGTGTTTTCATACTCATAAAACCCTTATGTTGTGGGGTCATATCTTGTTGGTTGAGATTACGTTCTCACTCCACAACTATCAACTATCCACGTCACATTCTGGTCGGCAAAGCGCTCGGCCTCACATTGAAGCTGGTTTTACTCAGTTCATTGTATTTACCTGCCCGATCGAGCTGGGCTAAAGGAGTTAACGCGTTTACTCTCCAAAGGTCAAACTGCTCCAAACATGATTGGTATGAATGCTGTGAGATAAGATGTTACACTCATGATTGCACACAGAGAGAGAGAGAGACTTCCAATGCGTTTGTGATAAATGTCATGTGAGAAGTGAAGTGTGTCTCTGCAGAGTTGGAGGAAACACAGATCCACAGTGACAATTTGAAATGACCTTGTCGGTGTTTGTCATCCAGTGTGGTGAAACATGTCGCTGTGTATGTGTCATTTCCTCACTTCTGGCCTCCTTCAGCGTCCTGCAGTAATGATGTCCTCTCTTCTCTTCTCCTGCAGGCCATCGCCTCATTTTGTGTCATACAATATCTTCCTCTCTCTCACTTGTGTGTGCGCTCGTGTCACATCTCACCTTTCCCTGTACTCTATGTGTGTGTGTGTGTGTGTGTGTGTGTGTGTGTGTGTGTGTGTGTGTGTGTGTGTGTGTGTAACATGATTCTTTGACTCCCTTTGTCACCTTTTGCATCCTGTGTCCAGATTGTGTGTAAGATATGATGGAACTGTCTCCACATGCCTTGAAGGTGTTGGTCACTATGATGGATATCTGTTGTGTGGAAGCTGCAGTGGTGTGATTATTTACAAAAAATATATATTGTGAACTGGCTCTTAATGTCAGTTCTGAGGTCAACACTGACTGTTATCCCACAGCCATGTTCCAGTTCGAGGGAGAAACCTTAGTCATTAATGACATGGAAATGAGTGTCTGTCCTTCAAGACCAGTAGTGAACATTTTACTGAACTTGTTCCCAATCATGAATCATGCTAGTTTAGAACTGCCTGCAACCTGTCAGCTGACTTGTTTTTTATCCTTTTTATCAAGGTTATTTATTTGTAGGATGTCATTACTTTCTCGCCGGGATTGTTTGCTCTGTCTAATTACAATGTAATCCTGTTAATACACGTATGTAAAGTGAGTTTCTGTGTCTTCCCTCCAGTGTGTGCGGAGGCGTTCAACCCAGACGAGGACGACGAGGACACAGAGCCCAGAGTGGTTCACCCAAAAACAGATGAACAGCGCTGCAGACTGCAGGAGGCCTGCCGAGACATCCTACTCTTCAAAACACTAGATCAGGTAAATGAAATACATACAGGAAGACACACGCACACTAACCTACTGATACACTGAACTATTAGAGAGAGACGGGGTTAGAGAGTCATTATACTGGTTTCTGACTTTATGTTTAATTGCTCAGACCTCTCCTGCAATAAGAACCACATGCTTTTAGATTAGAGTTCCTTTGTGGCAGTGCTTTAATGGACCACATTATACAGAAGGTACTTCTACTTCTTTTTTCACTTCATCTACAAAAAGTGACAATTATTAGGAAGGCCTTTTGCGATCCAGTACAACAGCATCACAAACTGCAGCTTTAACATCAAGGGAAAGTTCTGTGTTTCAGAAAAATAGTATTTATTGCAAAACTGCTGCATTGGATTATTTCAATTCTGAGTGTATAAAATCACTTCTCTCCTCAGGAACCAGCGGCACTTGGGGCCGGTCAGATGATAAATTTGAAACAAACAAACATTTTAGCAGAAATATAGATCACTACGTAGACTTCAGAAAAAAGGGACAAAGGAGTGCTTGTGAAACATCTTTGTACGTGTACATTGTATCATGAACCAATACAGTCTCTGCTCTGTGTTTGTCTTATTGGACAGAAACCTGACCCCAGAGAAGCCCGTGTCACAACGTTCTGATTATGTGCTTGATTTTTGTTGGCGTGGTAAAACTACTCGGTTTAAACGCTCTTATATTTGGGCACAAGTAGATTGACTCACCCTCTTTTCCAAAATTCATATGTTTGTGCAACGTCAGTGTACTTGATTTCTCCACGTTTGTTTTGGCTGAGAAGATGTGCTTCAAATGAATTTGATATTTTTAAAACCTGTCTCTGTTCCCATTGTGAACCGTGTGGCACTTGACATTCTCTGTGATAAATCTACATATGACATATTGACAACAATATTTTCCTTTATTGCATATCCTGATAAAACATAGAGTGTCATGATATAAAGAATTCCCCTCTTCTTTCCGCTGTGCACTTTCTCTCCCCACTGGGATAATTAAATTTAATCTGGTCTCAGGAGCGGCGCTCACATGAGCTAGAAGCCATTTTGAGCTGCTCGTTGAACTACACATGTCCACTGTTGCTCTTAGTTTCTCCACCTCTCTGTCTGACATCCTTCCTCCCCCCCATCCAGGAGCAGTTCTCAGAGGTATTGGACGCCATGTTTGAGTTAAGGGTTCAACCCCAGGAGCATGTCATCGACCAGGGAGATGATGGAGACAACTTCTACGTCATAGAGAGGTAGGAAGCACACACTCGTGCTGGGTCATCAAACTGGAGTAAATGTGTTTATTCGCTGTTCAATACATGTGTGTTATTACACTGAATGAACAGGCAAATTTCAGTCACTTGTTATGTGAAGCCCTGTATAGTTTTTACTGCTTCAGTTGTTTGTGTTGTCAGTTGTTTGAGGACTTGTACTTTGTGGTGGGGTTGTATGGAAAAGATATTTCCATACACAGAGAGGAGTAAAGATATTAGAAACAATACAGTTTAGCCTGACATGTCTGTTTCTAAATTACACGTCTGTTGTATTTGAATACAAAAAATAATAGTGTAGACAACTTACAGATTTACAACAGTGCGGCCGTTTTGCTGGTCTTTCCAGTTGTGTTTACGCAGCACTGTGTCACTGTTCATTAGTGTGTGTGTGTGTGTGTGTATACAGTACCTGTGAAGGCTGTGTGTAATTTTCCTGCCATATTGCTAATGTAAACAGCTGCTGTGTACAGAGGCCTTTACAGGACAGGCTTTGTGGGCTGGAATACAGTCTTAGGTCGAAGGAACATTGAAATGCGTCTCCTCATTATACTTGTGATGATGATGAATAACACATTTGATTGGAAAACTATAATTATGCGTCGAGCTGCAGGCGATTGTGTTAATCGCTATAATAACATTCCCGGTTCCTTGTAGTGTAAAAAGGTGAAATAGAAAAGTTGAATTCATTATTTAAAATAATGGAAGCCGCCTTGATCATCAGTGAGACTGCTTCACACTGAGAGGTTTTATCATGTCACAGTGGTTTACATGACTTTACTCAGCACAGCATACGACCTCAGTTTTTAACCTCTGCCACCAAAGAGAGAACAGACCTTCCAGTGTTTCTCTGCTTATTGTTTATCCCACCTTGGTCTCTGTTCATTCTCGGCATGGCACATATCAGCTCAGCACAGCAGTTCGGTTCCACTTCTTGTGTGCTATCGTTCCATCTGCATACACACTTTCGAACACAGCATGCTGCCTGTACAAGAGACATGTGATGACCTTTAAGAACAGCACGCCTGCCTGGTCATATACTATCCTGGGGTTTTCCTTGGCCTGTAAAAAGCGTAGGTGGTAGCTAATGTCACCGGCAGGGTGGGGTGTGAGCACGGACACACACAGAGATGGAGGGATAAACAGAAACCCAAAAAGAAAAGCAGGAAAGACGGGACAGAGTCACACATTGTTTGAATGTTTCCCATTTCAACTGTTTTGAATAATTGAACCATGTGTACATCTCAACAGACTCGGTCGTCCGCTGTCAGTCAACCCATAAAGGGCACGTCTCAATTTTATGACGCACAAAAGGAAACTGAAAACATAACTGTCCCGTTCTGAACTTTAAAAGACAGGAAGTAACTGCAAATCACTCAGAAGCCCCCAGAGAGGAGGAGTAAATATATAATAGGAGGGCTGATGTGTATGAAAGGATCATTGAAAGGATCACTCAGTTCTGATTGGCTGAAACGTGTTTGAAGCAGCTGTAAGTTCATCATAAAAGGTTATCTCTACAGAGTCATTAGATCCAGTATTAATATTATTATTCCTCTTTCTTCTTGTTGTTCCTGATTAAAGAATGGACCGCCTCGTTGGTTTTCTCTGTTTCAGTTTTGAAATTAATAAGCCGCTCAATTTTATATTTGTCATTTTATCACAGCTTTAGTACTTGCATTTTTCCAAAAATGCTAAATTGTCTTGGTTGTTTGCTGATCACTAATCACCCAAGACAGATTTCTTTTGAAGATCTGTTGATATGGAGATGTTGCAGATGATAATATTAAAGCACTGCCTACAGGTCGACTGGGCAGAGACAGTCCTTGTTAGTGACACATCCTCTCAGCGCAGGAGGAACATTTGTTCTCGGGCTACGTCTCAGTCACTTTCAAGTCAACAAGTCGATTTCAGAGCAAGACCTCAAAATTCTGTCAATTTAAACACTGATCTTCTGCAGGGTTTTACTGATCATGGCTGAGTTGTCTGTTTTACCAAGAAGTAAAAATGTATCTTAAAAGAATCCTGTCTGTCTGTTCTACATCTGTTTCTTGGCTCAAACAGATTTATTGTGTGAAATGTATCAATGATCACAGCTTTCACAACTGCCTAGTTTCTTTAATAAAGAGCCAACAGCACAGTATTTTAGTTCATTACTATTATTTTATTTTATTTTAGCACAGTGTGTAGATGGCCTCACTTAACTGTGCTCAAGTAGGCAACGACACAAGTGATCATCGTCCCCATCGCCATGGTAATCCAGTCAAACTAAGTTAATGCTCCACTCGGGACAAGGGTTTTAGCCCCACTGCACAGCCAATGAGAGGACAGGCTATCTTACAAAATGACTGGTTAATCCTGCTGAACAGCAACGCTGCAAATTACCTTCCCCAGGTTTAATCCTCATACAGAGAGGAGGGAGGGAGGGAGGGAGAGAAAGATCTGCTCTGCTGAAGAAACCTATAAAAACCATGAGCAAACATTTTCTGACACTCTGCATGCAGATATACAACAATGTTTACGAGGCCTGTGCGATATGACCAAAATCTCATATCCTGATATCTGTCACTTCATATCCAGATATCACAATTCTAATTAATTATTAATGAATCTAATTACGCAAAGCATCGTCCAAATGACGACAAATATTGCCATAAAGAGTGTGATTAGTGACACAGCCAAATAAACAACAGAGCATAAAATGAAACTATACAGAGTTCCTCTCACCTTTACATATTGTTTCAATGAGCAAGTATTAAACATCTACTTTAACACAACTGTACACACTGTTGCACCCACCCAAACTCAGTCAATGATTTGCTCACCCAGTGTGTCAAACTGACCCAGGGTCCTGTCCGGAGGCTGCACATAGTCTGTAATTAGATGTCTATTTAAAACAGTCAGCAGGTCAATAAACAAAACACAAACCTCCTCTTAACTTTTGGCTCAATTAATGAAATCAAAGTCATTCTCGTTTATGGATTTGTGTTTGTTTTCTCTTTCCATGGTTGCTGTGTATTTGTTTTTCTCTTTCCCTAACTCTCCCTCCCTCCCTCTCTCTCTCTTCCTCCCCCCCCTCTCTCTCTCTCTCCCTCTCCCTCTCTCTCTCCCTCCCTCTCTCCCTCTGCAGGGGTGTGTATGACATAGTGGTATCGGGAACATGCGTGGGTCAGTATAACAATAAGGGCAGCTTCGGGGAGCTGGCACTCATGTACAACACGCCACGCGCCGCCACCATCATTGCCACCCAGGAGGGGGCGCTATGGGGATTGGTAAGAACATACAAATAGATGTGTGAGCGTTCTTACAGCGTTTAACAGTGATCATGAATTGAAGTTAAAACACTTACAACACTTTTTGTCAAGTAAACAGTTGCTTAATTGCCTGGAGGTTGTTTTCAAATGTTTTCAATTTATAAGTGATCAGATTTGCCCATTAGGTTTATTCAGTCACATTTAAATCAGCACATGCTTTTAATGTTGCTCTGTCAGTCAGTCTCTAACTGCAAATGTTACCTTTGTTAAAACTTCAAAGCTCAGTTTGAGACTCTCGCTCCCTCTTGCAGCCTCTGAAGGTTGTGCTGTGAGCAGCTTTGCTACAGTGACTCGTTGCGGCACATTGAGCCGTGATGCTCAGACATGTTAAGAATGGAGCTGTGTTATCTATGAATGGAGCCGGTGCTCTGCTCGGACGACTTGCACTGCTGCAGCGCCTCCCTGTGGCCGAGCAGAGGAGGACCAGCGACAGCCGCTTTACTCGTGTCTGTTTTCCCCAGGACCGTGCCACTTTTCGTAGACTCATTGTGAAGAACAACGCCAAGAAGAGGAAGATGTACGAGTGTTTCATCGAGTCGGTGCCCTTACTCAAATCACTGGAGGTGAGTGGATGTAGGCCTTTTTAGAAAATTCTCTGAAGTGACAGTTCATGATGGAAAAACTTTTGTCCTGTCCTCACCAACAAACTGTATATTTAGTTCAGATGATGGCTGAAAAGACAATTTCTTAGACAAACTTCTACAACACTGTTGTTGAGAAACAGTCACCTGCCCTTTTTTGCCATCATGATTTAGATGGACAGAACACAGAAATGTTGGTGATCTGCATGCAGAGTCAGTGATTCTCTGTGCCGTCGTTTTCTCTCATTATTTCTCTCCACTCTTTTTGTCCAGGCAACAGAGAGGATGAAGATAGTGGATGTATTAGGAATGAAGCAGTTCTCAGATGGTGAGCGCATCATCACACAGGTAAGACGTGGCTGTGTTTGATGTGGTTTCATATGGGGAGTCATTGGGACATTGGGGTTTCATCACCTAACTCCTTTTAAATGTATTTATAAGCTGTGTGTTTTCTTCCTCCACAGGGAGACAAGGCTGACTGCTTCTATGTTGTAGAATCAGGGGAGGTCAAGATCATGATGAAGAGTAAAGTAAGACACTCGTCCTCAGCGTCTTCATTTCTCTATTTCACCACAGGATTTTTTTCTGCAAGGTTGAATTTATTTCACCTCATGTCCCTCAGAGATCCATGTAGTTCAACACATTTTCCCCTCCAGTTCTACTCTACATGTTGTAAAGAAGGGTGAAAAGAAATAAAGCCAGATCACATCAATGTAAGGCAGAAAAGGTTCAGACACACAGAGACTGATGAATATTGGGAAAAAATGCTTTCATTGGTAGGAATATGCACGAGTACAAGAGCTTATTATATTCTGCTGCCAGTTAGTTTCTGTGCAAAACATTTAGACAATGACAACCCACACTCCCCAGTAAAAACCACCAGAGTGTTTCCTGGTTTTGCCTAGCAACAGCGGGAATCACAATCGTCCGCTCAGCCACTGAGTGCTTCTAGCTGGGGGGAGAAAAAAACAGAGGCACTCAATGGTTCCTAACCTTTAATCCTCATCCCTCCTCTGCTCCCTGCAGACGAAGGCGGACCATGCAGACAATGCGGAGGTGGAGATAACGCGCTGTAGCAGGGGTCATTACTTCGGGGAGCTGGCCTTGGTCACCAACAAGCCCCGGGCCGCTTCAGCCTACGCAGTGGGCGATGTCAAGTGTTTGGGTAAGACGAAATGCTCTCTGACATGCTTGTTAAATGCATTTGTCAGCATCAGTGTTAATGCTGCTCACAAGGAAAACAACAATCAAGTCAGAGTTGTATAAAAACTAGCTTTGTTTCAACATCATATTTCCACCAACATCAGGGAATGTGATACCTGCATCTAGAGCCCCTCTGAACATTTTCATGTGATTCAGTGGCATTAGGTTTTGTTCTGTGTTGTTTTCAGCCAGTTCGTCCTCCAAGAGTGTGCACACCCAGTTGTTTTTGAAAAGATTGAATAAATCCCTGGTGTTTAGTTTTAAACTATATGTGAAATTAAAAGCAAGGTAATGAGCAGGATTTAAACCACTCAACCTTACAACAATGGCTGTGGTATTAATTTTCCACTAATTGAACTGTTAGAAGCAGATTGTCATGAGATATCAAGTGGCATTTGAGTTTTGTTTAATTCACAACCGATGCGCTCTTCAGCTTATCTTTCATCACCTTGTGTTATTGTTGATTTAAAGGCTGTTCAGTAATTCAGTCATTATTTTGCTCTTAAATCGAGGCTCTGCAGCTCTGTGAGCAGCTCTTCACTGCTGAAAATGAACACAGGATTTTTAACAGCTGCTCGTGTGTCTCTGTCACCTCTTTTCTCTGTTGTGAAATCTGCTTAAGCTTTTTTTTAAATAGCTCTAATTGCAGAGCTTTTATTGGTTTATTCACACGGGTTATTTTATAATGGATGTGGTGTCAGTCACTCTCACTCTTTGTGCTGCACTTCAATATTAACCATGCACACACTGTCAGTCTGCTCACTCAGCTGTCTGTCAGTGTGCGTTCTCTTTACTGTACTCACAGTGCAACAGCCTGTCGTGCACAGCTGATCTGCTTTGAAGCAGAGAACAATGTCACTCAACTGTACTGCAGCAACAGATGCTTTCTGTCGTACTCTTGTCATTCTCCCTTTTCTGTTACGGCTGTAGAAGATGAATGGGACTTTAAGGGTCCTCTGGGGCCTTGTGAGGACATATAGGATGGGACCAGGAATGTCTTTGTACTTGTATCTAACGAACGTCTAAGCACAAATGAAAACAATCCACTTAACTTGCATTAAAAATATCTCACTGTCATTTTAAATTGTTGCCTCAGTTCTGATGGTCAAAACCAGGAAAACCCTGACAGATGAGGACGTGTTGGACTGTGACTGTTCTTTTAACATTTTTAAAGCCAGTGACAATGAACCCTTGTCTCTGTCTGTCTCTCCCTCGCTCTGTCTGCAGTAATAGACGTACAGGCGTTTGAGCGCCTCCTGGGCTCCTGTAAGGAGATCATGAAGAGGAACATCGCCCACTATGAGGAGCAGCTGGTGGCCCTGTTCGGCTCCAGCATGGACCTGAGAGACTGAGCCTCCCACACCACCCTCCGTGCCTTCTACCACACACACACAGACACACACACACACACACACACACAAACACACACACACACACACACAAACACACACACAGACATACGTCCTCTCTCACATCATGCAGTGGCTATACAGACTCATAATAAGCTTTACACAGGCTGTGCAAACGCCTGAGAAATTGGCTCAACTGCAAGTGCATAAATGCCCTCACAGTATGAACGCACCCTCACACACACATACATGTACACTGACACCTATTTAGGCACTGAGAGATGCCCACTTCACATAGTCTGCTCACCCTCGTGCACATACAAGCTCAACACACTCCTTGATAAGTTCACTTTGTAGATGCACACACACACACACAGAGCTGGCTAAAGGCCACACACCTTGTTGATTTAGCCAGCTTCAACCTCTCAGTATGAATGTCTGTGCTGCACTGACCTCATTAGAGGTAACGTAGCACAAGGACATAAAATACACACACACACACACAGGCACACACTCCATACACATGTTTAAAAAACACATCATCACGCTTCATTCATACAGGCTTTGCATTCACATGAGCACTTAAACAACTCAAAAGTTGTTCCAACAAGCCTCAGTAAAGGACACATCAACATACACACACACACACACACACACACACAGGGGTACAGATACTCAAACACATAGGTTACCACACTTGCAAAAACGGACACATTGTGGTAAAATGGAGACGAAAAACTTTAAAAATCTCTGAAAAGGAAAACGAATCAAAAATGCAAAAAAAAGAGAAAAGTTTAAAGAAGACAGATAAGTTTTAGAAACATTTTATGAAGATAAAAAACAGAAGCTTTGATAAAATATTATTTAAATAAAAAAAGTGTTTCCTCTTTGGGAGGCCGGGGTGCAGAACTTTGTGGGCGCGCTCCATTTCTTCCTCTACTGTTGTTGATTGAGTTGAGTTGAGTTAGTGCTGGTGATTATTGCAGTACCACAGAAGAAGCAGTGAAAACAATAACAACCCTACATTTTTTGGGCCATTGTTATTCTATCATTGATGCCACACTTCATTGTATTGAATTAATTATTAATGTATTGTTATTATATATTCATTTATTATTTTTTTTGTTTTACTTTGACCAATTCTGATAAAAATTCACCATCCATCTGACAAAATGTAAAAACATTAAAAAAAAGTTCTAATAAAAACAGTAGTGCTTATTTCTCCTTGATTATCCTTGAATGAGTTGTCCTGGATAAAAAAACAGAAAAAAATAAAGCAAACATTTTGTTAAAAATTGTGCCTCATTGTTGAATTTCTACTCAAACTCTGCTAACAACTTGAGCGCTGTTTGTGTAAAACATGGTTTAACTGTTTGATTTTTCTTTAACTCGTGCACAAAGGATGTAAAATGTCTATAAAAGCAGCTGCACAGGTGAGTCATATTTAGTGAAATACCTATTGAGCAGTAGGTTTCAGAAGTGTGATGATTATCATTTTGAAATACATGACACTTACCCTCAGTATAATATATATACTTGGTGACTTGCTGCTGTGGTTTGTTGTCCCGCAGCAACAGGTTTGGAAGCCTGTTCTCACTTTGTCCTGTAGTAACACTCCCGTCCGCAGGGTGGCAGACATGACTGCTGACACCAGTGAGCAGCAACAGGAACGTTCCCTCTCGTTACAGGCGAGTTACGGTTAGAAACTGACCGTGGAGCAGATTTCACTGACGCTCACCAGCTGGTGTGAGATTTAAAGCCGACCTCAGATCAGCTGCGGGTCAAAGAGGCGGATGAGCACCGGCGACGAACCGCGACTCTAAACATGTAGGTAACGATTCAGCGTGAGAGAAAAGACCGAGAATGAAGGTTTAATGATCAGCGAACTCGTGGTTCATCATATTCTCTAACAAACATCGCGGCGCTGCATGAACGTCTGAATCCGGAAGTTAGCACAGCGGCTAGCAGCTAGCATGTAGCTGCCTGTTCGGTGGTCTGACCTTACATGGAGCTGTTGATGGAGGGAGGTGTTTCAGTTCTCTGCCGGGAGCAGATACTGTTTACTCCTCACAAGCTCAGACTCAAAGAACAAACTGAAGAAGACATTTTAACTTGTCTTCTTCACGGCATCATGTAGATATCTACAGACAGTCCTGAACAAGGTTCAGAATATAACATGTCTTTATTTTGTTTGCTTGCAGTTTGGAAAACTGTTAAAAACGAAGATGAGACAGGATTTGATATTAAACTGACTCTGATGTGGAGCTTTGAAAAGACATAACTGATCTCCGTTAATTAGAAATGTTTAATTAAGAGCTGATTAAATAAGACCACACAGAATGGATTATGGAACATGGATGATTATGTCGGGAGACACAGCCAGTAAATACATTTGAGTTATTTTTAAAAAAACGTGCATGAATCGCGGCTTGTTGGCTAGCTATGTTAGCTTCCGCCAAACTACGCATGCGCGACACGGACCCGACTACAAAACATTTTTTGCTGAGAGAAAAGTTGTAAATGCAGAATATCGGTCTAAAGACAAAGCAAACGATGCTTCGTGGAAAGAAATCTGATGTTTTTAATGAAAGATAAAGAAGCTAAACCGAAGGCGACTTGCTCTTGTGACACATTTCATCTTTGGACTGTTGACAGTTTTATTCTGAAGGCTGGTGCAAACACGTGACGTCATTGCTGTGTTCAAACGTCACATAATCAAATTTTTATCCATTAGAAAAAGCATTTTTATTTTCTAACACAATAAAAGACGTTAAAGAAGTGGAAGCGTGGGCAGGGCGGCTGTAGTCCCATGATGCATAGCGCGCCTGTTAAGCTATTTCTACTGATCTAGTCAAAACATTACAGTGAGATTCAGAGACTCTGTAAACACACATCATCTTTAATGCCTTGCTGTGATTCCCCAGTCTGACCAGAAGAAATAAAGTGCTTTAAGAGTTAATTAAGAGTTCACACTGGAGCTTAAATACATGATTATGTTCTGATTTGAATGAATTCACATCTGTGAAAGTTGAAAGTGAAACATATCCAACCACCTGAAGAGAATGGCCTCATATAGGTAAAGGCCTCTTCTTTGTCTTGGTCGATTTTTAGAAAAGCTTAAAAATGCTGAATGTTTCATTTGAATATTACTTTTAGCCACAGTGATCCTGCCAAAGGTGACTGTGTTGGCAGAACGAGGCCGAGCAGACACAAGACGGACACAAACAGCAAACATGGAAACAACCACAATATTTAAGCTCATTAGGACTAAATGTTGGAATAACTTTATTTTAACGACGTCTGTATGCATATGCAGTTTTTCTTGCTGGCCTCATAAGAATGTGAGGGAGTCGGTGTCTTGCTCAGGAGCCCTTAAATACAGTGGAAGCTCTCACTGAGACTCCAATCACCAAATCAATAAGAACAAGTTAGAGTTCTTTCCTAGTTTTAATGTTAACCAGTAGATCTTCACTGTCATATGTTCGTCAAAGGAAGCGCAGCATGTGAAGTCATTTTCTCTTTATCTTCTGTCTCAGTCAGCTGCCAGTTTCCTGTTGCATCTTTGTAACATCCCTTTTTTTGGTCTGAATGTGAAATTGCGTTGAGCCGACAGAACATAGCTACAGGACAGATCAGTTCATAGCTGTCTGACCTTCAGGCGTTCGGCTCCAACTGTTCACTCTTGGTGAGTTAGTATTTTTTAGTTTATGTCAGAGTTTAGAGGGTTTTTTTTATGTATTTCTGCAGATTAATGTTTATGTTTCTCCAGAACTAAAGTGAATCCCAGACCTTCGCCATGGTATTTTTTTCGAAACGTTTCAGACTTGCATTGTTTCTTTGAAGTTTTAAGGATGCTTTCAAAGTGCTTCTTCCCAGATTAACTCAACTCTGTGCTTCGGCCTCTTTAAAATGAGGCGAACGAATGCTTATATGCTATAATCTCAAAAATAACCATTATTAGAAGGTTAAAACAAAGATTAGCCTTTAACAACAGAACAGAAACCAATACACTTAAACGGACTGAGCAGAATAAGTTGCTTCACTACGCTGCAGTTCAACCTTCTCGACGAACTGTGGTCAGATGTGTTAGCTAAAGATCTGCTTCCCCTTTCAAGATAACAAACAGCTTTAAAATATATGACTCTACAGTGAATGTGCGAACAGCATTCTGACAACTCAAGTACACATAAAAGCTGAGGGAAATCATAGTATATGAATAAAAATGACTTCTGTAAATACAGTGTAAGTGCAGTAAATAATCCGAATGGACAGACATCATTTTCACCCTTGACTTTGTACTAGACACCAGCTTTCTATCTACGGCTGAATCCAGTTGGGTCCGGCCAAAACTAACATGATGCTACAGTGATCTGTCAAAGAAATACAGAGACAAACACAGAAACATCTCAGCCTGCTCCTGTTGTAGTTACACAGAGGACAGCAAGCTGGAGCTGTGTGACCAGAGAAGGCAAATGTAAGGCAGAGATGGACGACCGGATCCTGTCCAACACGAGAGGAGATCGCTGTGGTTCACAGGGAGACAAACTGCTGAGACAAACTCACGTCTCAGGCCTTCATGCATCAACAAGAGCCGCGCTGGCTAATAAGGCGCTTAGTTTTCTTCAAGGACACCTCTTTGCTAATTGCATGAAAAATGTTGCCAAAATGTTTAAAATGTTCATTAATAATTCACCACATGTTTTTCAAAGTACTGATCAACTCCACGTAACAAGTGTAAGATAATAAGAAAATCACTCAGGAATCCTCCAGAAAGTCCTGAACTTTGAAGCTGAGCTGAAACGATTAGTCTGTTGAAACTAAATCAGCAACTGTTTTTATCATTTGGCTTTTTTTTTGGTTCTCGCCTCTCAAATGTGACAAAACAAGCAATTTAATATCAATTTGGAAGTTGTGTTGAGCTTTTTTGGTTCCAAACCATTAATTGAGAAAAAAATCATTAGATTATTTAATAAAATGAACTGTTTCATGACTGACTCGACCCGACACCAGACCTGCATGGAGATGAATGATTCACTCCTGAACACTGACCCCGTCCTCTGTATCCATTAATATGAAGTGTCAGTGAGCGAGTCCCAACAATCTAATCACAGTGTGTTACAGGAACAGCAGAGCTGGAGGGTAAAGGTTGGAAACAGGCAGCACAGACGGAGCTCCACACTAGTTTGATCCTCCTGCACGTGTCTCCTCTGCTGCTGTGCTGAGCTCAGGACGCTGATCCAGCTGGTGAAAGTCTGGTTCTTCTGTAAAATTTGTTACTGAACAGATCTGGTCTTGGAGGCCATCTTTGATCAGTCAGACTTCCTGGCTCAGATCGCCTGTTGTGCAAAACAGACTGTGATGTGATCAGACTAACCACGAAACTGAGGAACTGCATGTTGAAAACATTCTGACATTTTACATTTAGCTGTAGGAGTTGAATGGAGACTGACTTAAGTTAAACCCTGATCGCCACAGGTTGGAACCATTAACGTCAACGAATTCCAAACCGGAGAGCGGAGTTCAGCCGAGCACTGATCTGCACCTCGGCTCGACATCAGACCCTCAGACACAATATGTTGGGAAAGACTGCGAACAACCGGAGAAGATCCGCGCGGTTCCGATCCACCGGCGTCCGGACCTGCTGGTTCCCTGCGCCGACCTGGTCAACTCCGAGTGGCGGAGGAGCCAGGCCGCCCGGGTCCACTCCCTCCAGAAGTCCTGTCCAGAGTTCCCCGTCTGCCTGGTTCTCCTGCGGGGCCACAGAAAGACGGAGCGGCTGCTCGGCCACGCCAGGTTGTCCCGGGTCGTAGGTCACGGCAGCAGCCTGTTCGTCGAGTCGGTGGTCGTGTCCGAGGCGGAGCGAGGGAAGGGCTACGGCCGGACTCTGATGGAGGAGACCGAGCGCTACGCCAAGAGCAGAGGGTTCAAGCGCCTGTGCCTGACCACCCACGACAAGCAGCACTTCTACGCCCACGTCGGATACGTTCTGTCGACGCCGGTGCAGAACGCGGGAGCCATGACGGCGTTTGTTCCCATGGAGATGCTTTTGAAGTTCTCCAGAATGGGGAGTGAAGAGGTGACCACGCAGAAACAAACAACCAAGATGGATGCTCAAGTACCACCTCCTCCTCCACCTCCTCCTTCCATCCCTCCTCCTCCTCCACCTCCTCCTTCCATCCCTCCTCCACCTCCACCTCCTCCTTCCATCCCTCTTCCTCCTCCACCTCCTCCTTCCATCCCTCCTCCTCCACCTCCACCTCCTCCTTCCCCTCCTCCTGCTCCACCTCCTCCTCCTCAGTCTGCGGGACAACTTGTAGTTCAGACTCTGACTGAAACTCCTTACAGAGATGCTAAAGGAGTTCCCATCTATTGGATGCACAAAGACATTTGACGAACACACAGTCAGATACATGCGGGGATCCATTCGCACACATTAATGCACACATGTACTGTATGTTTGTATCTGCACAAATCAAAAGAAACAAACATGATGACACACACCGTGAAGTGTCTTTCAAACACACAGAAAATGAGTAATGGAGGAAAAACAGAGACAGAAATGTTTAGTAAACCAAAGAAATACAGAAAACTCTCATTCACTGCCGTCACACGTTGAGTCAGTTCCTCTCATGCACAGTCTGTAAAGACTTGACAATCAGACACAGACATACACTAAACTGCACGAGGTACAAATGCACATCCAGAGGCATCTGTACTGAAACAAAGATCATCATTTAATACTGAAATGAAACTTCAACTGGCCTCATATTTTCGGTTTGGACGTCATTCTGATTGGATGTTGTTGAAGTGAAGCAGATGAAGGTGGTGGAAGGTGGATGAACTGAACCTTTGTTTTCACTTCCAAATAACTGGTTTAGATAATTACATGAAACTGTACATTGAACTGAGCTGTAGTGGAGTGTCTGTATCCAGCCTGTCTCTGTTTGTCTGCAATGAAGCAGTGACTCAAATAGAAATGTTGGTTCACACTGTGACAATCTGAACCAGGGTGTAAAGCAGCTGTTCTTAAATACTCTGTCAAACTGTGAATTGTTTAAATCCACTTCACACAAAAATATGTCTGGATTATTGTTGCTTCACTTGGATGTTTGAAAGTTTAAAACATGTTTGTAAGAGATGATTTTGTTACATCACAACTAATTGGAAGCCAAAACCGATTCAATTTGCAAAATATGAAGGTGTGATGAGAAAACCTGACGCCTCCAGGTCACAAACACTGACGCTCGGCTTTTCAGTGGAAGAGGAGAGAACTTGTGTCCAGCCGTTAAACTTGAAATAGAAAATATTTGCATATTCATAGAATGTAGCTTTTTCAACAAGGGAGAAGGAGTAAGTGTAATTTTAAGGATTTTAATAGAGTTAATTGAATATCAGACACATTATTATTCACAGCAGTGTTGCATCGATTTAAAGACGTCTGGATGTGGATCTTTAAAGAGGAGGTGGTGACTGAAAGCTCAGTAAAGATCATTTAGGACAAACCTCTGGGCCTTTGCCCTTTGAGCAGCTCTGCTTCTCCAAAATAATCCTAAAATATGAACCCGAGGTTTTGAATGTGCCTTGTTGAACTGCCAGAGGACTGAAGCCTTATTTAAGTCTGAAGACTTTTTTAATGATGGAAATGATGCAGCTTGTTACATCTGATCTTTCTAATAAAGAGAATTTAATGAAATATTACTTTTTAGTTTTTCTATTTATTAACTGTCAGGATTTTTAAAAATAATTATCTCAAGAGTGAAAACAATCGATTAATGACTGTTTGAATTATTTAGTGTGTTTAGTCACTTCTGATAAAAGCCTGTATCAATGTAGAAACGTTCCTCATCAGTAAATCTCACCGGTCTGTTTCTGTCTCCTGTCAGGACGGACACGTCAGTGTCTGAGCAGCCATGGTGCTGCCTCACCTCCCTCTACCCATACTCCTCCTCTTCCTCTCCCGCGGCCCCCCCCCTGCCGAGGCTGCAGCGGGTCCCGTCCTGCAGGAGCGGCCCTTCGTCGTGGTGTGGAACATGCCCACAGCGCAGTGTGGGAAACGCCACGGCGTCCACCTGGACCTGGGAGACTTCGATATCGTGGAGAACCGAGAGCAGCGCTTCCAGGGACAGGTGACGGATCTAATGCCACACTGTAAAAATACTCTGTCACAAGTAAAAATCCAAGCATTTAAAGTGGTACTTCAGTAAAAGTATGGAAGTATAATCAGGAAAATCTACTCAACGTATTTAAAGTTCAAAACAACCAGCTAAAATAGGCTAAATTGTGGAACTCCAGAGTTTGCTAATAATCTGTGGGCAAATATTCTTTCCAGAATATGACCATCTTCTACCGTGACCACCTGGGGAGATATCCATACCTGTCCCCAGACGGAAGGAAGGTGAACGGAGGGATACCGCAGCTCGGCGACCTCTCGGCTCACCTTTCCCTCGCCGTGACGCAGATGTCCGGTTTGCTGCGGCCGAACTTTACCGGTTTAGCCGTTATCGACTGGGAAGAGTGGCGGCCGCTGTGGGAGAGTAACTTTGGAGCCAAGATGGAGTACCGGAGGCTGTCCAAGCTGCTGGTGAGACGGGAGAGACCGGATCTGTCAGACAGGGCCGTGACGTCGCTGGCGAGGCAGACGTTTGAGGAGAGCGCTCGGAAGTTCATGGAGGAGACGCTGCAGTCGGCCGTCGGAGGTCGTCCTGAGGGACTCTGGGGGTTTTACGGTTTCCCTGTCTGCTTCAATAAGCATAAGAGAAAGACAGGTAGGACAAACACTAACATTGTTGAGATGAGATGATGCAGGTACAGACAAAGCACAACATAAAATCTTTTATACCTGAAGATAAAAACTGTCTCTTCTTGTTTAACGTGCGGTCAGATAAAAGCTACACCGGCCGCTGCCAGAGAGGAACCAAGAAGCAAAATGACCGTTTGTCCTGGCTCTGGCATCTGTCCACTGCTCTGTATCCCAGCATCTACCTGCCCCAGAGACTGGCAGGATCCACGGACGCAGCTCTGATGGTCAGGTACAGAGAAACACGAGGAAACCTTCAGCCACATTCAGCTGCTTCAGTCGTAAAAACAATCCATCAAACCACCGTGAAAACAAAGATAAACTCTTACTCATCTGCAGTTTAACTAAATAATGGGCTCAGAGACGTTAAAGGAGTCACTGATGGACGTATCTGTCTCCTTCACTCAGACACAGGCTGCTGGAGGCTTTGAGGGTGGCTTCAGTTTGGCACAATACCCATCATGCCCCACCAGTCCTTCCCTACACCCGGCTGGCATTCACACACAGTCTCATCTTCCTTAATAAGGTCGGCTTTGCTTCGGCTCATGAAAACACGCGTCCCAGTTTATAGCGGACGAACATGTAACAGAGATGAGGGATTGTGTTTGTGTGTGAGCAGACAGACCTGGAGCACACGCTGGGTGAGAGCGCGGCGCTGGGAGCTGCCGGAGTGGTTCTGTGGGGAGAGCTGAAATTTGCCAAATCCAAGGTGTGTAATATTTGTGAGAGTTTTTTTTTATGTGTGTGTGTCTGTGTGTAACCTTCTCCCCTCGTCCTCCTCCCACCCTCCAGCCTCAGTGCGTCCTTCTCAGAGACTACATTCACACTGTCCTGGGTCCCTTCGTCCGGTCGCTGAGGTCTGACACTCACCGCTGCAGCCTCCAACTTTGCCACGGCAACGGGCGCTGCGCGAGGCGACGGCCCAGCTCCGGTCACATGGTCTCCTCAGGTCCAACCGTGACCTCTGACCCTAATGAAATCGACCTCCTCACTGACTCCTCCAGTCGCAGAGCTTTTAGCGACCACTTGACGTGTCAGTGCTACTCGGGCTGGAGCGGACGGCGGTGTCAAGAGAAGGAGGACGAAATGAGACAGAAGTAACTCAAATGTTTCTATCGAGGTGTCGTCAGTCGGTGTTCATGGAAAACCAAAGACGCTCATACTGAATGAACTGACAGCTCCTCATAGTAATGCAAAAAAAAATAAATTCATCAGCTATGAATCTGAATTAGTCTGCGTGTTTTTAAAAAGCTGAAATGTGCCTCCACATACAGCTGCTGTCTGATTCTAAGCAAAACACAAAATCACAAAATCAAAAAAGATCAATACAATAATACAAAGATGAAAACAGATACCTACTTGAGGAACAGTATTTTCTTTCTCATCACATTTATTGATTTGTGTTTGTGATCGAAGACAATGTAACTTTTTGTCATTACTCCACATTCTGACTTGGCAGCACAGACGCAGCTGGTGGATTTTTAAAGATGGTGTCATTTACACACATGAACAGTTTAAAGTTGCTCATTATTTTGAGCAATATTGCTCAGTAATCAGTTTGCTAAAGACATTCAGTGTCTATCACACAGTATAATGAGACATACTGTCTCTATTCAATCTGACCAGTTGGACTTTAGTGACGACGCCATCACTTCATTCAAAAGTTCTTTTCATTCAGTGACCAGAAGCCTCCACGTCTTAATAACATGGTTCATCAGTTACATTTAATCTTGACACAACATTTGGAAAACATTTTAGCAAACGTTTCGTCTTCAAGGAAAAAACTCCGTTGTACACCAGTTTTACTTTAAAATGTATCTGATGTTAAAACTGTGTCTCTGTGGATTCTGTGGACATGATGTCTCTGTGTGTCCTCATGTCCCTCCTCTCATCACTGTCAGGTTGTGTCTCAGTGTCTGTAGTTCTTGGATCAGCAGCGACAGCTCTGTGGCCGCGGCCTCTTTCTCCCTCAAGGCCTCAGTCAGCATCCGGACTGCGCCGCCCTGCTGGACTGGAGGAGAAACACAAACAAAGGCTCCCTGTTCATTTGTCCATCTGTGGTTACACTCAGCAGAATTCCCTGTTGTTAGACTCACAGAGATGCTTTGTCCAGTGACCACATGGCAAAGCTTGATGAGGAAACTAACATAAATGTAAAGACATCTGAGGAAATAAACTGGGTGAAGTTCAGAGATGAGGAAATATGACTGAATCTTTAATGAATTCATCTGATGTCTCACCCAGAAAATAGAAGATGAGTAACACTGTTAGCAGAAGCAAAGTGATGATGGCACAGCCCATAGCGTAGGCGCGCGACGAGCTGGGCGTCAGCATGTCCTGGAGACGGCTCTGCCATTTGCTGCCGGCCGGATGGTCTCTTTGATTGACAGATGTCATGTGACATGTGTAGAGATTCCCATTCGGGGAGGGAGTGTACGCAGGACGAGGAGGCCTCATCCCTGAAACAACAAACAGCACCGTCAGTGAGTGTGTGTGTGTGTGTGTGTGTGTGTGTGTGTGTGTGTGTGTTTTGAGTGTGTGTGTGTGTTTGTGTGTGTGTTTGTGTGTACTTCAGGGGCTGGTTCAGAGTGTGTGTGTGTATGTGTGTGTGTGTGTGTGTGTACCTTTGTGACTGTGCTCGGGGTGCGTTCGGTGGAGGTCGTTGATGGAGTCCACAGAATGGAGCTCGATCTCGGTCAGATCTCTGTCGCTGACCCTGATGAACTGAGGGGTGGTCTGGGAGGAAGGAGGCCTCGACATGTCGCCTCCTCTTGAGGGATGAACAGACAGTTAACTGTTGGATGGTTCGAGCTTTACAGTGAAGTATTAGTTTCCAAAGGCCACGACAGACTCCTTTAAAAACAACGTAAACCTTCTGGCTATGAATGAATCTACACAATATTTTGAACTCATTGATCAATAAATCTTTGCTCTCTCGATAACTGAAATATCTATAGACCATGATTGACTGGTTTTTATTGGAAGATATTGATTTGCTTTATCAACAGCTGGAAGCGATTCACGACATGTTGAGAACAGTCGGAGAAGCTTCAGAGCAGCAGGTTTGACATGTGTCATGTGAGAAAACAGATGATCTCGTTTCTATTTCAGGTCATATATGAATGAACTATTAATAGAGCTGGTTGTCAAATCCATAAAGGCACAATGTTGCTGGAATTTAAGCCGAGGACCAAAGGCCAAGACGGGCTCTTATGTAAAGAGCAACTGGATGAATGTATGGATGTATCACTGCCTGACTGTGATTGGACTAAACCGACACTGTGACGCCACAGCAGAGAAAATGCTGCTCTTCTCTTCCCACTCACCTTCTGTCACCACGTGTGTGTCTGCTGGTTTCTCCTCTAATATCTGTCTCTTCTTCTTCACCCGCTCTCCTCACACTCAGACACCCGATCGAGCCCAAACATGTGTCCACACTGTGCTAAAAGTAATCCAAGCAACAGTAATCCAAGTAACTCAGATTAAATCCCAACAGCAAATAATAAGCTCCAGTAAAATCCTTGAAAACAAAGAGAAGCTCCAGGTTTTTCTTCAGGGTCCGACTCCTTCTTGTGTGTGTGTCACTGAGCAACTGCTGGATGCCCCAGTCCCCCCCCACAAAGTATGTCTGTGCGCCCATGTTCTGATTTAGCCCACCCTAACTGCCCTGGAGAGAGAGGTAGAGAGAGGTAGAGACATGCAGAGAGAGAGAGAGAGAGAGAGAGAGAGAGTCTGCTCTGCCCTGTTACCCTCCTCCAAACACACCCGGCCCTTCAGGCCCTCAGGCCTGAAATAGCAGCAGAGACGTGGGGTATTATTAGTGTCTGTGGCCAAAGGATGACTCAGTGATCTGGGTGGAGGGCGTGATGGGGGACGAGGGGATAAACACATGCACAAATACTCACATGGACAAATGTCGTTGGTTCAGGGAGGAATGAGCTGCTTCATGTGTTCACTGAAGAACAGACCGGTGAGATGAACCGTCCTGATTTCTGGAGGATGGAAATAAGAACCGACCAAATCCAACATGCAAACGTATCATTTCCAATTTATTCAGATAAAATGTATAAATGTTTAACGAGCATGATAGAAACTTGAGGTCTGACACGACTTTAACATTAAACATGATGATGAGACAGGACATAACACAACACGGAGACTTTAATGTGATGTTCTGCACAGTGGGTGAAACATCTGCTTCATTATGTGGCAAACAATTTAATGATAAAAAAACAATTATTTAAATTATTAAAAATCAATTAAAACAAACTGTAATTCATGAATTATTACAGTAATTACTGAACTGGGTCAGTGGCTAAAAGCAGAGTGTTAAAGACTCATTGGGCCAAACATGCACATGGTCATAGAGAAGCTGTGGACAGATGTGTGATCTGATCTGAGATCAGCCAACAGGTCAGAGCAAACGCCCAGCAACTACATTTCCCACAATCCTTTGCCCCTTCCGGTGTCTCTCCATGTGTTTCCACAGGAGTTCAGTCTCACAGCGGAAGTGTGTCCGTGTGTGCGCGGCTCCGTCAGCGGGACTCGGCGGTCATGATGTGGGCTCGGCGGCTGCTCGGGCTCGGGGCTCCGGGGCTCGGGGCTCCGGGGCTCGGGGCTCCGGGGCTCGGCCTGCGGGCCTCCGGGGCTGGATGTGCGGGGAGGAAGCAGCAGCAGAGACGGGCTTCAGGTGCGGAGGTGAGTCTGCGTTAGTTTCACTCAGCTTCGATCCCAGATGATGAAGAAATGATGATGATGTTTGTATCTGTGGCTCAAAGTTTAGTAAGTTCATATTCCAGTAACACTGGTTTTATAAAAGCTTCATCTCAGTGTGAAACTATAAACTTTGCATAAATGCTTCATCGTGTTTTCACTGCTGTTTGTGATCTGGATTATTCTTTTGCTTTATGTGATTTTCTTTGTTCCTGTCAAATCCAGTTTTTGCTGGAGCTGATTTCATCACATGTTGATTTCATATGACAGGAATAATGACTGAGTCCCAGCAGGAGTCGCTTCATGCAGACATAATGTTCATCTGTTCCTCAGCTTCACTTCACTGAGCTGCTGCAGGGATTTGATCAAAAGCACGAGAGACTGACTCACCCATGTTCCCTCAGTCAGTCCAGGGAGGTGATGAATGAACCAACAGAGGCTTCAGTAGTAAATCACCAAGCTGCTCAATTCACATCTGCACGAACCTCCAAGTCTTTTTAATGAGTCTGATTCATGTTTGAGTGTTGCACAAAGCAAAAGGGGTGAAAAGACTAAAGTCCTCACCAGGTGTCTAATCTGTAGTAGTTCATTAAGTGTGTGTGTGTGTGTGTGTGTGTGTGTGTCACAACCTCTCCTCTGTTCATTCACATTAATAGCTGACTTTGGACTTTAACAGCTCTGTTAAAAGCAATTGAGTCTTATGTAAAGTGCAGACCTGCTCTGTCCCATGATGCATTTCTGCTGTTGTGCTGATAAGCCCCCGTCTCTGGCTGGTTCAAAGGTCACAAGTTGGAGCTGAAAGAACAACTTGGTTTGATTGATCCGACTGGAAACAGCTTTATATTTAACAAAGATGAGTCGTTCTGTCCATCAAATGTTTCTGAATGATCTTATTTTAGTAAATGCATCTTCTCTGGAAATGGTCGGACGATGATTAGATATTAAGAAAATCTCATTTTTAGAAACATTTGTTCTGACACATTATGTTGGAACATTGTAGAGATATTGAACACCTTTAAGATGTGGAATTTCAACAACCACTCAGTATTATAATTAATATATCAAAATTCACTGACTGTATTTCAGCCGTGTTCTGTTCTGCAGCGTCTGTTCTCAGCGTCGTGTTTTATTTCCCTCAGGCTGCCTTGAAGAAGACTCCGCTGTTCGACTTCCACAGGGACCAGGGGGGGAAGATGGTGGCGTTTGCCGGCTGGAGTATGCCTGTCCAGTACAGAGACAGTCACATCGCCTCACACATGCACACCAGAGAGCACTGCTCCATCTTCGACGTCAGCCACATGCTGGAGGTGGGACGACTGCACACGGACACAAAGACGTGCACAGACCCACGTATCACCTCCATAAACACACATTGCATTACATTACTCCAGCACTGGTCAGTGGTTCATTAGAAAACAACCCACAGGATAAAAAAAATTGCTGTGTTTAAAAACCTCCTTTTTGCTCCTCTCTGTCAGACCAAAGTCCACGGCAAAGACAGGATCAGGTTCATGGAGTCTCTTGTAGTTGCAGATATTGCAGAACTCAAGGACAACCAGGTGAGATGAAGGACTTCGACTGAGTGGAAACAAGCTGTAAATACGTGGTTGACATATTATCAGCGCAGCAAACAGCAGATACGAGCCGCGTTATCCTTCCTTTGAAGTCGTGTCTCCGTCCACCTGATGAGAGTCCAGTGATCACTCTCTCTTTGGTCTCTACCAACTCCTGAGAAACGTCTCTGACTCTTAAGCTGCTAAATGCTCCACAATGTTCAACAGCTACTTTCTAACGTTTGTGGGAAGGACGGCTCAGAATGTGCTCGCTGAAAATTAGGGACATCACAAAAATACAAATCGTATTTTCCTCACCCACTCATCTTGTTCTCTCCCCTCCCTCCCCCCCAGGGCACATTGACCCTCTTCACCAATGAGAAAGGAGGGATTATCGATGACCTCATAGTGACAAAGACAGACCAGGGCTACCTCTACGTCGTGTCCAACGCCGGCTGTGCCGACAAGGACTCGGCTCGTATGAAGGTAAACGCAGGCAGAGAGTGTGACGGGTCAGGAGTCTGGTGGACTGATGGAAGGAGTCTGATGTGTGTGTGTGTGTGTGTGTGTGTGTGTGTGTGTGTGTGTGTGTGTGTGTGTGTGTGTGTGTGTGTGTGTGTGTGTGTGTGTGTGTGTGTGTGTCCTGTAGGCCAGACTGGCAGAGTTCAAAGCTGCAGGTTCTGATGTGGATCTGGAGTTCCTCGATGAAGCGCTGATTGCTCTGCAAGGTAAAATATTCTTCCTTCCTCTTTTCCTTTCCTCCGCCCCTGTATTCTGTTGTTCTTTCATCCTCCCCTCCTCTCTCCATCTTGTTTTCCTCGCTCTGTCTTGATCTTTCTTCTATTTAATTTCTCTCTTTCCCCAGTTTTTGTTTCATTATCTTCTTTGTTTTTTGCAACTATCGTTTCATGTTTCTGTTGCTCTTTGTTTCAGTCTTTCTTCCATCAGTTCCTTTTACTCTTTCCTCTCTGAATCCTTTATTAATGAACTGTTTGACCTCCTCTGTGTGGGACTCTCCACGTCTTCGTTGATGTTGATAATCTCAGATCAGTTGTTGTGTGTTGTCAGGTCCGTCCATGTCTCAGGTTCTCCAGGACGGGCTGAAGGACGACCTCAGTAAACTGACCTTCATGACCTCCGCCTTGGCCTCTGTGTTTGGTGTTCCTGGCTGCAGGGTCACCCGCTGTGGATACACCGGAGAGGACGGGGTGGAGGTCAGCGTCTCTCGCTCTTTGCTCCTTTCCATTTTTTCTTTGCCTCATGGTGGCGCCAGAGGAAAAGTCAGGGCATCACTCAAGTCAATAGGATTTATCCAACGTATAGTTTTTGAGATATTTCAGTCTGGACCAAAGTGTTTGACCAACCAACAGACTGATGGACAGACATCGCCGTCCACAGGTCCAAGCTGCTCACGACCACGGGACAGTTTTCTGGGTCCAGAGAAGTGGCCTCCGTTTGTGGATCATGTTGAAATGTGGTTTCATGGTCTGTCTGTCTCTGTGTCCCAGATCTCTGTCCCTCAGTCCAGAGTGGTGGAGCTGACGGAGAAGCTGCTGGCTAACGGTGAGGTGAAGATGGCCGGTCTGGGCGCCAGGGACAGTCTGCGGTTGGAGGCGGGGCTTTGTCTCTATGGCAACGACATTGATGAGACCACCACGCCCGTGGAGGCCACTCTAGTCTGGACCATAGGTAAGATCTCAGTCTTCGTTCTAAACTATTTTTATTAAATGTTTTTTGAAGAAGGTCGCGGTGGAACAGGTGATTTTAAGACACGTTTATCTATAAATGGACTCTTTTGTCAGCAGAGAGTTGGATGAGAAGATTGATAGAGAGTCTGTTTTCTCTGTTTGGTTCAGTCTCACTGGCCTCATAGCATCATTTTGCCCCAGCAGGCAGAAGGTTTCAGCCAAAAAGCTCTAAAAACCCACTGTACACAAACCCAGAATTTCAAAGAGTGTTCCAACATCATGGTGACAAAAAGGAAATGAGCGTCATGTTTCCATCACTCCTGATGGAGCTGGAGCTGATGAGTCCTGCTCAGTGATGTGACCTGGGGACGAATGCTGATTGTACCCAGCCAGATGTTAGAGGTTTTTTCCAGTGTGAAAAAGGTTTTAATAGAACATTTAGCAGCTGAAGAGCCAGTTCTTTCCCTCCGGCATTGGTAGAGACCAAAAGCAGAGCTGAAAGAGAATGAATATTGGAGATTCACTCAGTGGCCAAAAGACATTACTCTAATTTAAAGACAATGTTGTCAGTTGAAACTCGTTTCCTTCTTCAGCGTGCACCTCTCCTCTCGGAAGATGAAGGACGTCGTTGTTTTTCTGCATGTTCTTGTGTCTCTCTGTGTTTTAGCCTCGAACACACAGAGTGGTCTGTTTTGTGTATTAACTCCACTGCTTTGTCTTCTCACACACAGGAAAGCGCCGGCGTCAGAACAAGGATTTCCCTGGTGCCGACATCATAATACCTCAGATCAAAGCCAAGACAGCCAGGAAGAGAGTGGGTCTGGTGTCCACCGGCCCCCCCGTCAGACAACACACACCCATACTCGGGCCCGATGGAAAGGTCATAGGTCAGAGAGCAAACACTGTGGGAGTGTCTGTATTTAAACTAAGAGTAACAATCACAGTACAGAATTTCTCCATAGAAGAAGTTTAAATGTAAAATTAAGAATTGTTCTGGAATAACACGAAGCAGCACCTCTGTCACAAAAACAAACAGATAATATTAAATCAGTCAAAATTTCAAGTATATTTCCATTCTCAGCATTCAGTGGCTATAAACAAGTAAATGAATGTAGTGTGTCAGCAGCAGGAAGTGAATCTGAAGCACAGAACAGCAACAACGTCACAACTTCTACCATCAGGTTTTATTCTGGCTCTCAGTGTTTCCTGTGGAAGGAAAAACAGTTCTTTGCTGTTTTATTCAGGTGAGGTGACCAGCGGCTGCCCCTCCCCCTGCCTGAAAAAGAACGTCGCCATGGGTTACGTCGACGCGGCCTTCGCCAAAAACGGAACAGCCATCCAGGTGGAGGTCAGGAAGAAAGCTGTGCCCGCCACCGTCAGCAAGATGCCCTTCGTCCCCACCAACTACTATTCTGGATAGGAGGAACACACACACACACACACACACACACACACACACACACACACACACACACACACACACACGTACATCCACGGACACTGGACCATTCCTCCACTCTTTCCCCTATTCACCAATGCTGCCCCCTTCTGTTTACCTCCAGTAATGCCACACCAATGTGAGACTGAAAGTCTTAGGTGAGTCTGAGAGAAAACAGTCCAAAATCATGATCAACAATTACACAATACAGTCTGTTGCTGGTTCACTGTGATCAACCTCTTTCACTGTGAAGCATTAAATGTATAATAGTTTGTATTTGAGACACTAAAGCAGAGACGCAACGCTCAGCTCCCATGAAACCTGACAGGTGGTTTGAGGACAGCAGATTATAATACAAAGGCTTTGAGGGGGTTATTTTAAAGAGCCGGCTGTCGGTCGGTCAACAGTCAGTATTCTACCTGTGCATGTGTTTCAGCCACACGGCTTCCAGGAACGTGGTTTCACCTGAGGATGGGTTTACACAAAATCAATTACAGGCAGTATTGTTGAGTCTGAGAACGTGTGTATGATGGACTGGGCCCAGATGATCTGTTAGTTCTCTTTTTCTTTTTCTCTTTTGTCAGTGGACACGAGAACTGAATCTTACTGACCTTTCAGTGAGAACAAAAACAGTGAAGCCTCATGGATCCATTAAACAATAAAGTATTTCAGTAATTTTTTGTTGTAGAATTTAGATTTTATTAATGAAACATGACAAAATTTCCTTTGTCACCACTGGACCAAAACAAAGAGATTCCAAATCATTCTTTCGATGTTAAATCACTACATGTCTGCAGTTTGTTGTCAGAGCCAGATTTTCACTCCTACTGTTGTTGGTCATAAACAGCTTAATAAAGGGAGGTCAAACAGGGCCAGCTCATAATCCCTCCAACACAAACCACTGTCTGAAATATGCTAATTAACACAAATTCACCAGTTCAGTTCGTGGACTTGGCATTTTTGTGTTAATGAGCAGATATTTTCATCAAGTTCTTGTTTGGAGGGAGAGTTCTGTTAATATGATCAATAACCTGATCACATCACATAAGACCTGACCAGACTGTTTCTCAGACTGTTTGTGATGCAATAACATGATGAACCTGATGGAGAATTTTACACTACAATGAAACTAACTTGAAAAGATTTTTCATAATTGTCATTATGCGTTTTCTTTCTGAAAACTAATGAAATGTAATTTCTTAAACTAGAACATTTCAGTGAAGCTCTGAATGTCTTATTTTCTGAAAATAATAACATTCTTAATATAGTAATAATACTACTGATTTATAGGTTGCCAGTTTTTGTCAACTTTGTTGCATCACTGTGGATTTTAATATTTAACTGAATTTCCAAGTAAACATTTTTAAATAACATTGTTTATGTGATTAGAAAATATCTTCTCTTTATTAAAGAAAAACTTGTTTTCATGCTCCAATGACCTGCTGCTGTTTTTCTATTGAAATGGGAACTGATATGAAAATAAAATTGCATATTGCATCTTCTATTCCTTCACATCATCAGTCAGTCTGGGTTCATTTTATTTTATTATTTTAATCTAAAGGTGTGGACATTTAGAAAATTAGGGCCACATGGCAAAAGATAAAAAAGTTCAGAATTTTTCTTATTATGAAAATCTGTCTCATAATTAGCATCTTCAAGTTGTGTCGCAATGTCTGAAAGTATTTGGACTTTTTTTTTAAACACTCAAAATTCTGACTTCATTTTGATTTATACTTATATAAAAATCTATCTCAAAGTGTTTTAATACTGAGATTTCACTATTTTGTTTTAGCCTTTGAAAAGTCCTCTGTATGGACTTTTTGCTCAGACTTTCCTGAACTAATGTCAGAAACAGAGTGTAAACAGCAGAGTTGCTCCATGAGTCTGGAGCCGGAAACGGGGGATGTGACAGATCAGACCTGGCGCCCGCAGCTCTGCTCACTGCTGACTGAGAGGAAGATGGTGGACTTGGCGACAGCGGCGAGCTCAAAACTCCGTCCCAAACACTTTGGAAAATACTCTTTATCTCAACCTGGAGTTAGGTATAGATTACCCGGGGACAACCACAGATAATACACTGAGGAAAGTGACTTTTGTCCAGAGGACAACTCTTTATTCGGAGCCTGAACACAGCGGGAGTTTGCGGCGCGGTCTGGCGCTAACCGGGACGAGGCTAGCCGACGTTAGCCGAAGAGTCCGCAAAAGTGTGAAAGAAGGAGGAAGAGTTTGAGCTTTTTAACCATCTGTGGGGGTAAAAACCACCCAGACCTGTGCTGCCGCCGCCGGTAAACCGACTGTCACCCGGTGAGGAGCGGACCTGGCAGCTGGACCGGTAGCAGGCTAACTTTAGCGAGCTAACAGCAGCTAGCTCTGTTGTGAACCGTGGATCAAACATGCCGAGGAGCAAAAAGGGGAAACGTGGCTCCAGCAAGCCGGGTAAGAGAACACAGCACCCAGGATCTGACAGGACCAGCACGACTGTTATCACTGAACACGACAGGATCAAAGTGGACTAATCCAGACTAGCGCAGCTCTGACTTTAGCTTCCTGCCATGTGGCTCATGATCGGTGCAGCTGTAACAGTCTACATGTGTTTGTGTCACTGAGAATCAAGTGTTATTCATGTCGTGTCTGACTGAAGCTCTCTGCTCACGTTCAGCTGCCAAAGCTGCACCGGCAGGTCGAAAGTTGTTTTTAGCAGCAATGCCAATTAAAAGCAGGTCGATGAAAACTGTCGAACAACCCGTACAACAAGTGCAACAGGTACATTTACATATGCAACGAGTTCATTTCCTCGGCTGCACGCTCCCATCAGGGTCCACTCGTGGTGTGGACCATGCATGTGCCTGTGTGCTGTTACAGCCCCTCACGTTTCATGGAGACACGTGTCAGCGCCCAAATGCACATACACATGTTTTTAGAGGGTAGATTTCTGCTGAAGATGAAAGAGAGAGTGAGTAACGAGAAACCAGGAGGAGGGAGAAAGTCTGGTGTTGGCTCTTATATCTGCAAAACAATCTTATCATAACTTTAATACAAAGCTTCTGAAATGTGCAGTGTTGTTATTTGTGCATCAGTATTTTGCAATCGACAGTTTCATGAACAGGAAAATGGAGCTCACGTCTGATGTTTTCTTCTCCATCATGGTCATTCCTGCATTTTACCTGTCTTTCCATTCATTTATTCATGTATCCCTCCGCCATTCCTCCTCCAATCTCCACACCCTCTCTTTCATCCATTCATTCCTCCGTCCACACATACATCATCTCCAGGCTCTCTGCGTCAGGAGGTTCTTCAGCTGCAGCTGTCGGCTAAAGCCTCCCTGAAAGGTAACTCCCTGACCCCTGACCCCCGACCCCTGACCTCACCTTTGTGTCCTGCACAGGGCTTGTCCAGAAGCTCTTGAGCATCCCTGCAGTGCATGCAGTAAACCCAGCAACCTCTCATGCTAAACTCAGTTTGTTTCTTCCCAGCTGCACTGAAAAGTCTTGACTCTTCCCGCCCTCGTACGTTACCTGCCCAGGCTGTGTGCGCTGTACTGACTTCACACGGCCTCTTTATTGTCTGAGTTCCTTCAATCCTCATGCATGTCACGCTTGAACACCCTGAGCTCCACCTTCATGATCAAATTAATGGCTGTTTAACAGATGAACATCACAGGACCAGAAAGGAAGTTTATCCACATTTGACCTTCTCGTACACGTCTGTTACACCCAGTTACAAGTGGCTGCTAACATGTAATCTTGCATCATCACCGTCTGCTTTGCTCAAGTCTGAGTCTGAGTCCCATCAGGCCATGAGTTTGGATAAAATCCCTCTGACCATCCAGCCTCATTTTCTTACCTGCGCTGACACCAGGACAGTTTGGATGCAGGCAGTCATTGCTTCCTGGACTGACTTTGTCCTCGGTCTTTTAAGCATATGTGAATGAGTTGTCAGGTCAGTGTAACACTCTTGACACTGTGTTCAGATCACTTCACTTCATGATAAACCAAGGAGCTGGTTTAACTTGGAATTTGTCATCATTACTCTTTGTGGCTTTGTCTTACTGCTGCCATGTGTTTGTCTGTTATAAACATGTGCTAGATTTTATTAATTGTTTGATTCAGAGTTAGACTTCCCAGAATCAGAATCTGATGTAACATTTGTGAAGCTGAGGGCAGTTTTCCTCAGTAAAGAGCTTCTGAAGAGAAGACAGGTCCATTCAGTCCTGCATTTACAGCTCGGGCTACCAGGTCACACCACGGGACTCAACCGAGCTCCCACTCCTCTGGCTCAGAGTTCTGATTTGTCCTCAGGGGTTGACTGACAGCTGGAGCTGTGTGACTGATTGCTATGTAAGCATAAAATAGCAAAGTGGAGACGACACGTGAGTCGTGGCAGGGAGCTCACACTTACCATGAGTGAGCTGTGTGTTGTGTCTGAAGCTGTGTGTTGTTCTGTGTTTTGCCTGTACTGCTGCCGGGGTTCAAGGATGATGGCTGGGAATTACTGACTGATACCGACTCGCAGGGTGTTGTCTCTGCTGTGAACAGTAGCTTTGTGAGTGAGAGCCCGCAGGCGGCTCTGTCAAAGAAATCTGAATATTGCATAAGGAAAGCAGGGTTGTCAGGGCTGCATTCAGGTTTATCTTGTTACGATGAAAAGCTGGAATTCATGTGTGGTTATCATTCAGTTGAATGAATGAATGTGTTTAAGCTATAAAAGACTGGAGTCCCTGCATTTCCTGTAAACGTATTAGCACAGCAACATCTTCTTCTCTTCCCCAAACTCTTTTTATGCAGAGGTTTCTGGGTTGAGATACTGAGATATATGAGGATATTTTACTCTGATCAAAAGCTCTCGACTTCCCAGATGTCAACTTTTCTTTTTTCCCAGTTGGACCAGAGGCTTCAGTTTGTATTGCCAGCTCAGCACCTTAAGCAGTTACACACCCAGGTTTAGAACTGACTGATGTACTGACATGTGTGAAAGGGGGGTATTAATAGGAATCAACATGCAGCTGGTGTCGTTATTGTACAGGACAGTTTTGGCATTGAAGCAATGATCCAGCTGTTGTCCAGTCAGCTCAACTGTAAGATGTCTAACGCGAGCTTTAACTAAAGTTACTGCTGCTGTCGCTGTTTTGCAGGCAATAGCAGTTTCAGAGCCTTTGAATGACAGTGTGGTTCATGGTGGTACATTTGTCATCCAGGTCATGGTACACAGCAAAACGTCAGCAGCGTGTGGCTGGAGCTAGCTTCCACCTTGAATGCTTCACTTTCGACAATGTGCTGAACTTTATCCCAGTCTGCTCAGTTTACACATTCTGACACCAGATATCGTTCTGGATCCAGCTGCTCATTTACCTGCATGTGAATCTTTCTCTGGAATGTTGGTTTTACCTGAGCACAGGTGGAAACAGCTGAAAGGTGGCAGAAAACGTGTTGCTGTGTTGTCTTTTTCTCTACAAAGCTGCCAGAGCTCGTAGCTCCAGCTGAGTGGAATGAACAGATCCACAATTAGAAATATGAAAATGCATGTTTTCATTGTGAAAGTAACTCAGCTTCCATGTTGCATTGCTGCAACAATAACACTGACCTCTGGGTTACCTTGAGTGTCCTGGTTGACCTGAACACACACACACACACACACACACACACACACACACACACACACACACACAGTCTGACCTTTCTGGATCGTATTCACTGAATGAATGAACAAATGAATGGCCACTCTGGTCTCCAGTAATCCCACCAACAGAAGAAAGTCCTGAGCCAGCAGGAACCTGAGGGTTAGCTTAGCTTAGCTTAGCTTGCCTGGCTCTTACCCCCTGTTCTGTTCAGACTATGTGTACACACACACACGGCAGAGCTGTGTTGAAACATTCATACAATAAATATTAGTACTAATAAAAACATAAAAGATGACAGAGAATTGGGAATTGCTCTCGTTATCTGCTTTTTCCTGTCATTATTTAAGAGAACATCAGCATCTGTGTGGGTGAGGTCCTTGCTAAAACGTGACGGTGACATATCAGAGCGTGTGTGTAGGTCTGAGTGTGTTCATGTGTGTCTGTGTATAAGACGACGTCGGCTGGTGTTCAGTTACTGACAGAGACAGACAGCTGAGCAGAGGAAGCCCACAGTCAGCTTCCCTAAACCTGCCACAGGTCCCTGCTGGGTATCGGCCTCCAGCCACATTTATTTTAGGATGCTTCCTTTTACTGTTTTTATTTCACTTTCACAGTTAACCAGCTGTCACTTTGAGCCTCTTTGCTTCGTGCTCTTAGCTCATAACTGGCTGTTAAAACAACTGCCGAAATTACCACAGAATTTTAGACTGAAAACTGTGTTTCCTGCAGGGCTCTTGTATATGATGGTAAGATCCTAGTGTAAGGTGTTTCTGCTGTTTTGTCCACTCTCTTATATTGCAGTCGGCTGAGGAAAAGACAAGCAACATTTGGACAATAAAGTGAAGAAGGAACTGTTGTTTCCTAACAACATTGTGGCTTCTTATTTGGAAACCTTTAAATATCGTGTTGCTCATTAGTTCCTGTTCCTACAAGGTTGAGTCAGTCTTCACCATACCTGTCACAATCGACACGCTCAGCATTATCTGGATCCGTTGATTATAAGTCACCGTCCATCCAGCAAGAGTCATGGCTGCCACTGAAAACAGCTTTCAGACCTGTGCTTATTAACTGCAGTCACCATTCAGGGATGAGTCTCCCTTGACATGAGCCCAAAAATCAGAGCTTGTGTGTTAACTGAGAATGTGAGTTTTCACTTGAATTGTTATCCATGTAAATGTAACACACCTCTTGCTTTCTTCTTTTTTCCACCCCCATCCTCATGTCCCTCCTTTCTCCTTCATTCGTCTCACTATTTCACCGTCTGTCTCTCTAGGTATTAAAAATGGGGTGAAGGGAGAGTCGGGTGCCAGCGACGATGAGCTGACGTCTGATGTTCTCAGCCACTACAGCAGTGCCAGTGAAAGCACCTCTGTGCTGGAGGAGGGCACAGGTCTGTACACACACACACACACACACACAGGCTTTTCAGTATTTATTTTGGATCATAGCCAAAGTACTGCTTACACACACTGAAGGAAATGCAGTCAAAATTTTATACTGCATTTTGATCCATAGTGAAACTCTCATTACTTTATATGCTTAAACATGTGTACTTGCTGTGTGTGTGTGTGTGTGTGTGTGTGTGTGTGTCTGTCTGTCTGTCTGTCTGTCTGTCTGTCTGTCTGTCTGTCTGTCTGTCTGTCTGTCTGTCTCGACTGGCCAAACAGGAGGGGAGCAGGTGGATGAGCAGACTGCTCAGGAGGAAACAGAGGACAAGCTCAAGCAGTGTATAGACAACCTGATGGATAAGAGGTGAACTTTCATCCAGTCACTATTGATAATAAAAACAGGAAGTAACATTCCTAACAGTCGTGTTCTGTTTGTGTGTCTCTCTCAGCGCTAAGACGCGTCTGGCAGGCCTGGAGTCGTTGCGACAGGCCTTCTCCTCCAGACTGCTGTACGACTTCCTGACAGAGAGACGCCTCACCGTCAGCGACTGCTTGGAAAGGAGCCTTAAAAAAGGTAAGAACAAACAGATTATTAAAGCTTTGTCTCCTCTTCAGAGCTGCTGTAATCCTGTTTCTCGAGGTGGAACAGACAGACACTCAGTAAGTGCAGTTACTGAAATGATAAGTTTATGTTGCCTCCAGGCAGCGGGGAGGAGCAGGCCGCGGCAGCCACAGTCTTCGCCCTGCTCTGTATCCAGCTGGGGGGTGGAGACGAGGCAGAGGAGGGCTTCAAAATGCTTCGCCCCATCCTCACCGCCATTCTGATCGACAGCAGTGCCAGCATCGCCGCCCGCCAGAGTGTGAGTATTCCCATAAACCCTCTGTGATATTGTGCAAAGCTTTGGGTAGAGAATAATCTCTCGCTCACAGCCACCTCTGCAAAGCAAAGGACAAGAAGAGCAGGTCAGCTCGGACACATGCGAGCATTCGTATGGACCTCAGCTTAAAACTCGGGAAGCAATGTGACACCATAAAAGTGTCAGAACAACAATAAATCCAAAGACATCTGGTTCGGCCGAGAGTTCACTGAGTGCAAAGTCTGCGATGCATTTCCCACCCAGCTGATCTCACTCTCACCTCTATTGTTGTCAACAGTCAAGTGAGTCAGAGCTCAGACATTCAGTTAACAACATTAAAGGAAAAGACCAGTTCAAAAAATGTGTAGCTCATTCTCTCGTAGTGATTTTGGGCAAATTCAGTTTTAAGGTGGACTGTCTACTTAAGGAGAACCTTCCAGCCCGATGAGGTTTTAGCTTTGATGTTTTAGGTGTCAGCTGCTTTTTTCAACCCACTGCATCAATGTTGGAAACAAACAGAAGACACAAACACTGGACAGTGTCTGGGGCCTCTTGAGGACCACTCCCACAGTGTGACATCGACTGCAGCTGTTTTGGACTCTCAGGGTTTGCTCAACAGCTCAACAGCTAAAAACCACATTATTTACAACTTTGGACTTTGTGAAAACATTAGCAAACCAGGACAGAATAGCAATTTAAAAGTTGGCTTGGTTATTTCAACTAAGAAATTGCATTAGCGTCATGGTTGCAACCCAAGTGTAATGGTCATGTGATCACAGCTTCACTCTGTCTGTCCTTGTTTTTTTAAATGTCAATGCTTATTTGACTTTGCTTGCATCTGTCTCCATCAGTGTGCCCGGGCGTTGGGGATGTGCTGCTATGTCTCTGCTGCTGAAGATGGAGAGGTGAGAACAGTTCTCAGTGATTGAATGTTGAAGTCTTGCAGGGGTTTACAGGGAATTTCCCCTTTGTTACCTCCACAGCTGATGTATAAACCAAACTACAGCAGCTGAACAGTTGTATCGTGCTGTTACACATCAACAGTTTGTCTTTCTTTCTCATCACTTGTTACATTTTCTCTCTTTTCTCCCCTGAACATCCACACTGACCCTCCCAGGACTTGATCAAGTCGTTGGCTCTTCTGGAGAGCGTCTTCATGTCTTCCTATCCCAACAGAGAGGGAACTCTGCCCACACCCAAACCCGGCAGTCCAGGCCTCCACAGCGCCGCCCTGCAGGCCTGGTCCCTGCTGGTCACCCTCTGTCCTGCATCTAGACTGACTGTGCTGCTTGACCTGTGAGTGAAACAAACTGTGTTCAAAATGAAAATAAAAGTCTGCCTCAGTGTGGACTAGAGAATAAATCTGCAAATGCGTCAGTAATCCTGTGTCTTGTTTCGTTCCGTTAAGTTTTATGAACGTGACATTTTGATAAATCATTTTGCCAAAGTAAAAGTGTTCAACAGCGACGAGTAGTGTGACTAAAAGTGATTCCCTCCTTGTAGTCACCTCCCCAAACTGCAGGCGTGTCTGCAGAGCAGTGACGTGAACTACAGGATCGCAGTGGGAGAGACCATCGCCCTGCTGGTGGAGCTGGGACGAGATGTGGACGAGGTAAACGCACACACAAATACTATCTATACTTCTTACCATTATGCCCATATCTACAGATGACGGCTTTTTCTGGTTTTAATGTGCGTTATGTGCTTCCATTCTGTCAGGAGTTCGAGGTGGAGGACAGTGAAAGTCTGTGTCAGTGTCTGAAAAGTTTAGCAACGGACGGCAACAAGCACCGAGCCAAGAATGACAGGCGGAAACAGCGCTCCATCTTCAGAGAGGTCTTACATTACATCGAGGTGTGTTTTATAGCTGCAGCCATTATATTTGTTATTAATGTCCCGACTTTTGCTAATAGTGTAAACATCACTGCGAAGGGTTTATTCTTGTTTCCATGTTACTTTTTTTGGCTTTGACTTTGTGACGTCCCCTTTCTTCTCCTGCAGAACGAGGACTTCACAGAGGAGAGGATCAGGTTTGGAGTGGAGAGCGTTTACATCGACAGCTGGATGAGGAGGAGAATCTACGATGCCTTCAAAGAGATCATGGAGTCCGGAGTCCGACACCATCTACAGGTGAGGAAAACACACTGAAGCCAGCTGTGTATTTGAGGTGAAATCGAGTTTGGTGTGTTCTCACAGGAATAATGTTGTTGCCCTAATAATGCTGCATATGGCTTCCATTGCCGCAGTGTGGGCGAAGAGAAAGTTGTTCACGCAGCCTCATTCATGGCTAATTTTCTGTCACTAGCACTTGGTCAGCAGTGTCATGTTATTGCTTTTGTGCCACATATTTTTTGCGTTCCTCCCATCGAGTGATACTAGTTTTCGTTTTCAGGCCAGAGCAGAACAAACAGCAGAAGCTGAGTAGGAATCCTGTTATTTGTCTGCAGAGCCAAGCAGCAGCAGGCTGTGAGCCCAGCCAATGAAACGCACACAATGAGCACACCTACACATGCACCACATACTGCATGTGTGGGCAGGTCCCACTGCCTCGCTGTTAAAATGTATTTTGTATAAATAAGCTGAGCAATAATGCACAAACACTCTGCAATGAGACATGCAGCGTTTTAGCAGAGTGTCACATACTGCAAAACGTATCCACTAATGACGCATTAGAAAGGACATGTTTGATGAGGTCCTTGGAAGCACGATGAGTTTACACTTCAGTTAATTCAATTACATTCTCCGTGTTTGGTTAGTTGGACATTTACATGTTGTAAATTTTGTTGTGTGCTTTTGCTTTGGTGCAGTTCAACCCGCTCCTGAGAGACATCTTTGGCCTCGGCCCTCCCCTCATCCTGGACTCCTCTGTCAAAGGGAACAAGATCTCTCGATTTGAGAAGGTAACAACACCTCGTCTGCCCTTGAATCTCAACCCGCACACTGGAACGATCCATCCATGGAGTGTGCGATTGCATTTTTCAGTATTTTTCTCCTCTTCTCTCGATCATGCTGCTTGCTTGTTGTAAACTGCTGCTGTGGTGGAAGTACAGCTTCAAATGCCACAAAATAGAAAAGGTTCTTTCTGTGTATGTAAGTATATATATTTTTGCACTCATCTCTTTTATCTTTTTTTCTTCGACAGCATCTTTTCAACTCAGCTGCCTTCAAGGCCAGGACGAAACAGAGGAACAAGGTCAGGGACAAACGGGCTGACGTCATGTGAGACAGAGGCCAAGGATGGAGCGAGGAGTGAAGTGGAGGAGTGAAGTGGAGGAACTCTCTGGGCTCCGTTGAGATGGATACAAAACGATGCCTTCAGCTGTCAGACACACAAAGATTCAACATACTCTTAACAGGGCTTTTTTTCACTTGTGCTCTTCACCTGCAAAGGAATTCTCCTTTGATTTACGATGGCCAACATTTACAGCTGCTCCTGCTGGCAGATGTGCTTTTCGCTCAGTTCTGTATCCGAGTGGATAGCGACTGTAAAACGACGCTAAACCTCTTTTATGAGGGATTAAAACAACGTCATTACACAGGAGAGTAAATTTTCAGATATCAAAAAGGTCTTTTATTCATTTTACTGAGACAAATACAGAGAGAGTAAAGTATTGAGTCTCATTGTAGGATTTTTAACACTTTGTGGTACAGTTGAGATCTTTGGAAGCCTTTCATGTTACACTCTGAAATCCTCTTTGGTGCTGATGGGTATTGTTTGTGATACTCATGTTGAACTGCTGCCCTGTGGCTTGACATTCAAGTCTTTTTAATCCTCATTTCTGACTTCTGTTCCCTCACAAAGTCACTTTTCCAGGACGTAACCAGTCCCGGTTAATCTCTGAAGCTTAATGTTCGAGCATCCACTTCTGTAACAAAAAGCAAAAAAACCAACCACAGATTGTGGAAAAACTCTCCTCTGCTCTGGGCTGATGTTTCCTCGTTGCCCTCTGTCATCCTCTGTTTCTACACCCAGACCGGCTCCTTCAGCTGCCAAACCTGAAACTGACTTCACAAACAATGCAACCTAAAAAACAAAATGTGTGTGGTGTTTTGTGTGAGTGTGTTTTATTTGAATTTTATTTAACATCATGACATAGAACACAAAACCATATAAAGAAGAAGATGCCTAATTAAAAATCAAAGAGTTATTAGGAATATTGTCATCTTTGTATTGATTTTTTTGGGGGGGGTATGTTTTAAACATTTCTGGTGGATAATTGTTTTACTTTCTAATTTATTAAAAGAGCAGTACTGTGTGATTTTTCTGAAATTTAAAAAGGCTAAGAACTGTTTACAGACACAGTTGTGGGACGACAAGAAGAATTTCTAGTTTTTTTTCATGTATATTTTTGATGGGGGTTGGTGGGTCAAACAATCTATCCATGTATAGCAGATAGACTGTCTATAGGGATTTATGGTAAGATGTGTACTTGAAGCATTAGCTGCATTTTCCCTCTGATGAGCAGTTCATACAAACAGGCCACAGACCAGAGCTGCGGACAGACGTTTGCTGGTGGTCAGGTCATCATCTATAGTTCAACGTGCTCCTGATTGATTCTGACACTATCGACATGTTTGATACTGAATTTCAGTACTTTGGTGAAAACGTCTCAACTTTTCACTTTGTTTCCCACCAAACTGTCTTATCAGTGTTTCTGGAGTTGCAGCACGTGGACAGAAGTTTAACTATAATAAAGATTATTTGAGCTCTTTCTCTGTCTCTTGTGATTCCAAAAAGTTGTTTTTTAAAATGAGATATGAGTTTTTGTCCTAGAAAGACCAGATTTGGTCAAAATAAATGCTCATACACATTGATGAGATAGTAACTTAGAATAGAATCAGGTTACTACAGATACTCTCAAGAAAGGTCAATGTTGGCCTGAGGCACAGACATGACAAGTTTAGTAAGGACTTTTTTTCTGTAGACAATCCAGGAAATTAAATATTAAATTATAAAATGTTTATAACTAATATTCTCCCGAAATAATAAATAAATGAATAAAATAAGTAATGCATAACTAATAGATAAATGTAATAAAGTAATGGAGGGTTACAATGACCTGATGATCCTCTGCTGCCCCCTGGCGGTCACTTCCCCCGCACTGCACCCCTCCGGCTTCTTCCTCAGTGGTTTCGTCCATTCATGAGTTCAACATGGAGGCGCAGCTGAAGCCACAATCACTGTTGAAATGTTGACTCGAGTCCAGAGGAGGAAACAGAACCATTGACACACTGATGCGGAGACATTGATGGACGGAGCTGCGGTCAAACCCGGACCAGTTTAACCCGGTTTGACCCGGTTTAACTTCACTGTTAGTGCACGAGTTGGTACTTTGTCGTCCATCGTCCATGTGAGAGACAGACTGCTGGTTTACATGTGAGCTGTGCGTGTGTGTGTGCGTGTGTGTGTGTGTGCGCGTGCGTGGACAGATGGAGCCCGGACACATCAGCGGGCTGTTCTCAGAGATCAGCGGCCTCCCTGCGCCCCTCAGCGCCCGAGTGAGGGAAGAGCAGCTGCCCGAGGCCCGGGTGATCACCGTGACTGCAGGTGGGACACACACACACACACACACACACACACACACACTTCACTGACATAATGCATCTCTAACCTCTGACCCTAACCATCACAACTGAATGTCTAATCCTAACCTTAATCTAATTGTGACCCTAAAACCAAGTCAAACAGTTTGTCCCTCAGGTTGATGTGTAGTCAGGTTAAAACTTTCAGAACCAGTGGTTTACTGACAGAATCGTCCAGTTGTCTCAGGTTGTTTTCTGACAGAAATGATGCTCTAAACTGAAGGAATGAAAAACATGGATCAGCAGCCTCTGACTTTAAGTCATGGTGTGAATCAGGTTTGTTTCCTGTGAGCTTTCAGGCTGATCTTTAGGTCAGTCTCCTTCGTCCAACAGATGTCTGGTGTTCAAAGCAGACGTTTTGGACTGATGAAGGCACAAGACTCACAATATTGAAAGTGGAGGTCGTTAATCATCTGGGGAGTGTGAATGTCCACAGTAAACTTCCTGGACATTCTTCCATTTGTTTATGAACGTTTGAATTTGTTAATATGTCCAGAGAGAGATGATGAACGTCCAAATCAAATGACACTCTGTCCTGTAGTCGTCCAAATATCCTGGTCTCCTCCTGTGATCACATGAACCTGAATCAGCAGGAAATGAAAGATGTCCTCACTTGACTTGGATTTCGTGACAGGCTGGTGGTCAGAGGCGCTCTGGGACTGACACCAGCGATCTCGTCTTAAGGGTTTAAAGGTTTACAGAGTAAACCCATCTGCCCGTCTGGGAGAACACCATTCAACCCGACTGCTGCTTATCAGCTGTTGTACAGTTCATGGGCTTGTGGGTCGAAGACGCTCGAGCAGCAGTTTAAATGGCCTTCACATAACTTAAAACATTATGTGACACCTTCAGGTGATTAAAGAGCTGTCGTGATCATATGTGTCAAACAAGAGATTTTAAAGCTGGACAGTAAACATTAGAATCACAGATGTCAGTGACCAGTAAATGTACATTTTGATAGTAAACATTACAGGATGATACATTATTTGTATTAATTACTCTAATTATGATCCTTTAAACCAGATGTGAGGTTGAAGGTTTCACCTCTCCATGTTTATATCACATAGAAATAACTGAGCTTCTCTTTATTGATCCTGACTCTGGAGAACTTCTCCCTGTTTCTCCGTCCAGACTGGAGTCAGAGCGATGTGGTCCGAGGATCCAGGCTTCACTTCTCGCAGCAGTGGACTCTGATCACAGACAGCAACGACCAGAAGACCATCAGGACCGTCCTCCCACCAGGACCCTGTGTGCCTGTGTCCAGAGAGTGAGTACACACACACACACATGCACACACACACACCGTCATGTTTCCCAACAAATCAGAGACACTACATCGAGTTACATTCACTTCCTGGAGACTCGGCCTCACCTGAACCACTTCTTCCCTGACGTTAGTAAAATATGAACTGATCTCCAAAAGACCTTTAATATCTAAAACAAGATTCCAAAGCAAGATTAGTATATTATTTTAGTTGTGTACAATTTTAGAGTAAAACCAAGGAAAGTGAGATATTTGAGCTAACAGCTAAATTAGCCTGTCAGGACTGTGGCTCGTTCACAGTCATTGTTTCAGCGCGTTACAAACACTCGTCCCAACAGTCGGCAGCCGTGGGCTCCTCTCAGCAGCTGCCTCACACTCTGACAACCAAAATAACTGACGCCCACAAACCAGGAGAAGACGATAAGAAGATAGCAAAGTGTTCTGATGTGGCTCAGTTTGTAAAGTATTTAAGAAATGGCAGTTAACAGGAACAGTGGAGATGAAGTTGAGGTCTGAAAGACCAGGAAAACTCTGCTTGTAGGATTGTTAGGAAGGAAAATGAAAAGTCCCATTTGACTGTAAAACACCTTCATGAAGATTGAACAGCCTCTGGAGTGATGGTGCTCTGCTCTTCAGAAGATCAGCAGCATCAGATATGAACATTTGGTCATTCCTTTATTGAATGTTCTACGTTGTAAATAACGTCTCATCGTTCATTTCTTTCAGAAAAACGGTCACACTTTTCAGAATTGTGTTAGAAAACATTAAATGATTGTCAAACAAACAAACTCTGGCCAAGTTCAAGTGTTTTAACTTGGACTAAACTGGATGTGATTACAGGTGCAACAGAACTTTTAACCAGCGAGGGCAGTGAAACACTTTCAGCCTTGTGTTCAGTGTCTTTAACTGAGACTCTTCTTTTGTCTTCAGGTTGCTGAGTGGACTGTCGCCCGTCCGAGGCCTGAGGGCCATTGTCAGGGACACAGGGGGCCACCAGCTCCTCGAGGTGAGAAAGACGGACGGACATGTCCTCTGTAAGATCAGTGTGTGAGCATTTTGACAGGCTGTTTGTTAAGATAAGATAAAGCTTTATTCGTCCCACAGTGGGGAAATTCACACAATTTCACACAGTTCACAGTTCACACAGTTCATGACTGTTGCTGTTCAGATATGGGACCATCACGGCCTCAGGAAATGCCTCAACCTGACGGCTCTCAACCAACACGGCAGAGTGTACGACGACGGTGAGACGCATGTTTCAGCTCAGCATCGTTGATCCACACATCAGCATATACAGTGTAGTGTTTCCCACTTTTGAGAAGTATGTAAGCTACTGTGCTCTTGTGTGTTCATGTGTTTCTATAACTTATTTGTGTGTGTGTGTGTGTTTCCAGCCCAGTTTGGCTGTGTGTCATGGTCAGAGTGTGAGAACAAACTGCTGTATGTAGCTGAGAAGAGCAAGAACTCTTCAGTCGAAACACATGATGGGAAATCTGCATGTGGGAAGGTATTACACACACACACTCACACACACACACACACTCACACACACTCACACACACACGAAACAGAGGATTACAACTGCACAGAGAAGTGATGTGTACATGTCTCTCATTTTGCTTGTGTGTTGTTGTGCTGGAACAGGACCGGAGTGTGTACTGTGAAGACTGGGGCGAGGCTCTGACCAACAAGAGCGTTCCGGTGATTTGTGTGGTGAGTCTGCAGAGCGGCTCCGTCAGCGTGCTGCAGGGCGTCCCACCTGACGTCTCCCCTGGACAGGTGAGGACAGAGACAGTCCACTTGGCTTTTTACACATGGTAGTTTTGATCTTTTTTTTTCTCTAACTCTCAGTGTGTGTGTGTGTGTGTGTGTGTGTGTGTGTGTGTGTGTCCTCCTCCTCCAGGCTCTGTGGGCTCCTGGCAGTCAGTCTGTGGTTTTTGTTGGTTGGTACCACGAGCCCTTCAGACTTGGACTGAAGTTCTGCTCTAACCGCAGGTCAGATATCTGCTTTGTTTTCAGTCAGCCTGAGTCAGCATGAAAAACTGCAACAGCAGCAACTTAAGTCAACTTAAGTTAAGAAAAACACAGAAATAATATCAAGTGAAATTTATTTATATGGCTGAAAAAATCAAGTTTTGATTGGGATTTTCATAAACACACTTCTTTTTTTAACACATATTGTATATAAAAGCACTAAAAATGGTCATTTATATATAATATGAGTCATTATCATGATATAAAGTACAGTTTATTTGTGTAACAGGCTTCAGACTAAACTGTGTCACTTTCATTTTGTGTCTCTTCCTGTTTCAGGTCATCGTTGTTCAGGCTGGACCTGGATGGAAACTGTGGTGAGCACATGGTCTTTGTCTCTTTGTTAATGAATCAACTCACACGCTCTCTCTGCTCTGCCCGTCTGATCCCTGTACGTCCTCCTCCCTCCACACCAGAGCGTCTGTCTGGGGACAACCTGTCCGTCTCCTGTCCCAGGCTGAGTCCGGACGGCTCCACGCTGGTCTACCTGCAGGGTCGAGTGTTCGGTCCTCACAACCAGTGCCTCAGTCTGCAGCAGGTAGGTGTGTGTGTGTGTGTGTGTGTGTGTGTGTGTGTGTGTGTGTGTGTGTGTGTGTGTGTGTGTGTGTGTGTGTGTGTGTGTGTGTGTGTGTGTGTGTGTGTCTGTCTGTCTCTGTTTTCCTGCTGTTAACAGTGACTGTTGATCCTCCACAGCTGGACCTGAAGAGTGGCAGGACGTCCACACTGCTGGATGTTGTCCACAGACCACAGACTGGTAGGTTACTGTAATCCAGTGGGGATTGTAGTGTTTTTTTAAAATGACTACTACTGATTATGTAATGAAACACATTCACGGTCCCCAGAGGATGAATCCTATTGACTTGAGTGATCCTCTGCCTTTTGCTCTGGCGCCACCATGAGGTTGACTTTTGTGATTTTGAGTGAAATGTCTCAGCAACTGTTTGATGGATTGTGGTGAAGTTATGGTTCGAGACGTTCTTAATGTAGCATGCTAACATGCTACATTAAGATGAATATTGCAAAACATCAGCATGTTGACATTTTCACTGTGAGCAGGATGATGTGAACATTCAACTCTTAATAAACTCTTAATCCAGTTTAAATTCATTTTCTTTACATTTTGTACAGTGTGAAACATCATGACTCTTCAATTATTAGAGTGAACTTTTGTACAGTTATAGTGTATTTTGTTCCATGATGTTAAAGAGTTATCATTAAAACAGATGATATTTTAAAACCTGACTTTACATGTTTCCTCTTAAAATGGCGGCGTAAGGTTATATGTGAACATTTCAGCCTCCAGAAGATCAGTTTCTGTAGTTTAATGAACTTATTGACTAAGCAACTTATTAACTTAGCAATAATATTATTATAAGTAATAAAGTTTGAGTTCCTCAAATTTTATATTACTGTTTAGCTTCAATAACCAACTCCAGCTGAACCAATAACAACATGTGGGTTAAAGTTATTTCTGGAAACATTCAGAAATGAGACGTTAATATTTTGAAGTTACAAAAACTTTATTGTATTTTTCCACAGTTCAGTTTAACATTACATAACATTAGTTAACAAACATGGAGGGTTTTTATTTCCCAACCTCACACAGACGCTTTTATTCTAAAGTATTAACACCATAAACTATAACACTTCACACTTCAGCAGCTTTAATAACTGAAGCTACCAGACGCTCCCGTTAGCATCGTTAGCTTAGCTCAACCTCCACCGTCTCCCCCCGGAGAAACTCGTCCCGGACACCCGAGAGAAACACAGTCAACACGGCAGCACAGTCAAACTCCAGCCAACAAGCAGCTCCACAAACACCAGAACAAACTCACCGAGAAAACAGCGCAGACGTCCCGGACAAAGACCCCACACAGCCGGCGGCAGCTAGCTGGAGCCCGATGCTAATTCATTAGCATGTTTACTAGTAAAGGAAAAACAGTCTGTTAGTACAATTATCAGAACAGCAGCCGAGTTATTGATCCAGTGTTTACACGAAAAATGATCCGAAAGTCAAAACCAGCACAAACAGCTGAAGTTCAGTGACTGAATGACAGCTGTCAATCAAAGTGACGTCGCTCTTCATTATGCATCATTTTAGATTTTAAACGAGTGAGTTATAAAAAAAAATTCACCTCTCGCACAGTTGATGTCATGAAGGAAAAATCTGCTGAAGAGACTAAAGCCATTTTTTGTACCAGGCTGTAAACATGTTTTCTTCTGCTATAAAGTTGGACATTTTAACGTAACGATCAAATGCAATTGACTCCCTCTAGTGTTCATTCGAGGAACTGCAGCTTTTGGTATTTTGCGTTGGCTTCATTTTCAGACCCGGAGGTTGATGCTTGGTATCAACTTGCTCATTATTCAATACTTTCCTTACAAATGCAGTCCTTGTTTGGTCTATTATTGTCCAGTTTTTGGAGTGACTGTCAGGATGAAGTTGGTAATTCTTGAATGAACTAAAATTGGCAGGTGCAACAAAATCCTAATAAAATGTTCTTAATGAAGCAGGATAAAAGCTAATATAAGGAGAGTGAAAGTACTCGGTGGAAGACCGGAGATTTTAAAGGTGTTTTCTGTCCATGTGTCTGTTTCAGGTGAGTTTGCAGGTGTGTATGAAGCTCTGCCCCCCTGCTGCTGGTCTGCAGACAGTCAGAGGGTGGTGTTCAGCAGCGCCTGCAGAAACTGGAAGGTAACAACCTGATGTTTAAGGATCAGTTTGACGTCACTGGTTCACATGTTTGTGTGATCTGTCCAAAAGCCAAAATGTAAAAACCACAACGTGTGCTCGTCAGTGAGCTTTCGAGGTTCTTGTAGGTGGATTTAGTTCCCTTTGGACAGAGTCAGGCTAGCTGTTTCCCTTTGCTTCCAGTCTTTATGCTAAGCTAATCAACTCCTGGCTCTAGAAGAATAATCAACACACAAACATGAGTGGTGTCAGTGTTCGTGTCTGTCAGCGAGAAATTTGAATTTGAATTTGTGCTCATCACATCGTCATAACCACATTTCCATGACTCCTTCTCTTCCCTCTCTGTCAGGATCTCTTCGTGGTCGACAGAAGATCAAAAAAAGTTACCTCCCTCTCTGATAGTAAGAGTCCGTCCTCTCCTCGTCCTCCTCCTCCTCCTCCTCTCTCTCTTCTGTCCTCATCTCCATCTCTTCTTTTCCCTCCTCCTCCGTCTCCTGTCTGTCCTACTCCCCTCTCTCCCATGTTTCCTCCTCCTCCTTCCCCCTGTTGGCCTCTCCATCCTCCCCAATCCCCCGTTTTTTTTCCTTCTCCTACTTTTCCTCCCCCTCCTCCTGCTGTTCCTCTGGCATCTCCTCTAACTCCTACTCCTCTCTCCCCTCTTCTTCCACCTCCCCCTTCTCCTTTTGCTACACTTCCAGGTCCTACCCATCTTTATTACTCTCACCTTCCTCCTCCTCCTCCTCCAGATCCTCTTCCTGATCCTCCTGCCCTCCCTCCTCCTCCTCCTCCTCCTCCTCCTCCTCTTCCAGATCCTCTTCCTGGTCCTTCTCCCCTCGCTCCTCCTCCACCTTCTCATCTTCATCATCAGGAGCACAAGAGAGATCAGGAAGGTATGACAAGACCAACAGGTTTCCTGTTGCCACCAACATCCTACTGGGGAATTTTTAAATGAAGCCAACAGTTGCAGAAACAGGAGCACACGATTACTTCAATTACTTCGTCAATAGTAGTGATTATTGCTTTTGTTGAGATTTGTATTCTAAGTGAGCTGAATACAAGGAAGCAGGAGCTGAATTAACAATTAAGATAATTTAACAATTCAAAGTAAAACGAGTTTATTTCAAATGCATCTTCTTCTCATCATCTACATCTGAGATTTGGATACACACGATCAACACCTGTATAATTTAATATGTGTACATTATAACTTTAAAAACTTTTACCAGACCTTTATTCCTGTGTTTGTTTCCCCTCTGTTGTGTCTCTCTCTGTCTTTCCTTCATCACTTCTTTCTCCTGTCTCCTGCTTCTTCCTTCGTGTTGCGTCTCCTGCAGGTCTCTCTGATCTTTCCAAAGTTTACGGCAGCTGGAAGCTGCTGACGCTCCAGAAGGACCTGATTGTCGTCTGCTGCTCCAGCCCCAACACACCTCCCACTCTGGTCGGGCAGCGCGCACAAACACATACACACACACAAACACACACACACACACACACACATTCACACATATGAGAGACACGACACCAAGCAATATGCTAAAATATTGTTTGCCTTTTGATGCATTGTTAAGCAAGATTAGTTGGTTAAAAAATGAATTTACACAAGACTTTGCTTTGTTAACCGTGTGTGTGTGTGTGTGTGTGTGTGTGCGTGCGTGCGTGCACAGAGGGTGGGTTTCCTCCCCTTGGCAGGTGAGGCTGTGACCTGGCGAACCCTGCAGCAGCCCATCGTGACCTTTGACTTCCACTGGACAGTTCTCGATATAAAACCTCCACCAGAAGAGGAAAACACACATTACTGTGAGCATCACACACACACACACACACTGGGGCAAAATGATGAAGGTCAACCACTCCTTCAATATAAAACTTGCTGTTACTTTGCTCTTCTTCCTTTTTGTGTTTGTCTCACCAGCTGGTTTAGACTTCGGGGCTGTCCTGGTGAAACCATCTCGTCTCCTCCATGAAGCCAAGATACCGCTGGTCGTCTTCATCCATGGTGTGTGTTTACTTCACTGATGTGTGTGGTTGCTGTATTTAAGTTAAAAATATAACTTCATTTTCTATGTGTTTGCTCCACCAGGTGGCCCCCACTCCCAGTTCCCAGCAGAGTGGAACAGCACCACAGCTGGACTGGCTCAGCTCGGCTTCGCTGTGCTCATGGGTGAGACGCCTCGGTTTCCCTCACACACACACACACACACACACACACACACACATATATATCAGACACACATGCAACATAAAGTATTGGTATATGTATGAAAAACAGTTCAAAGCAAACTGCTTTTCAAAAGAAAATCAAGAGGTTTTTTTTTTGTTGAAAAACTGTAAAAAACTGAAAGAGTAAACCTCCTAAATTCACGCTGTCAAAGCTTGTCATCCCTCTCTCCCACCCTTTGTGTCTCTCTGTCTAGTGAACTACCGAGGATCGACAGGGTTCGGCCAGGACAGCATTTTGTCCCTGATTGGTCAGATCGGAAGCCAGGATGTGAAAGACGTGCAGGTACTGGCTGACACAGACTCCTGGATACAGTGAGGTTTGCAACAACCTTCAGAGTTAAATAGTCTGTGAAATATTGGAGAATCTCAGGTTTTGTGATGATTTGGGAGGAAAAAGGACAAATTGCAGGTAGAAGGCTTCCGAGCTTTTTCAGTCAATCGTGTTCATCCGCAAACAGCTCAGTGTCGCGCTGCAGCTGAAATGATTTGACCTGAGTGTCTTTACCCAGAGGGCCGTGCTGACTGCGCTGCGGACGGACAACGTGCTTGACCCCAAACGCTTGGCTGTGATTGGTGGTTCTCACGGGGGTTTCTTGTCCTGTCATCTGGTCGGCCAGTACCCAGACTTCTACCGAGCGTGTGCGGCCAGGAACCCTGTCATTAATGCAGCTACTTTATTGGGCACCAGTGACATAGTAGACTGGTGAGACACATGCACGTCCACAAGTCACCCACACACTGCAACACGTCCCAGCCAGTGAAGACTGACTCTCTCTCTGTGTCTCCAGGCGTTACACCAGCGTGGGCTTCCACTACTCATATGACCAGATACCCACTGCTGAAGCCCTGGCTGCCATGTTGGAGAAGTCTCCCATCACACATGCTGCTCAGGTCAGACACAAACAGATTTTAGATACAGTCTTTTAATCATAATGTACAAATAACCAAAATATTCATAGACCTGGATTTATGAGTAATTTTATATAGAGCAGCTTCTAGAGCCTGAAAAGCTCATTACATACCAAACTTTGAAAGTTGATGCTGATGCAGTTATGATATTTGTTTGTAGATCAAGGCTCCAGTGCTGCTGATGCTGGGAGGCAGAGACAGGCGAGTGTCTCCTCACCAGGGCCTGGAGCTCTATAAAGCACTGAAGAGCCGAGCGTTACCTGTCAGGTACAACAGAGCACACGTCAAACACACCCAATAAACAAACCTCAACAATCTGATCAAAGCGACTTGTGATTTTAAAGCAGATTCAAATTCAGCTCTTCCCCTCGTTCTGTTTGTCCATCCAGATTGTTGTGGTTTCCAGAGGACGGACACTCTCTGTCCAGAGTGGACACACAAGCCGACTGCTTCCTCAACACAGTGCTGTGGCTGCAGCAGCATGTCTGAACACACACACACACAGTTGACAATCTGGAGCACAACACTGCCTTTTTAACAACAAAAACACACTCTGTGTGTTTCAGAACAAAGTTTGTAAAATCATTTTCAAATCAAACCATGTAATAAAGAAAATCTTACAAAGCTGTATTGATCTGTACACTTGTCGTGTTTGAGTATTCGGTGCTACAGAAAGTGTCCAAAATTATTACTATTAAAACCCCAAATGAATAATAACTCTTTATACTTTATATTATAAACTTTATATTACTCATTACTCATCTGCCAGGATCACTATTTAATTTCCTGCTTGTTAAGACTGAGTCACATCTGCAGTCTGACAATATTTTCTGCAGTTATAGTGATTTGCACAGTGTCCAGCAGGTGGCAGCCTCTCTCTGTCAGAACATGTTCCTTTTGTCATTTATTCCATTCAAAATTTAAACCTGTTATCACATCAGCTGTATGATGAAATGTATATATGGCTGCTTTCAGTCTCCTTCTTTGTGGCCATATCACCACTCACTATCATCAGAATCAATGAGACCAGAGCTCAACGTGTTAAACAGACACATTTCAAAATGTGACATCTGAAGCCTTATGACCACACAGACCCACTACAGAGCTGAAAACCATCCAAACCACACGAAACCTAATCTGGCGTCTTCAATCGAGACTCTTGACCACCTTCCTCAGGGGGCTGCCCGAACAAATAATCTGCTGTAAACCTTCCGCCAAGTTAAGATCCGACAAAGCGATATCTTCCTGTCTCTTTCCCTCAGCTCCGGGTTTCTTGTCATGGCGATCAATTCTTGAGAAAGATATCTGGCCGTCTTGCTGACCAGATATTTACATGTCCTCCCCAGACACTGGATTACCTCGTCTTTCCTCCCTGGCACAGAGCAGGTCTTTCCCCTTATTTCTGGATTTCTTGTCGGTCGTTGGCTACACACAAATTCTGGGGTCAACATTACAGATTTTTATTCTCCACCACTCAGCAAACTCCAGCTTTGGCTGAAGATATTCTTGCTTTTCAACCACTTGTTTTCAAAGACAACCGGCTGTGTCGTGACCTCAGTTGTTCACATACTTGCCTGTATACTGTGTGTGCTACAGGAGAATACCAGCAGGGGGCACACCAGAGAAGATCATGCACGCAGCACGGGTCAAGCATGTTGTGACAGTGGTGAGTATGTTTCTATTGTTCTGCCAACATGAGAATTTTTTATTATATTTTCAGAAGTCCACACTGTGAGCCAGAGTGTCTCACTACTGCCCCCCACTGTTTATGTGCATATTGCATCTTGCGTATGTGTAGCATTAATTTCTGAGGACCAACGGTCCAAACGGACGCAGGATACATGAGGCAGCCAGCACACACACACAGGCAGTGGAGTTAAAAGCAGCTATATTTCTGGCCTTAGACGGCAAATCTTTATTCCCACCAACAAACCGTGTCCTGCTTTTCTTGTAAAAAGAATTAAAAAACTGTGAAGACATGTGGTGCACTGAGAGGGTTACTGAGGAAACCTCTGTTTGTCAGCACATCGGTGGCCTTGTTGCGACCTGATCCTGATCCTGATCCTGTGACAGTTCCACCACTTTCAGTTCCCACACAACACAAGTGGGCATTCCTTCACTTGATACTGGCGACAAATGAAATTCACAGATGCAGATTTTGGATGATTAAGTGGCCGAGATGACGCATCGAGGTGGTTGATATCTTCCAGAAGTTTCCTCTCATCCTGGTGTCCCAGACACAGCGGCGGTGTTAATTGTCCCCTCCACCAACACGCTGCTCTGTGGCCTTGACGGCAGCTGCTGCCTGGTGAAGTCACTGTAATGTGGGTGTTGGGTGAGGTCACCAATTTGAGAGATGGAGGGAGGAAAGGATGGAGAGAGAGAGAGACTGTGTGGATGAGGAATCGACACATAAAGAAAAGAGGAGAGAGACAGAAGCGACCGGGCGCCGGATGGAGGGAGAAGTTCACGGCGCCCCGTTGTGGTATTCTGGTGTGTGGGCCGGGACACAGAGACGAAGCATTGTTGGAAGCCAAAGACAGGGGAAAGACTCACGCTCACGCTGGATGAATGTAGGAGGTGGTCGCACAAAGAAAGGAAAGAGTGCGAGTGTGCTTTCTGACGCTGGGGGGACAAAGGGCCTTTTGGAGTCGGTTTGTTCTGGTGCTTCCCGTCTCCGGCCGGCTGCAGAGAAAGAGGGAGGAAACAGCAGAGACGATGGAAAAGAGCTGAACAGAATAAAACAGCCAGGTTCAGTGAAACTGTCCGACATCAGCAAGCGAGGGCTTCGTTCCCAAGGGGCCGTGAATTCACTCAGGGTAAATCTCCTGATTAGAACATGTCGGCCTGAGGACGGAGCTCGAGAGGAGCTCATGGAAAGTGTTCAGTCTTTGAGATATGAACGGGTTTGGAACATTTTATGACAATCTGCACATTCGATTTTCATCCTGTTCTTTTTCATTGTCTTTAATTTTTTTATATACAATCAGGATTCATCATCTATATATTTATCCATGAAGTATTTCTTGGCAGTCCGGCGAGCTCTTTGGATCAAACTGTTAAACTCTTAAATTAAAGGAACAGTTTGACAGAAAATACACTTTTCCTGCCAAGAGCTGAGAAGCTTGTCTCTATACTCAATATGAAGCAAAGTCTGGCTCAATCCAAAGGTGGAATAAAACCTGACCACCAGCACCTCCGAAGGAACAAGTTATATCTCGTTTGTACAAACCGAGTGGTAAAAATGAAAAGTCCTGTTTTTCTGAACGTGTCCTGTCTGAGGTCTGATGTTGGACGATCAAACCCACAGGAGACGAGTCCTGGGTGTGATCCTTGACTGAGCCTCACTCTGCTGTCTCGCTGGAGGAAATGGGCCTTGTCATGTTCTGGGTTTGAGAACGTGATGAACTGCACAGTGTCCAACGTACTTTAAGGTCCAAAGAATAAAGAAAACTGTACACGATGTTTAACTGGAACGGGCTGAACGGGATTTGGACGGACTTTGAGGGCGTGTGATTTATTTTCAAGCTGTTCTCTTCAAACTTCCATTTCCTGGTTAACAAACGTAAAGATTGGTTTTACAAGGCAAATAAATCCTCAACCATAAAGTTCCAACATCTGCATCCCTCCACACTTAGTAATGGCAACTTCCCCTCTTCTCATCCGAAGCCTGGAGCCGTGAGCTTCACCTGTGGACTCCGGCCGAGAGCCAACACGTTACTGAGCGTTTGAAAAGAAGCCGTACGCAAAATGACTCTTTTACAGTCTGACTTCATTAAAATGTGTCCGTCGGCTCCTCGTTCTGTTTTCCCCTCGTTCTCCTCGTCTGAACTCTCTTCCTGCTCTCCGTCCTCGTTATTTTCTTTGTCTCCCTGTTTTCACCATGAAGCAGGATTCGTGTGTGTACTCAGGGTTCATTCACAAGCTTGTGAGCACAGGCCTTAACGGGGGAAGCAGCGTTTTACCGTCTCCCTTTTGATTCAGCCTTTGACTGTTAAAAGCTGTTTGAAGAGCGAGGCCTCGCTCTGGAAAGGACAGGACGTCCCTTTATGTCACAGCTACGTGTGCTGTGACCTTTCACTTTGTTTCTTCTCATTCTTTCTCGCTGATCCTCCTCCTCCTCCTCCTCCTCCTCCTCCTCCCACTTCAACATGCTTTTTTGTAAATCTGCCTTTGCTTTGTTAAATGCTGATGAATCACAACAGACCGGGGGTTTACCTCTGGATTCAGATGGTTTCACAGCACAGCTGGTTGGACTATGATGGCTTTGGGTGAGTCATCTCTAACAGGTGGAGCTATTGTCTGTGCAGTGATGGAGGCTGGGTGTGTTGGTGCTTATGAGGATGCAGTAAAGGCTTTGGAGTCTGGTTTGTGTTTGCTTTCTGTCGAGGTGCGTGTTAGCCGTGCGTCGATGTGTGCAAGTTGGGCAAAAAAAGAAAAATAGAATATCATTTGTGTCCTTTCATAAGTCAATTGGAAACAGGATGAAATAATTCGCTGCAGGTGGAAAAAAAAAACAACAACTCTTGAATTATTGAAAAATGCAGCTAAGTTTGGTGGAAACAGACTTTTTAAATAAATCCTGACGTACAAGAAGCACGAAGACAAAAACCATCAGAGGATGAAAACAGATGTGTGTCAGCGAGGAGACTGAGATGTTCCTCAAATTAACACATCAAACAACAACAAAATAACTTTAAGAGGAATCTTCTTAAACCACGTGAACAGCTGATGTGTTAATCATCATAGTTCAAGAGTCCTCGGTGTCAGATGATGGGAATATTCCCCCTCTGCTCCTCCTCAGCTGTAGGAGCCATCTGAAGCTCTGTCCTCTCTCCTCCTCCATCCACTTGGCTCGCCTCCAGCTTCCTTTTGTCACATTTATCTATCTCCTGTTCCCATGCTGCGTCCTAAGCTACTTCTGTACCGGTGCCACGCGTTGATAACGGGGGGAGATGTTTCTTGGCTCCGGTCTGCAGGACGGGCTTTTAGCATGACACTTCGACCGACAGCAGGTCGCGGCAGCTGCAGACACAGAGACGTCTCCTCACCTCAGTGTTGTTGTTGTTGTTGTTGTTGTTGTTAGTAGATGATGACGTGTCAGTGACCTGTTGGTCAGAGAATTTGCGATAATCGAAGGTCCTCGTTTGTTTATTCGCTCAGCTGATCTGTGGCGGGAGAGTTGAGGGTGTTTTCTGGTGTAGAAGAAGAAATTAAAGTTGCATTCCACTGAATTTACTCAGGACCAGTTTAGTCGCTTGTGGAGGGAAGTGTCTGAAGTTTGAGACACAAAGTGAGGAGGCAGAGTTTGAAAGACATTGATTGTTTTATAACTTCAGTCCAAACCTGATTTGAATGTCTTATTTGTTTTGGAGCGGGAGAGTCGTCACTGCACTTCACACAAGAATCCTTTTCAATTATGGATCATTAGTCTTTGATGTAAACCAGTCTGAAACAGCACCTTCAAACGAGGTGGATTTCTCATTAGAGAAGGTTTATAAGAAAACAGGCTTTCACAAGATGTGACATCTCGTCATCAGCGGGTTTGTTCATACTGAATCATCTGCTCAGAGTAAAGACTGAACAATGGTAAAGGAAGAACAATGGGACTCAGAATCAACAATAACTAAACATGAACCCAAACATGTTGATATCCTGTTTGATGGATAGAAAAATCTGTGATGCGATGACAAAACCCCGACACGAGTCAAAGCTTCAGGAGCAAGATGCTTATTTCATTTGACAGTTGATGCCATGAGATTCACGTCAAACCGTCTCATTCTGAACCTGTTCACCGTTCATTTGTCTGTGTCAAAGTCAGGACTCAAGAATGACAGGAATTCAGCCATGAGTGTTTTTGGAGTTTATACGACTCCGTCAGCACAAACTTTAAATATATATAATGTTTTCCCACCGACAGATAAAATGTCTTTTTATGTGAAACTAAATACATTTATATGCACAATATTTTGTCTTATGTAATGTGACTTCTCCTCAACTCACCAGGAAGCAGTTGTAAGAACATTGCTCACATCTTTGAATCATGTAGGAGCTTGTGTGTTCTCACACTTATTTTTCACTTGAAACCTTCTTAATAATACAGCTGTCACTTCATCAGCGTCGCTCAAACATGCACATGCTTTTCAAACTCATCCAAGTTCAAACATCAGCTCCTGTAACTGGAAAACTGAGACTGCGCTTTGAGTTCAGGGCGTCTTCACGTTCAGATGCTTCTGACCTTCTGATGTTAAACTGTTTCAACACCTACAGACATGCAGGGTCTGTCTCACCTCACTGTCACTGCAGTGTTTCAGTGTTTCCAATGACTTTAGAGTCTTTCACATACACGGCCTCAGTGCCTCAACATGTACTTCTTAAACTCAACCTACTTTGACCATCTGTTAAAACTACTGAAAACTAATAAACACGTCCCCAAACACTCGTAAAAATGCTTCTGTGCAGATGTGCAGATGAAGCTTTATTATAGAGTTTCAACTGTCTGACATGATGCACTGCTTCGATCACGTTTCTCCAAACTGTTGACTGGTGGCATTAAGTCCATTTTAACCTGAGGTCGTCCTGCGAATGGAACATGACCCATGTGTCTGGTATAATCTCTCTGTGAACACAAACTGTCTTTACCTTCGCTCCGGAGCGAAACTTTCCTTTTTAAATGCTGCTGTTGTTGCAGCTGTTTTGTTGTCGTGTCCTTGTTGTTGTTGTTGTTTTGTCGTCTAATTTTCAGTGGGTTTGTGATTGAATTTAGTCCAGATATGATCTTCCTGAGCGCCTGTAACGTTGCCAGAAGAGACGTTGATGAATGCAAGCTGCTGCTCATGTGTGCAGCAGGTTGTACACATTAACTTAATTAACTTCAACTGAGGACACAGATCTTCTGGGCAGCCAAACATTTCACCCATCAGCAGCATGAAGCTCGTATTTCTGCAGATTCAAACAGGTCGTTGGATAGAAAACATGATCATTCTCCATCTTTGACATTTTCATTTAGTTTCATTATTTAATTTTAATGCATTTTAATATTTCAAAAGTTACTTTTACTTTGCTTTTATTTACTTGTTGTGGTGTTGATTCATGTATTTTGTACAGCACACCTCAACATTTGGAATGATTGACTGCGTGTTTATACCTGATGAATCGGGCTCCATATCTTATCTGACGACTTCAGGGGAAATGTTCAAAGCTTGGAGGCTCCGGCTGTAAAACACAAGCAAGCTCTTAAAACCTCGTCTCTGTTCGCACGAATCAGTCAGGTCTTCTCTCTCTGTTCTGCTTTAACTCTCCTTGTGTCAGCAGGTAATGTCTCTTGGCCGATGAACATCTGTAAAACAAGCTGGGACTCACCACAGGTTCATGAAAACACTCGTCTTCAGACGGTCACTTCAGGCCTTTGTGTGATGTAAGAGAAAACTCTGGCTTCCTTCAGACGTCATGTATCTACGCTCCAGTGTGTGAGTTCTTCTCTTATAGCAAATGTAACTGACCTGACTGAGTCGGCGCTGAACGCTCATCAATCTACAAGCTGCAAAATGTAAATATATCTAAACCTTCATTAAGCACATTTTTACATTCAGCACACGTTCGGCATTTGTGTGTCTGTCTATACTGTACATGTATGCAGAGTGTGTGTGTTTGTATTAATAATCAATGCAGTGGAGCGTTTTGTAATGTGTGTGATGCATAATTCATTGATAAGAGATGTGCTGCTCTTTCATTAGTCAAACTAATCTGGATGCCGTCCTGGACACACCTGTCATTACACTGCTCACTGATTCACACTGTGTGTGTGTGTGTGTGCGTGTGTGTGTGTGTGTGTGTGTGTGTGTGTGTGTGTGTGCGTGTGCGTGTGTGTGTGTGCGTACCATTGTGAGTACATGATGTATATAATTTTGTCTTAAACCACGCCATGGATATCAGAAGTAAGAAGTAGTTGGCTGTGTTCAGGTTGTGCAGCTGATACAGTAAAATGATCTTATGTAGTGATGCTTAAAAAAAGAGCAGGGCTTTGCTGAGGGACTATCTGGGAACTGAACGCTGAACATAGATAGTGAACATGTGTGCTACCACTTGCAAAGTGTAACATGCTCAAAGTAACAGCTTTTTTTTTTTTTTTTTTTGCATGATTTTCCTCAAAAGAGTCCGAGAGCTCGAGCCCCTGGTGAACTGAAGGGTATGTGGATGACTGGATTACCCAGGTACAGAATCTGTATTCCCTCATTTGAAAAGTGAGTGAACCCAGTGTGTTCATAATAAATTTGTGTTTAAACACATGTTGAGATTTTTTTGTATTTTTCCAGTCGCTGTGTTTTCCAGTGGGAAAAAGCCGCAGCTGAGGAGGAACTGAACACGCTCGGCCTCAACATCTCCAAAGGTCAGTGAGCGATAAATCTCTCTGCACACAAACTGCAGTCTGACTGACACTGATACACAGATATTATGGGCTGATTTGAGCTCATCGTAGATATTGGTACGTTCATGTTGGATAGACGAAGATAGGTGTGTAAAATGTTACATTACATAACAATCAAAGCAGAGAGACAGAGACACAGAGAGAGAGAGTTTCAGGTTTCTTCTCTTTTTCTCTCCTCCACCGTAATGAACCTCTTGTTTGGTCTGGCTGGAGATGATGCTGCTATTGGCTGCTGAGACCACTTTATCCATCAGTGGAGTGTTTGCCAAAGGCTTCTGGTCCTGATGGGAGGGTGGGGGTCTGTCTGTGTGTGTGTGTGTGTGTGTGTGTGTGTGTGTGTGTGTGTCGGCTCGTCCAGGGTGGGTTTCAGAAAGCGAGCATGTGTGAGGACGTTGTGTGAGTGTCTTTCATAAAGGCAGGATTAGCCTGTCGCCCCTCAGCACAAAGAAAAACAGGCAGGAGATGAGTTCTACTTAATGAAACACACACACGCACACGCACACACACACACACACGCACACACACACATCACGATCAGTGTATGTCTGCATTGTGTAGATGTGCTCTGACTGTGACTGTGAATATATTCTAAATGAATGTATGCTGACCATGTACACTGTGTGTGTGTGTGTGTGTGTGTGTGTGTGTGTGTGTGTGTGTGTGTACCTGTGTTAGGAGCAGCAGCAGTGTTTACGTCCTGTCTGCTGATCTTGTGTGTACGTGTGCGTTGCATAAATGTCCCTCCTCATGTTTATTCATCGGCTGCTGAAACTTCGCTGCAGCGTTCGTCGAACTCTCCAACACTTTGATCTGTGAATCACTCAAACAGCTGAGTCAGGCTAAAAACTCAGAACACACACACGCGAACACGCTGCTGAATACAGACGACGAACATGGACGCGCTCATCGGAGACAAGTTTTAAAATCCACACACAGACGCGTGAACGGCCGCACGGACAAACGCATCAATGCAGCCGTGTGTGTTCGTTCATACAAAACTTACACGTGTAGCACAAACACAAGCATTGATTCGTTACTAATTCACACACACACACACACACACACACGACTCAACACGGTGCAAGAACTGCTGACTAAAGCCAGACTCCTCCAAAGTGAATTTTAAACCGACAGTATCCTCAGCTCAGAGAACCTGCACCCAGGAAGCAGAAAATGGAGTTAAATATGTTTTTCTTCATGTTAGAAGTTTTGAAGTTTTGCTTGGTGATTTGCTTTAACAGGGTGGATAAACCAATAATAAAAGATGAAAGAAAGGAAAAGTGCAATCTTTAAAGTCTTCAGTTTCACAGTATTAACCCTCTCAGTTTTCTTACCTGCCCACACTTTGCCCAGTCATGAATCTCTAACGGGTCTAATTTGTCATCAGACTTTGTTCCCTGTCTGAATAAAGTCATCCAAGGAAAAGTCAACTGATTCAAACAATCCTGAATAAACATCATTTCTGAGTAGAAGTCAGTTTTATTTCAATGGTCAGTTTAGGTCATTTATATTTTCACCTCCAGTAAAATGATAGATTATTAATGAAATAGTGTGTCACACTCCAAAGCTGCATCATTACAGCAGGAGTTTGTTCCTCCCTCATTATCTGCAGGACTGAACCAACGTCTTTCCTGTGTGTTTTTGGAGACTGTGTTGCAGCTCTGGCCTGGTTTTGTGCATTCGTGTGTGTTTTATCTGTGACTCAGCATGCAAGTGTGTGTGTGTGTGTGTGTGTGTGTGTGTTCCAGTGAAAGGCTGCCTGGTCGTCCAAACTAATGGCCTCGACCCAGGAGCGAGGAAAGCACTCACTGACGTTGGCGACTCTGACGTGTGCTTTTGTGTCGGTGTCAGTTCACGTTCACTCCATGTGGTTGAGAACAGAGCGACCTGGTGGAGTGACGGGTCGCGTAGCTTTGGGGTTTAGTGACACAGACCTCTGAGTTAATTGGTTCTTCTGATTGAGGTCTTGATTGAACGGATGTGGCAGGAAACTGGGGATAAAGAAAAGCTGTGTGTGTGTGAGACGGAGTATTTTACTGTGAAGACTGAACGTTCTGCTGACAGACTGCGAGTCCTGTCTGTTCCCTCTGACACAGACTCAGTGGAAAACCTTCGTCAGGTTTGAACACATTTTTCTATCTGCATCACAATCAGATTGTTGAAGCACCTCGATAGAAGAAACATTAAAATTAAAATTGCAGTTTTTGTGAAACTTTGTGAACGTAAGTGTAAATTTGAACTTGACGGTGGCACAAGGCGGAAGGTCAGAGGTCGCCAGTAGAACTGAAGATCATTGACGCTACATGCAGTGACAACGTGGACAGTTTTTGCTGAGACACCCGGCTGTGGAGGAAAGTGATGAATGGACAGTCTATGTGCGTGGAGGCGATGTCAGAGCTGTTTTCAGTACCTCAGATGTTTTAGTCACATTTCCAGAGAGCTGTGTCTGTTCTGTTTGCCTTCCAGCCCTCTGAGTCAGCAGGAAGATATTTGAGCTGATTTCTCTTTGCCAAACGCCCAAGGCTTCGTCCTCCTGAACTTGGCGAGAGGAGGGAATATGGATGTCGAGGTATCTGTGGAAATTACAATGCACAACACGATTTCTGCTTTGGCATCTTATCGTGTGGTATCTAATGTCTTAACACGCATGTGTACGAGTGTATGAATTTACTTTTCATGTCTGAGCAAGATTTTTTTTGCATTTGCAGTTGGCTTGACACGGCTGTGAGTTATTTGTGCGTGTCGGTGTGTGTGTTAGGTGAAACTCTATACGGAGATGAAGCCTCTGGGGTTGCGACATATTTTCCCTCAATGGGTCGAGGTTGTGATGGGCCCCTGCCAGCTGGCACGAGAGGCCCTGTGTCATCAGCATTTTGGTGTGAGTTTCATCTGATGGGGAATCGGTGAAGGTGCCCGTCATGCTCGAAACACGACCGTGAAACACACCGGCCTGCGCTCATGTCGGTACAGACGGGAGCAGCGTGTGAACACGAGTTGCTGAATGAATGAAACAGGACCAAATGGTCGATCCAGTGAACATCTGGTTGTGTTTGATGCTCGTTTGCGTCTCTCGCTCCTGACGGACGATGCCGGTGACACCTGGCAGCTCCGCTCAGGGTGTCGGCTGCTAATGAGAAATAAATATTGATACAGGACAGATTGATGCAGCGTCACACTATTAGCAAGTATAATCGAGAATTAGCAACCTGCTCTTGTCCCCTTCAATGTCGTGTTTGTCCCTTTTAAATGAGTATTTCACCCATATTTATAGGTTAAATTTGTGCTTTGAGACGCTGGTGTCACATCTGCTTGCTCGTGTCCTGCTCTTCCACAAAAGCACATCCTTCAATGAAAAGCAATAATATTCATATTTCTCAGATGTTGGTACTTTATGTATCATTACAGGCAGCCATACAATTTAAATATATGTTATATTACATTAAAAATTGTGACAGTAATAAATGTCCCTCTGTCTTTGTAAAATCCTTTTCAGAAAGACGTAACGCAAACAAAACCCACAAAGAATGTTTTCTACTTAAACCGACTCAAAGTTGGACGAACATGTTTGGTTTACTCAGGACATTTAAGGAGCAGACTTTGTCACAGACAATCCTTTTCCTTCTCTTGCTGCCACGTTGTTCCGGAGCACTGGTCCATGTTGTTGAATGTTCGTCAAGCCTGAAGCCAAATGTGTCCACGGCTCCACGGACTCTGTCCCGCGAGTGAGAGTCTCCTGTTTTCTGCGTTCATTAAAGTATCAGCGTGTCTCTGCGTGTGTTTTCAAAAGGAGAAAGAAAGAGAGACAAATAAGTGTCTCTGAGGATAATGGCCCCTGAAGCAGCTTCGTTAGAATCGTCTCTGCAGATGTTTCCCATGAAATAACAGCAGTTGTGTCAGAAGGTGAATTTACATCCAACAGTTTCTGATGTATTTTTATATCAGAGTCTAATTGAGAAATGATTTTGTATTTGTGATTGTGCTGGAACTCCAGGATCAAGAGTTTCATATTGTATTTCTTGTCTGTTTTGAACGGCAGCAGTTTATTTAGAAGAGAAGAGAATATTGGCCTCGAGGCTTTGAGCTGTGATCTGAGTCTGAAGCTATTAAAGCTGTCATTTCCTTGTTTGCCTACATTCGTCTCTTCACCTTCACAGGATCTTTGCCTCACGTCTTCGCTGTGTGTGAACCTGCGTCCACACTGTCATTTAAAGTTGTGTGGGTCAAAAATGGAATAAACGCCTCGAGACTTTGAGCCATTAACTCTGAGTTCTGAGTTCACTGAGTTCTATTTTCCGTCAACACTTTGGACATTTACAAATTCCACTCACAAACCGACTTTCCCACCATGAACCAAATACTTCCACTTTCTGCCCTCGAGTCAGCTTCTTCTTTCCCCAACTGGTGTTTTGAGGAACACGTGACCTTCTCCTCGCTCCTCCCATCCATCACAGCTTCCTGTCAGCTCAGCGAGCTGTGACGAGATTCACTGCTCACAAACACCAGCACATTCATACCTGCGTCCATCTGCGGCGGTCTGTGAAGAACGAAGGACAAACTTCATGTCATCTGCCTTCATACTATCACTGATCGTTTTCTTTAGTGTCGCCCAAAGCAGAAAAGCCATCACACGTACGATTAACAAACTGCTCTGAGCAACAACAAAACATTATTGCTGTAATTATTGCAATTATGAATCAAGGATAATCTGTTAAATACGCCGTTTGTGGTTGATATCAAATGATCAAAATGTCTGTCAGGCATTTTTAAATCGTTCATTCCTTTCAAAGAAAGATGAATCACAGACGAGATGTGATGATGCAACATGGAGACACAAGTGGACACAAATTCACCTCGTTGCAAACTGAGGCAACGACACGACTGAGCGATGACTTTTACTGACATGCACCTGATTTCCCTGCCCGTCTGTGTGTCCATGGACGGAGGCTTGTTTGGAAGTGCAGGCGCAGGAAACCGATTTCTCTTTATAACTGTCTGTAGATTTATTTAGTGAAGATAATGATTGTGATTGTGAATATTAGTTAACCACCCACCTCTGGTCATGTCCCATGCTGCAGAGCCGGGCGGGGTCCAATCAATCATCTTTCATATGTTGATAAGTGGGAATGAGAGACACCTACAACTCTGCTGGAACAAGAGATTTTGGTTAAAGACTTTAAAAAACCACAGGAATCATCTTTCTGAAGTTCTCCTGTTTTCCTCTCTTCAGAAGTTTGTTCCCATGAGGAAAAGTTCTGCTTCTGTCAGTTAGTGAAATAAACCAGTCGCTCTTAAACTGAACATCTTGTGCTTCTTCTTCTTCTGTCTTTAAGCCGTCAGATGTGTGAAGCGTCACAGAGGACACAGAAGAAGCCGAACACATACTCGTAATAGAAACTTGTGTCGTTTGTCTTTGCTCCGGTGGACTTTCACGATGGTGCCAGATATGATTTATTTGTGACACAAGTCCAAAGCCTTCGTCTCTCGCAGACTCTGTGTGATGAAGTAAATCGTGTTTGGACGGAGGCCCGGAGGAGACAAGGCCGGTCTGAACCTGCCTGTCGGCCCCAGTGGACGGCGACCAGGTGGGGGCCCCTGGATGGATGGATGGATGGATGGATGAGGGCGGAGAGAGGACGAGGTGACAGACAGGAGGAGGACGCTGTGAAGAGATTGAATGATGGAGCTATTTCCACGCGAGGACAGATTAACTGAGGGGTTAAGTGAAAAGTCTTCACTCTTCATTTTCTCCCTTCGCCTCTCAGCTTATTATCTGAAAGGCTGCAGATTTACGTGACAGCTCCTCTGCTCCTCCTTCCTGCTGCTCTCATCGCGTCCTCTCCCTCTCACTTTAATTTAGCCGATGTTGCCCTCGTACCCTTCGTGCTTTCTCCCCTCGATCGGCTCCTTCCCACGCCGTCCCGCCAGTTCACTCCCGTCTAACTCCCCACGACCTTTCGCCGCTCACGATAAGCATTAAGCTGACGGTCCCATTTCAGCCCACATTGTCTTATCACAGCCCATAAAGCAAAGACTGCAGGAGTGTAGAAGACTCAGGGACGACTTTCTTCATCTGGCTTTTTTTTAATCATTCTTTTTCATTTTTTAATCAACATTTAACACATTTCATTAAAAAGGTCACTAATGTTTGCAAAGTGAGCTCAACTTCCTTCTTTATGTGCATCTGCTGCTGGTCATGCAACAGTGGTGTCGCAGAAAATGTGCTAAAGTACATCAGAGGGTTTATTTTCCATCTGGTCAGTGACGGAGATCGTGTAGTAGATCATGTGTCCTGAGTGTTGGAGCTGGTGCAGGTGATAAGAATCAGGTGGAGGTGATGCAGGTAATCCTCCAACCCACATCCGCAGCAAACCCAAGGCTGAGTTTGATACACACCTGATACACACCTGATACACACACACACACACGGGCAGACGGGTTCTCACATAAACACAAACAGGAAGACACCTGAGCACGTAGGCGACTCAAAGATCAACTCAAAACTCAGATTGGTTTGTAAGATGAGCTTCATGTCTGAGAGAGGTTTAGGCTTTTAAATGCGTGACAGTAAAATAAGTGTGTTTAAACCAATCTGATGATTTATGAAGAGAAGTTCTACTGATGAGTCAGATGTTTCCCTCTCGAGGTGGTGGAGGCCAAAACAGAGGCGAGAAGAGTCGGTACTGAACTCGTCAGGTGAACGAAGCTTCGTTTCCTGTTCCAGCTTTATGAGATGATGCTGTGTCTCAGTGTGTTGCTGAAGGTTTGACTGTTGGTGAGAGGAAACACTGTGTGAGATGAAACTGTTCTTGTGTTCGGTCGTTTTGCGTCACAGTGCTCTGCGGCGCCAACCAGAGGCGAGAAGCTGAAACAGGTTGTGTCCTGAGAGGAGTCTGCAGCGAGCGACAGAATCATACAGACACGAAAGGTCAGTGAGCTCACACCTTTTCTGTCACACACACACACACACACACACACACACACACACACACACACACCCTGCAGCCGCCCTCATGCTAATCACAGCTGAACGTAACAGGAGTGGAATGTGATGCTGGACTGTAATCAGGACGTTGACCCACATACTGATTACAACACTGCAGCTCGACCGCAGCAGGAAAACTCACTGCCGAGCGCCGCTGCTACTGTTTTTCATTACTCGTGCACTTTTCATCCAGGAATTATTTACACATCCAATATTTGCAGGCTGCACTTTTGAAATATGTTTAGTGCTTCATTATTTGTTTTGACTCTCTTCCCTTGGCTTCTGATTGCATTCATGATTTGAACCGAGGGA
>JAFREQ010000052.1:1197500-1220000 GCA_025331565.1 Holacanthus passer | reverse complement strand
TAGCAGAGCTTAGTTGAACTTAAACACTTGGGATTAGTTGAGACGTGAAGGATTTTTAACCAACAAATAAGCCTTTTATTTTCCATGTGGCATGATCCCTCTCTCTCTCTCTGTCTCTCTCTGTCTCTGTCTCTCTCTCTCTCTCTCTCTCTCTGTCCTCTCTCTCTCTCTGTGTCTCTCTGTCTCTCTCTCTCTCTCTCTCTCTCTGTCTCTCTCTCTCTCTTCTCTCTCTCTCTCTGTCTGTCTCTTTCTCTCTGTCTCTCTCTCTCTCTGTCTCTCTCTCTCTCTCTCTATCTCTCAGGAGAAGGAGAGTGAAGGATGGAGTGAGGAAGACAGGAGGAGAGCGATAAGTGAGGCAGATGCATTAAATTTTAAATTTGAAACCTGTCTGTTTTTGCTCAAACACCTTTTTGCAGCAGAGATAAAAACGTGTGTGATATTCACAGTATATTCATCATTAATGTGCTGTTATTTAGGTGGAAGGTCCTTTTACCTTCAGATCAAGCTTTACACTAAGTTGCTGATATAATATTACTAATAGATCCAGATATCAATAACATTTTACTGTGACTTTTTCCATTTGCTTGTCTGGTATGAGCCTGTGTTTCATCGGTAGCTAACGGGAGTTTCAGGCAGCCTGGATACAGATCTTCAGTTTGGTTTGTGTCATCACTGTCAGGTGTGTTTGTTCTGCCAGGTTACTGTGTGTGTGTGTGTGTGTGTGTGTGTGTGTGTGTGTGTGTGTGTGTGTGTGTGTGTGTGTGTGTGTGTGTGTGATCACAGCTGTGTTTGCAGTACCAGGGAAGTGTTGGCACTGATTCCCACGTGGAGGTGAGCCAGCTTGTGGTTTGTGTGCTCTGAGGGCGAAGCAGCGTCGTGCAGTTTGCCGCACCTTGTTCACACACACACACACACACACACACACGTGCACGCGCTCTCCATCACATACACATAACGAGTCCCGTTCTAACCTTTATTCCCCACCAGCACACGCCTAAGCCTCGCTGTTAATTGTATCTCGGTATGCTCAAACTATTTGGTCCGGCATCTCTTCAATTAAATGAGCAGCAATTTACAAAGTTATGAAGCGGTAATGACATGTTTTTGCAGGTTTGGTAAAACCCCTAATTCTTAACATTACAATGTTATGATGAGCTCAGGTGACAAACTAACAGGCGATAATGAGCTCGTAAAATTCAGTTTGATGAGAATCAACCAACAAACAAAGACAGTCAAAGTACATAAGGCTTCATGAAGCGCTTCCTCTGCTCCCAATGAAGTAAACAAGACGGCAGCAGGTGACTTTATTACCCAGAGTAAACATCTGTACGTGGAGGAAGTTGGTGGAGCAACAACAACCTGCTTATTATTGTACTGTAATCACAAAGTTCCCCGAATCATAGCAAATTATTATTATTTCATGTATTTCTTTTTTATTATTATTATTTTAGTCTAAACCTTGATCTTTCTCTGAATCTTCCCAAGTTGTTTTTGTACCTGAACCTAAACAAACCTTAACTGTAACAGGTTTATTTTTCAACAGTGGATGGTTTTGATACACAGACAAATGATGTCATCCTGTTGATGAGGTCACTTCCAGGTGTCATAGACGACACGGACACACTAAGTGTTTCACTGTGTAATTTGAGGGACATTTTTAGAGACTTTTATTCAGAAAGGAACCAGAGATGGTTCTTTGGGACGATGCCATAGAAGAACCATTTTCAGTTCCACAAATTTAGCAAGAGGTTCTTTAAAGAACCCCCAAAGGTTCCCCAAAGAACCATCAAAAACTGGTTCCTTCAGTCACCATAAATGGTGCTCCAAAGAACCTCAGCAAAAACAGGTTCTTTAAGAAACTTTCAAGAAAGTTCTTTGAAAGTCCATGAACAGTTGTACAGTATCTGGAGCTTGGCTGCATTCACCGTCCTGTGAAACTGTTCTCTTCTTTACATCTACTCAGATCGATGATCAAGTTTTTCATTTGATTAACAGAAAGTCAACACTAACATTTCAGACACAGCAGAGTATCATCGGGCCTGTGTGGTTTCCTCCTGTGTGAGGCTCGCTGTGATCGTAGCTCTCGCAGGGTGAAGTGTGATGATAATCCACCGGCCTTTATGTTCGAGGTCAGATCAGTGAGAAGAATGAAACCACAGAGTGAAGTGAAGCGCTGTGTCATCGCACATCAAGGCCGGAGGATCCTGTGCTTAGATCACTAATCCCAGCGCCATTATGCCGCTAATCTCTCCTCTACAGCTCATCATCGATCACCTCCGTCACACACATCTCCGAACAAACCTGCCCGTCGACGCCTGTCGGTCGCCATGGCAACAGTGTCAGCACCTGTCAGTCACCGCGGCGACCTGTCAGTCAGGTTGAGGCCGTCCCGTCACTCACTGCTGTTTGCTCGGTCACGGGGATCAGGCCGAGTGTTTACAGGCCCCTCGGGGTCACAGAGAGACCGTGACCTTTGACCTTGTGCGCCCCACATGTTTAAAGCGTGTCTGTGTGTTTGTCTGTTTACCTGTGGGTGTGTTTCTGTCTGCTGCGCTTCCTCACAGATTGATGTATTTAAATGTTTTCATATGGGAGATTCTTTGTAATTATGCATCAATTGTGAGTCACTGAGGCTGAACTTGTCCTCTGTTAGTGTTGAAAAGCGTTTAAAAGTTCTCTGGAAGACACTTCACACCCACTTCAAATGTAGCTCTGAACTTGGCAGCCGCCTTAAATCCTTTTTTCTTGACATGTATTTGCTGCTACACGACCTGCTTGTGGTTGATCTGACACGTGTCAGCTTGTCAGTTTTATGAATTGTTAGTATTGTGTGTATTTTTATCATTTATGGTTTGATGCATGTACAGTGCAAGTCTGTGTGTGTGTGTGTGTGTGTGTGTGTGTGTGTGTGTGTGTGATGGCTGTTGGCTCACAGACAGATAGTCACTTGCAGGCTGCTTCTGTCAGTGCTTGTCTTCCCGTCTCTCTCAGTCAGTTTAAAATAACAGCCAGTGAAAGTTCTCTAAGTTGCTGCTGAATGTGAAGCTTCACAAACATAGTTCTGCCATAAGCTTCATGTGAACTGTCCACAAGCTGTAGGCCGTCACGTGAGAGTTTGAGGGCTAATGTTTGTGTTTTCGTCGCGTGTGTGTGTCGGCTCTTACATGTGTGTGTGAAGCGTGAAGGCCACATGCTGTGACTGTGTTTACAGACTGAACATGATATCAGGGCCTGAGGCTGCAGAGGCAGGCTGCTGCAGATCCTTCCTTTACTGCCCTGCTCATCTCTCCGGCCTCTGGCCCTTAACCTTCGACCTTTAACCCCTCATCATATGTACTGACAGCCAAACAGGTCCAATCCTCAGAGACTGCAGGTTCGTCAACAGCACGGCAGATTATTTTCAGCATCTCGGTGAACAGGAAACATGACCAGCATCAGAAGCTGCAGCTCATGTTTTCACTTCATCATGTTTTATGACTTTACATCAAAACATGAGCGTCTAATATAATGTGGACACTGTGAGATGGATCAGATCCAAATGTCGAGTGTCCTCAAACTGTTTCTTCCCTCATTCTTTCACCTCCTCCATCACTTCTCTTTCCTCTTTAACTCGACATCTGCTCCCTCACGCCTTCGCTCCAGGGTCCGAGTGAAGAGAGTTTCGACCGCGGGGCCCGAGGCCAGATGAGCTCACGAGTGACTTCCTCCTCCTTCTCCCCTTCCTGTCGGCCGAACAGGTCTGTACCTGTGCAGGTGAGCCCACAGCCCCGTCGCTCCCGCACCAACACAGCTTTTCTTCCGTGATGAAACTTTTCTTTAAAAAAAGGTGGAACATGTAACATTTCCACATTAAAACGTCTAAAAACGACGAGTCCTGTGTTGTTGCAATTACATTATCTTAAATTCTCATCACCCGTCAGCGGCGTCACATTTACCCCGTCTGGTTTCTATAACCTCCAGGAAAACAGGGGAAACCCCAGTGACACATCAGAGAGCGATGAAGGAAGTCACATCCCATAATACTCCCACTCCCATGATCCCACTCTGCTTCATGACATCATCAAACATCAACATCGTTGTTTTGAAGAAGAGACCCAAAGCAGCAGAACAAACTGTGCATTTAATATATAGAGTCTTGATTTGACTCTTGTTCTTTAACATTGGTCATATAAAAATATATGTATTTAATATAACAACTGTATCATTTTAAACACCATTGTTCCTTATTTTTTACCATCAAAGTTAATACTTCACACACACACACACACACACAGCAGCAGGTTCATTTGGGTTTATTTTTTCTAATTGACCGTTTCTACATTTTAATGTTGGTGAAACAGTGACAGAGAAAACAGAGATCACAGCGTAAATGTGACTAAAGGGATTATATTTAAATACACTGGTGACAAATCCACGGCTGCTGACGTCTATAGTTAATAATGAATATTTTTCCAACACACCTTCATGTCGTCTTGTCCTCTGACTTTGCACCATCTTTGCCTTCATGTATTGATTCTAGTTATTACATTTCGGGACCAGAGGCCTCGGCCTGCGTCTGAAATGTGAGGAGCAGCCGACTGTTTCAGTTTGGACCCTTTGTGTAAAGTTTTCCAGGCTCTTCCTGAAGTCGGTGAGCGGCATGTGGCCTGGATACGGTGTAAAAGGAGCCGTTTTCCTTTTATCCGTCGTGCTGTTGGAGGCAGCTTCAGTTTGAAGGCGTCTTGTTTCCAGGGCTTTTGTTTCACAGCGGTTGTAAATGTGATATTGAAGATTTGTTTGATGATTGGCATGTGGCCTGAAAAAGTGTAAATGGATCCTCGACCTCTGCTCTAACGACCTGTGCTGTTAAGTACCTGTGACAAAAAGTGTCAGAAATGTGGTGGCTTGTTCTCCCTGGTTCTTTTCTCCGGCTCCATGAACAGGCAGATCAGTAACAGGCTGCAGGGGAAGAAACACCGTCAGTCTTCAGCCGTGGCTGCTCCTAATGTTGCCTCGACTCTGTGTCACTAATATGAAGATGAAATGAACGGATTACTGTTCTAATGCAACATCTTATTCAGTGACCTGCATACATGTGCAAATCTCACACACTTCTCTAGTTGATTCAGCAGCTTGACCTGATGCACTGTTGGTAATATGAAGCATCTTTTCTGTCTTTGTGAGATTTTAGTCCATCAATCTATTTCTTCTCTGAATTATACAGGAAGCAGCAACAAAACAGCTGGAACAAAGTGTGACAACACTGATTTTAGTGAAGTGAGTGAATCAGTGGTGGAGAGAACTGACCACTGATGCAATGTTGGGTTCATTCACACACATTGATCCAGATCCAGAGACCAACGCTTCGATGCTCAGTTTACACATGAGCTTGTTAGTATTCTTTTAATATTGACTTGAAAAAATGTGAATCTGTGCTTTAAAGCAGGCGGCAGAGAAACACACTGATTTCAATACAGTAAGCAAAGGGCCACACGTTGGACAATTGAATTGAAACACGAAATGACAAAGTTCTGTTCAGCTCCATGAACTTGGTCGACAGACAGAGACGCAGTACTTGTTGCAGCCTTGTGGATTGTTTTGCTGTCGTGATGTTTGAGAGTCTCCAAATGTTCTTGGCTGCCAAGTTACAGAGGCAGATTATGAAATGGATGAAGCTCCTCCGCCCTTGTTATCATGCTCAGCCCGCTGCGTCACAGGGAGATTTATGGTCCTGTCAGCGGTGAAAGGTTTATGGAGCCGAGCTCCTTCTATGAGGAAACACACTGGATGAGTCTGAGGATCTGAACAGCGTCGCAGGAACAGTTTCACGTGTGGAAGCCTGCAGGTTCTGTGCAGGGCTGGAATGTTTGAATGAATTCAATGGTAGTTCAACATCCTTTATATTAGATAACATCAACAGGTATTTTTGTTAGTTCAGTACATACGTGCAGAATATATGTCATGTGAATGAAAATGAATGAATGAAAAACAAATAATGATAAAACAATGCATTTTAAGGTGGTAAATGATCTGTGTTAAAACAATTAGTGGATTGAAAGGAAAATAATTTCCTACTATTTGAAAAATAACTGAAATTATTAATTACTCATCAATATGAGGACTCGCTGCTTTTTTCTTGCCAGTTTGTTATGAGCACTTTGCTAAAACTAACGTGGTCTAATGCAACATTCTGGTGATAAATCCCGACTTCACGAAGATTAGAATGATGAGTTTTTGTGTACAAAGAAGAGAGAGATCCAGTGTGTGCTCGTTGTGGAGGCTGCGGTGTGTCTCTGTTATTGTGTCCATCCTGTGTATGAGCGATTGCAGGCTCAATGACAGTGACACCTCTCTACAACAGGGAACTCTTTCAATAGCACAGAGACACAACTATCAGTCATAGAAACTGTGGCTGAGATGGAATTTATTTTTACCTTAACGCTGCAAGTTAATTAGCTGAAACTATCAAACCTACAATAACCCTGACTTCTCTTATGTTTCCTGACATTATCTGTGAAACATCATCCTCATGTCTCTGGTGTTTCCTCATCAGTTTTTGGAAACGCATCACACACACGTTTCCATTTTGCAAGCTCAGGTTGATTCGAGCTGTTTGTTCGTGTTTCTTGTCTCTGGCGACTCCAGCTGCTCCTGTTTGGTTGGTAAACACTTTTTTAAGTCAGGTACTTCTGCAGCTTTAACTGGAGACGCTGTGTTGCAGATAGAGAGCGTTCGCTCCGTCCGGCAGCTGCAAACAGACAGAGAGAAATATAGGAGGAAAAACTGCTTGACATAAATCTGGATGTAAAGTGCTTCCTGACACTGGTTTACACTGGAGGGCCTGTCCACTCCGTCCCATTAAGTACTGTCTGTGTGTGTGTGTGTGTGTGTGTGTGTGTGTGTGTGTGTGTGTGTGTGTGTGTGTGCAACAGAGAGCGCTGACTCTGCTGGAAGAGTCTGACCTATATTTAAACTCATAAGGAGTGGTGCTGTTTTACCAACTCAACTTGCCTCGGTGTGTGTGTGTGTGTGTGTGTGTGTGTGTGTGTGTGTGTGTGTGTTTTGCTTGGGATATCAGGAAATTCATCCTCATCGAAATTATAACATTCATTGGTGGATCTGAACGTCAAGTGCTCCAAACTATTTCCTCTTTCTTTCTCTCGTCATCTAATTGAAGTGAATGAGGAGGCTGCACTTTTTGATTCAGGACTAATGTTTCTCTTCCTCCTTTCTCATTCAGTCTTCATGGACCTTGGCAATAATCCGACACCTCAGAGCAGGAAATCAGTACCTGATCTGAAATTCTCATTTTTGATCCTGGTGTTAGGACGAGATGTGAGTGAGTTTTCTCAGGTTTCTTAACTTAGGGAATCGAGAATCAGGTGTCGTAACCTCAGAGCTCTTGTGGACGATGGACAACAGACGTCACATGACACAGATCACAACACAGATCACATCACAGATCATATCACAGATCACAACATAAATCATAACACAGATCACAACATAGATCATAACACAGATCACAACACAGATCACAACACAGATCATAACACAGATCACAACACAGATCACAACACAGATCATAACACAGATCTTAACACAGCGCGGAGTGGAAGCTGTTTTACTTTCACTCCCGACGGCTCGATGACTTTCAGAGAGTTTTCGCTTGCTTGGCTAATAATTGTTGACTTTTTTGTCGTGTTCAGGAAGTGAGCGTCAGTGTGTCGGTGTGTCGTTACACCTGCTGTTGAACCTCAGCAGCTCTGCAGGACTGAACGGCTGATGACTGGTCTGAATATTTATGACAGGGTTGGTTTTAGGGTTAAAGTTGGGAAGTTAGGCTTAAAAACTTTAAAGTTACTATCAACTGCCTCATTAATAGAAGCTGCGTTAACTTTGAGTGTGATTCTTGATGCTTGATGAATGTTTAATTGAGGTGCAGTTTTTTTAGATCATCAATGGACCAAAAGCATTTAAATATCGTCATAAAGGAAAAGCCAACACTATATATAGTGAAGCAGATACTGTAAAAACACTGACTGACAATAAAGTTAGTTTGTTATCTGATCATCTTTTTTGACGCGTGAATGCGAGCAGGTGCAGCTTTTACTAAACCGACATATTGTGGCTTGTTTGTGGTTCGCTGCTCTGTGTCGTGCTCACACACACACACACACACACACACACACACACAGAGCCAGGTCATGTGTGCATCACAAACAGGAAAAGTTTTTCAAGAAGAGACAAGAAAGTGAAAGAGAACGTCGGCTGTTTGTTTGGAAAAGAAAGGAAGCGAAGCAGAACGGTCGGCTGAATAGACCAGAGAAGAGCCAGCGAGGAGGTGAAAGCTGCGACGGGAGGGAAACAGTGAAACAGTGGGAGAAGCAGGAACACGAGGTCGGGGCCTCCAACAGGAGCCGGGGGAGGGAGGGCCACACAGACGACAATAGATCCTGACGAATCACATATTTGAAATAGCTTTGATTTGAAAAGTGTTGGTCAGCTCCGTTCTGGTGATGTTGCTGCTTCTGAGTGGGAAGATAATTCAAAACCTTCTCCAGGACCATTGAGCCGACAGTGGAGGGAACACGAGGTCACAGCGTCCTTCATCGCCTCAGTCTGATTTTTGAAGGACACGATCTGGATCGTAATCGTCCAGAACTGTTCACATCTTGAGAGAAATGAGGACATAAGTTGACATAAGCCGTTGACATTAGCATCTCTCACCATCATCCATCTCTGTGCATTTTGGAGACGCAAGTCCTAAAATTAGTCTTGAAGCCATAAATTTCAGTATCAGTCAAAGTAAGTTTCCATTGAGATCAATCTGAAAAAGATGAATACATTAAAAACGTGGGCAGTCAAACATGTATTAGTCTCTCCTGTGTATTAATGTAATGCAATCATTAATTTATATCTGCTCTACATGCAGCAAATACAGCAGAGGCCTCGCATGAAGAGACGAACGTGCAGCAGCCACAGTCTGAACGATGGATGGAAGTGAAGGTAGAAATGAGATGGAAATAGGTTTTTGGAGGACGCTGCACAGCTGAAGCACAAACTGACGTGAAGGTGGAAGGAGAGAAAGTGAGGTTAGAGGTGTAATGAACGAGTGATCGGGGAGAAGAGAGGAAACCAGAAGAAGTGAATTGTGAGACGTTACAGAGAGGAAGTCGCCCTCATGGCGAGAGAGAGAGAGAGAGAGAGAGAGAGAGAGAGAGAGAGAGAGTAATGGGTGAAAACACAAACACACACCGAGTCCAGACGGACGATTTGTTCATTTGTTGGACTGAACATGGTCTCTGCCAGAGGTCGTTGTTCAGTTGTCTGTGTTCGTGCTGGAGTGTCTGCATGAGCGAGTCCTGCCATCAAATATTCACTCATCGTATACATGAGTGTGTCTGCATGCATGTGTGCACTCAGGTCCGTGTGCAGCAGTGTGTTTCAAACGTCTTCTGATATGAGACGTTTAGGTTTGGGCCAGTCTCCATGTTTGAGCTTCTTCACATCAGACATGAAGGCGTTTACAACCAGAACTGTAGTGAGACGACTGACAGCAGCTCCTTAACAACATGACTGGTCGGCTTGTGCTTGGTTCAACAGCTCCATTGTTGCGTCTCGTGGACCAAGATGTGCGTCGTCGTCTCCTAATCCCTCCGTGTTGCCTGCAGGCAGAAGCAGTTGCTCCATAAATGCCAGAGCTCCCCTTAAAATTTCCTCTTGTTTTTTTCAAATCAAATTAAAATGTTTCAATCAAACATTTGCATGAAAGTGAATCTAACAAGATGAATTCATATCAAAACACAAATGATTGTGACTTAAGTCTCTTAGTTGATTTCTGTGTTTTTTCTGGTTTGTTTTCGGTGCAGTTTTAGTTTTTGGTTCAATTGTTTCTTTGTATTCTGTTCAGGAACTGCTCCATGTGCTGGGGGCGTGGTCTTCTGGTGCTGGGGGCGTGGTCTTCTGGTGCTGGGGGCGTGGTCTTCCGGTGCTGGGGGCGTGGTCTTCAGGTGTTGGGGCTCTCTATGTCACAGCTGCCTCTCATCTGATCTAACGACCTGCAGCTTAAATACCCCTCTCGTTCTCCTGCCAGCTGCCAGATCGTCCCTGTCTTCGACCCTGTCTTTGTCCCTGTCTTCTTGTGCTTTGTGCTTCCAGTGTTTTTTGCCAACCAGTCTTCCCATTTCTTCATTGTCTCCAGTATTTTGTCCCTCACCTGTTCTTCCTTACCTGCTCCACCAGCCTGTCTCCTGCCGTCCATGTTCATGCTCCATGTTTTGATTGGTCGTCTATCACATCAACTCAATGAAGCACGTACATTCATAAAATGCCGGCTCGAGTTTTTATTAAAGCAGAAACATACTTTTTATTATTTGTGATCATATTTCGTTTATCCAGGACAAACTTTTTATCACCTGCAATTACTAAATAATCCCTTTCGCTCCGCAGTGACCTGCTGCAGGTCGTGTCGCGGCTTCTGGAGAAATCCAACCAGACTGGATGAAATGAGATGAAAAATTAAAAATGTAATTAAAACTTGACACCAACTATTAAAAGCTAATATTATAAACTAAAAGGAAATGTAGACAATTTGTGACCTGAAGAGGATTTTTTTGGTTTGAAGAATAAGAGATATTTAAGTTCAACAGCTTTGCCAACCGTCATGATGTTATTGGATCGTTTCAATTTCACTTTAATCCGGCTGAATTACTCTTAGACCAAAAATCTTTGTGTCCCAGATACAGAGACGACGCGACTGAGAAAGAGAAGTTTGGGGAGACTGAAGGAAAGTGTGAGAGCGAAACGGAAGAAGGACAAACTGTGGAAAGTGAGAGGAAGAGAGAGAGGGCTGGCAAATTTCTGCCGTTATTGTTCATGGACGGAGCAGACGGACATCTGCTTCAGCCGTGGGGAGGGGGCACCGTGCAGGTGAACCGCTGAAACACAGGTGGCGCCACACGGAGAGGACGAGGGAGGGAGCGTGAAAAGCAGGAAACACAGGACTGTTTTGGTCAGCGCTGCCGTGTGGAGAGAGAGAGGTTCAGCAAAGTGGTTTCACAGTGGAACCTTCTGAAGCCTCCTCAGCACATAGAAGCTGTCAGAAATACAGATACCAATGTGTTTAGTGGATGTTTGTGTGACGTATCGTAACGTACATTAATATCAGGGAATCAAACCTGACACCTTCAGCAGGATTGTCCTGGTTTCAAGCTGCATGTCCTGACAAATCTCTGTTTCTTAAGCCAGTTTTCATCAAACATTTTCAGCACTAACATTGATGATTATCATTATCACCAAACCCGATATGAAAGCAAACATGTGTGTGTGTCAGTGTGTCGTCATAAAGGCTGAGTCTCTTTCCGACAGTTCGCTCACGGTTCGTTCTCACGGTGAAGAGAAAGCTGATCTTTTCTAAAGATCCAGGAGACTCACTCTTTCCTCGCTGAAGCATCCTGCTGCTGAAACACTGTGTTCGTGTCGTCCATGGAGATGAAAAGGTGAACTCCCTCATCCTGATGGGAAACACCTGCGGGGCAGGTATGAGGTGTGTGGTGCGACTAATCGTCCTGGTTTGCAAACGCGGTCGCCCTCGGTAGGTGAGAAGAAAAACAAACCGAGGGGAGAGAAGAAGAGAATGAGCTCACGTCTGTATTTTTCTTCTCACTGTTTTAACAGGTCGACTCTGAAAACAATGTGGCGCAAAGAGTCAGAGGCAGAAACACAAACAAGAGGGAGGACGGACACGTGGAGAGAAGACGAGGAGGACGGAGGTGGAGAGAGACAAACGAGCAGGGGACAGTCGAAATAGGGAAAGTGAGCAAAGGCTGATTCATAGTTCATGGTCGACACCTAATTCTGTCTGAGCTGCAGGTTCTTCACTGTCGTTGCCAACGTGTAGAATCACAGACCGAGGACGTGAATGTTCGCTGAGCTTTGAGCGAAAACAAGCTTTGGCCTGAGGCAAAAAAGCTGATTAATTTACTGCTGAAACGAAGCTGCGTTCAGCCTCTGACACTGATCTGCCTGGTGCGTGTGGACGGGTTTGGATTCACAGGGACAGTGATCTGCCCACAAACAGCAGCTCCTGGCGGCTTCGCTGTGTTCGGCCCGGCTTCGCTCTGAAGGACGAATGGGGGAGAAACAAGTGGAAAGAGTGACATAAACCAAAGGACAGAAGCAAAGAGGAACAAGGAATGAGCTTAACAGGTTTCAAATAAAGATCCAAGAAAAGCATGAAGATGGAGAACGACCACCGAGTCCAGAATATGATGCAGCCCCGAATATGGAAACATGAGATTTTAACAACTCGGTGTCGTGATCAGTTAGTTAGTCTGATTGTCTGAACTCAAGTGATACCAGGTCTCGTGTCTCTCGACGTATCACAGATCATAACATGGACCTACTTGTATAGTCACCTACACCTGTATCAGTGACAGTGATTTTAAAGTGGATGTTGGATAGTTTTGAACAAGTACAAGGAAAAATGATTTTCGATTGGATTGGGATTGTGAAATGTGCTGCTTTGTGTTTCTGTATGTAAATTTGTCTTATGTGTCTTATTCTGACCAAATGGAAGGACTGGGATTACTATATTTCTTGGCTCGGCAGAAAGTACAACTGGAATGAAAAATAGGTGTCTTGGTGGAAGCTGCTGACTGTGAAGAAGTAGCTGATCTCCAGCGAGAAGCTCCCGGAGCGTGTCGCAGCATCGAGCGGCGGCAGATTAGGGTGAAAGTTCCGGTCGTCTCACAGCGTCGCGTTTCTACAAGGTCGTCTGAGCAGATCTGCACATATTCACTGGACATTTGTCAGTGTCAGGAGGATGATTTCCTGCAGGTGCAGATTTATAGCACACGTTCAAATATACTGTACTTTAGGAAAGGAATCCATTTTAGTTTTTTATATTTTTGCATTTGTCATTCGACACATGCACGACTACAGGCAGAACGTTAGCAAAGTGTTTCAACTTTACCAATGCACAGACTTTTTAGCTTTAATATGAGTAACATGAGTCACTCTATCGTTACTTTGGGATAATATATATGTGCAATGTGGACGAGATCAGTGAAATTATAGGTATTTAGTGTAATGAACTACAAACTTTGCCTAAAATGACTAAATATAAAATAATAGCTTCTTTAGTAAAATAAAGATAGTTACTGTCAAATAATCTGAAATCTCAAAATATAATCACATAGTAATATTCTAAGTGTGGTCATCCAAAATAAATAACTGAAGTCAGACAGACCAAAAATATCCTCAACTCCAGCTGCTGTCGTTAGAGTCTTTCCTCGGCTCGGTGCGACGGGGTGAAACCAGGGTGAGGCCCAGGCTGCTGACGGAGTAGTTTCCAGCTTCGCTCACATCACGGAAAATCCTGGCAGAGACAAAGAGGCTGAGCTGATGGGAAGAGACCAGGAAAAGATCCGGTCGGGTGAAAGAGGGAGGAGAAGCACGAGGCTGCTGACGGCGAACGTTCCCCAGAACACGACAGGTCGCAGCAGCGTTTGTCGTAATGTGGGTGAAAGTCCAGGGACTGATACCTGCAGCTCGTTAACACCTGAGGAACAAGGCTTCACTGAACAGAGCTGCTTCACAGGTTCACACAGCAGGAGTCAGCTGCACAAGGCATTTATTAAAGACAACTTCAAATAAAAAAAAAAGAGGTTAATGTCATGTAAACAACATCAAATGCAGAAACAATGAGAAAACTAACCACAACCAAAGCAAAGAGAACAAAAGAGCCTCCAAGGAACAAGATTTACAGACTCTCACAGGTGAAATCAGTTCCTCAGTAACGAGGCTGGAACAAAACAACGAGGACCTGAGACACATGAGACACAAACACTGGGGACGTCACTTTATTTCAACAGGACAATCAGATTCAGTTCATTTATCCACACGTTGAAGGAGCGAATACTTTGGATGTGGTTGTGTGCTCTTGTCAACTCATCATGAAATTAATCTTTAGAATTTTTTAGCCCTATGATCATCGTTCTCAAGATGCTTTGTGTACAAACACACAGCTTCTACAGGTGGACATGAATCTCTCTGGATTGTTTCTCGTCTCACTGTGGCAAAACCAAAATAACACTTCACTAATGGGATGTGAATACACACTTCTTTGACTTCTCTTGCACGATTTCACTGCTGAAGTCGATCAGTCTTGAAACTAGTCCTTGAGAATCGATTTTCGTGTAACTGAATATTTCACCATTTCAAAAATCCAATGAATTTGATGTTTTTAACTGAAATGAGAATAGAAATGTGTGAGTCTTAGTGAGGTACAGAGCTTTGGCTGTTTCCAGCAGTGTGAACCAGCCAACAGATCCCCTCTGGAAGAGATTAGGAAACACAGATCAAAGAAGAAGAAAGAAAAAAAATGCCATGCTGGGTAATCGAAGGAAAGAATGAAAGCAAGAGGGAGGGAAAGGCAAGTGGTAAAAACAAAGGGTTCGACAGAAGAAAGGAAACGAAGAGAAAAATGGAAACAACAGGAGGAGGTGAGGATGAAGAGGCTGCCGTCAGGAGGGATGACGGGGAGAAGACTGTGATGAAGGATCTGAATGGTCACAACGAGGCTTTATCGTGATACGAGTCACAACCTTTTCACCTGCTGGAGGAGGTGGAGCAGAACGGACGGAGGAACAGATGACAGATAGTGAAACGTGTACGTTCACAGTTTGCTGCTCGCCACGAAAATGATCAGTTATTGGACGAGTGGAGGTTAAGTGTCCAAATAATTAGACCAAAATTCCAAATCCCACTTCAAGCATTAGAATCTACCTTGTGTTTACCTTAAGATTAAGGAAAAACAGTTTCAGGTTTGGTTTGACTTCATCCTCTGGTTCACACTCATGTTAAGGAATTGATCGTTTATAGTGAATGCTAATACGATTTGGCCGAAAAGTCTCCACGCTACATTCAGTGCTGTTTCTCTGAGGCATGAAAAGTCTTCATTATTATAACATGACAATGGAAGTCACCTAAACCACGATCTTTCCCGAAACCTAACCAAACCTAAACCACAGCTCTGTCACGTCATAAAATGATTCAGTTCTGAAGTTGCAATCACACACGATGTGAACAAAACAACAAAAACAATCGGTTCCATGTAAACAGGGATTTTTCAGTTTTGCAGACGTCTCGACCTTCAGATGAGCTGTTCAGATAAACCTGCCTGAACTCGTCTGTCTGCTCATATTCTTGTCTTGTCAGAATCTTTGTTAGTGATTAAAGTTTTTACAGAAATGAAGCAATTATCACCAAAACATTGAAGTAATTTCAGTTTTAAAGAAACTCCCTTCACAGCCGTGACTTCTGACTTCAGTGTTTTACTACGTGACATCTCAGATGCTCTTAAAGACCGTCTAGTTCCTGTGCTGACGGACACAGCAGGTGGTCCGATGAACACACCATGCTGAACGCCAAAGTTAGAATCTGGATCTCAGGTTTGGGCTCATTAGAAGCGGTAGGTGCCACATGGCTCGTACAGGAGGTGTCGGTGTTCTGGTTGGACCGGGATCAGGTTCTGAGGCCTGTGCAACTCAAAAAGGAACTGATTGTTATGGGCTCTTGTTAAGCAGTTACCTAACTGGCATCTGGGATTGTATTTTAGAATGAAAAGCTGCCTTTGCTTTTATGTGGTGAGCGTAATGTGACACACGTGGGCTCACATCAGCCTGCCGGCGAGGAGAGAGCGACCTCGGGCGAATCGTTGGGATGATGAGATGTAAACTGGAATATGAAAGTAGCGTGAAATGAGTTGCAGTGAGAGCAAAAACAGAAAGACGCTTGATTTGTTTCAATGAATCATTGTTCCGTCCGTTTGCTGAGGAAGCATTATAGATCTGGCACAGTCTCATGGGTCAAGAATGAAGTGGGCGGCTCTGACTAATCGCTGGTTCAGGCCTCTGTGACACGCGCTGTCTGTATTGTTTTGGAGATGTTTATGGGATTTTGTCATAACTCTGCTGCTGAAGTGAAAAGATGGCAGATCCGAGCTGTGTTACTTTGTGACACCGACAGCAGCCTCTTGTTTTGGAGCTTTGAGAAACTCTTCATGTTCATAAATACAGTCTGTCCAAAATTACAGGTTTAAAATTCCTCCTTCGCCCATTTGTGTCGAGTGTTACTTTGTCGTCTGTTCCTCGGTGTTAGTTCGTCACTGTGATCGTCGTGTGTCGGCGGACGACCTCAGCAGAACACGAGTGCTTCAGGTGAAGGATGAGCTCACCGCTGCTCGAGACGACACTCGTTGGGTTCGTCGCTGTTTTTAATCTGCTCATCTTCTGAGTAAATACAGGGTCTGTGTTTGTGTGTGCGCGAGACAGATAGAGAAGAATAAGTGAGAGAAAGTGTGTGTGGTTGAATGTGGCAGCTGATAACGATCGAACCAACTTTACTGCTCACAGAATCCACGTGGACCTGAAGGAGCAGCTAATGAAGAGGATTTTCTGATTATAGAAGAAAAATGACATCACTCCTGTTCTGCCTCTTGTTTGGACTCTGTGGGAGTTCGTGTGGCCGTGTGTGTGTGTGTGTGTGTGTGTGTGTGTGTGTGTGTGTGTGTGTGTTTGAAAAAGAGCATTTGAAGCGTCTTGGAAAAGATGTCAGTGTTTGTCCCTGTGATGAAAACGTTCTCTGTTGTTTTACAGCCACCGCTGGTTTATTTCAGATTTGCTTCTCCCTTTAACTGAATTCGCTGTTTTTAATCAAATCATATCGACTCATCTTTGTTTCCATCCAGCTGACAAACAATATTTCTGCCTCTGAATTGTCATCGAACGAGTCTGTGGCCAAGCTTTTGTCCCTGTGAGGCCGTAATGCTCCGCTCCAGTAAACACATTTGTTGGATGGATAAAAAATCGAGAGACGACTTTGCTGTTTCTTAGATTCTGACCGTCAGCGGGAGAATAAGTGTAAGGATTTGCCGGAGGAGCGTCTTGTCGTGACCAGGAATTTGGTTTTCCAGTACCACAGTTGGCCACCGGGGAACGTTACAGTGAGGCAAGTTCTCTGTGCAAAGGTGAGAAAAGGAGCCGGTGTCGGAGGCTGAACTCAGAAATGCAAAAGTCTGTGACTTATTGAGTGATGACGTTTCAACATCAGTCAAGTTCAAACTGAAATAAAAACTCATGTCTGCAAGAAAAAACTGTTGTGACTCTTCTTTGTGACTTCAGTTGAATTTGAAGTGAACATGTGTCAGACATAAAAAGCAGCTTCAGGACTTGAGCTCAAGAGAAGCTGCCTCAGTTTTCAGATCATTTGTGGGATTTTCCAGGTTTGAAGACCCGTCATTAAAAGCTGCACCTGCACCTCTGCCTCCTTCTTCTCCTTTGTTTCTCTAAAATGTCTGCAGGTGTGTCACTTTATGACAGGATCAACCGTTTAACAGTAGCTCTGTCTGACCTCTGACCTCTGACCTCTGGTCTGCTGCTGCTAGGATGGTTGGTAAAATTAGACAAAGGGACTCTTTAAAACACACGAGAGAAAAGGAAAAGATATCTGGATGTTATCGACATTAAAGCTTTTGTAACTGTAAAATTGTTCAGAAACAATAACACAAACAGAAATAAACAAACTGAAAGTGTTTGGTTTGTTCTGGTCGCTGCTTCTCAGTTTGGTTCAGAACCTTTGTTGCATGTTTGTGCTGCATTCTTGGAAGAATATGGAAGAGAAACGACTTCGTAAACAAAGCTGGTTATATTCTGTCCAAGTTCTAATTAGCTTTGTTCACAGAAAGCTTTTCCTAAACTCAGTGGTTAACTTTCCAAAAGATGACTCAACTTTCTGTTCAATGTAAATAAGTTTAAGGGAGTTTTGTTAGTTGTGGTTTTCTTTGACTCTCTCCGACCTTAGAATATCTCTTTTTTTTTATCTTCAGCCAGCAGATAAATCCTTGTGCAAACTCAGACTTTAGTTAATGTAAATCTTGAGGTTTGGGATTAATCCATGTTCGAGAGCCTCGTCCAGTTTTTCTCCTTGTTGCCATTGATTTACATTCTATTTCTCTGCTGTCGCTCTGTATCAGCATGTGTGTGCAGAGTGTGTGTGTGTGTGTGCGTGTGTGTGCAGAGTGTGTGTGTGTGTGTGTGTGTGTGTGTGTGTGCATAGAGAGTGTGCGTGCAGTGTGTATGTGTGTGTGTGTGTGTGTGTGTGTGTGTGTGTGTGTGTGTGTGTGCAGATCCAGGCCTGTGACTGTGCCAGTGTGAACACACACTCAGGGGAGACTCTGGACTCCGTCCAGCGCGACGCTGCTTCTCTCTCTCTGTTTTTGTGTGTGTGCATTTCAACAGAAGTAAACGGCCGTGACTCTCGTCCGTCTCTGCGGGGCCCTTACATAAGCCTATTTAGCCTCCCGAGGGGATCCTCACCTTCCTCCTTGTCTTCCTCACCCCTCCCTCCTCCTCTCCCTCCCCCCCCTTCACCCTTTTCTCTCCTCCCTTTCTCTCTTGATCCCACTAACCCGCCCACTCATCCCTTCAGTGCACAGACTTGAGCGAAGGGTTTTACCCGTGCTTAAGGGTTTTTTGGCCGAGTCTTTAATCATGTCTGGCACAAGTTCACAGTCTTGAACAATAGTGATATCTATTCCCAAAAACCTCCATCTATCTGTCTCTGTGCTCTTCATCTCCTCTTCCGTCTCAATCTCTCATCCGATCCGCCTGGCACCCGCTCCCTCCCCTTTAGGTCACTTTCTTATCCCCTCTGCACACATTCAAGTTCCCCCCATCCTCCTCAGAACTCCATTCATCCCACCTTTGCCTGGATCCCCTCACCCTCCCTCCCACTATTTACCTTCCTCCTCTCCCTGCAGCGCTCAGAGTCAATCCCTCCATCCAGCCGCTCCCTCGTTTCCCCCTTTGTGTCTTGTTGAGGATCGTGTGAATCCCTGCTCACGTCTGTTCATCGTTCACTTATAGAGATGTATGTATTCATGAGTGGATGCTGCACATCATACACATCGCGCCTTTCAGTCTCTTTTAACTTTCCGCATTTTGTCCCCTGTCCTTCTGTGTGTAGACGACTCAGTCTTTTGTTTAAACCTTCCTGCTCCTCAAAAAATAAAACAGAATAAAAGAACCTACCGACAGTGAAGAATAGCAGCTTCTGTTCCTGTGACCACGCACAGATTTGTAGCTGCAGTCAGACTTTATGAAAGTTCAGATTTTTCATCGAGCCGCTGGCTCAACATGTGACCGCGGCAAACACAGAAAACAGTGAGGGAAATGAATTATAGCAGCTCGAGACAGATCAGTGAGGACGAACGGGCGTCAGAGTTAATTAGCTGGTCTGGGGTGATAAACAATGTCTATGATGCTCGTTAGTAAAATGATTCATTGTGTCATGTTACTGACCGTTTCTTCCCTTTAAGACACAAATGGCTCCATTTAGCTGTAACAGGCTTATATCTGTTATATCTGGTGGCAAACAGCCTCTGTTGTACAACGTAAAGGTGACCTTCAAGAGCTGCTCTCATGTGATCACATGATCAACCACACGTCTGTTCAGAGGCTCAGATACGAGGGTTTAACTTTGACTCCACCACGGTCCAGTCTGCAAAAACAAAATCTCATATTCTGATATTTCACATCTCCAGTAGTCCAGAAGACGAAGAAAACACACAATCTGAGGAACCTGCGTTGACGAGTGCACAAAAAAAATGATCTTGCCTTTTTCACCAATCCCACCGACGCAGAGACGACAGTTAACTGGACGGCATCGGCTGCAGTGGGTCAAGTTCTGAATTAAACATAACGGCTTCAGATTACTTTCTGTTCTTGCTCTTGTCTCCAATCTGCAGCTACTGAAATTAAAAAATATATTTCATGTCCAAAGAAATATGAAGAATACTGTAGCTTGGGTGTTTTATTGGAACAGTTTGATGGATGCAGTCTCCGTCCTTCGTCCCATGTTGGACGTTCTGTATTCTCTTCTCACACGTTGCTTCTCTTTCATGAAACTATACGGACGGTCCACATGTGCACAGACAAACACACACACACACACCCTTTGTACCTGTAATAAATCAGCACACTCTCCGTGCACGGCGGTTGTATATGGAGATAAAGCAGGGAAGCAGACAGATATAAAAACAGCCACAGATGATAATAGGAACAGACAGAACAGAGAACGGGATGAGAGTCAAGGGCAGGACAGAGAGAGAGAGAGAGAGAGAGAGAGAAATGAAGGAGAAAGTGATATAAGAAAAGACAGAGCACAGAGGGAGACATAAAAGCCAAGGACAGAACGGAGAGGAGGAGGACGGGAATGAAAATGAGAGGAAAGGAATGAAATGAAACAGACAGAGAAAAGGAGGCAGAGCGTCACCGTTTGTGTGTTTATGCACTTTATTGTGTGTATTAAGTCAGTTTTAGCTATTAACCACTATAGAGCGTGTGTGTGTGTGTGTGTGTGTGTGTGTGTGTGTGTGTGTGTGCTTTACATAAACTGCTGGGCTTCAAATGTTGTTTAATGGTCTACCCGTTCCAAAAGCAGTTTATTTTTTAACCATAATAAATGTCTATTTCCTTGTGTGTGTGTGTGTGTGTGTGTGTGTGAGTGTGACACTGTGTTTGTCTGTTAGCGTGTGAGACACCTCGGCTGACTGCTCTCAAGGTTTCTAGGCGTGGAACTGTTGTGTCGAGCCACTTATCAGCATTTAAGTGTCCTTGAGTCACACACACACACACACACACACACACACACACACACACCTATATGCATGCTTGTGTCCACGTATTGAAGTAAACAATGGCACATATTTCAGAGGTGAAGCATGAAGAAAAAAAAAGATGGGCAGTATATGAGGATATATAGTAAAAACACACACAAAGACAATTTGGTTGGACAGAGGAAACACGAGACACACACACACACACACACACACACACACACACACACACAGAGTTATACACACACTCTTTCCCACGGTGCAGTGTGAGTGTATTTGGTCTGCAAGCGCCTGGCTTATCTGTACGTCGTGTCATAATAGCTCTGTGTGTGTGTGTTTGTCTTGTATCCAGGACAGACACATGTACACACACACACACACACACACACACACACACACACACTAACATGCACAAAAGGTCCAAGTGGCCTCACACAGGAAGTAATATTACAGCAACAGATAGCTGCTGCACTTCCTGACAAGATCTGGAGACGGACACACACACACACACACACACACACACACACACACACACACACACACTGCTGATGTTTCTATACGTTTCATTTTCTCGTCATTTAGGTGAATTTCTCACCAACTTAGTGACAGATTCACCAAACACCTGCCTGTGTGTGTGTGTGTGTGTGTGTGTGTGTGTGTGTGTTTGTGTGTGTGTGTATGAGTGTGTGTGTGAGAGAGAGTCGGCGTCCTGGGTGAGCAACGAAACTCAACCCTCTCTCCAGCCGCCGCGACACCGAGGGAACAAGGTCACTTCTCATTGTGTCACAGTGTTGGTGGTTGTTTTGTCCAGAAGGTCGACTTCACGTCTCTGCTGCAGAGTAACAGGAGACTTGTAGCTGTTATATGACTCAAATAATAATGTTTCCTTTGGAGGAAAAACTGAAATCAAAACAAGCTTCCAGCACATTTTTCAATTTGTACTTTTGTGCCTTGAATGTGTTGCAGTGATCTCATCTCAGAGTTTGTGAGAAATGGAGGAAACATTGAAGAGAAGAGGGAGTGAGTCCACCCGGCGCCCGGCGCCCGACGCCTGACGCCCGACGCCCGACGCCCGACGCCCGACACCTGACGCCCGGCACCCGACACCTGACGCCTGGCACTGGCTCAGGTGAGGAACTGAGATGGATGGAAAACAAAGCTGCTGAGGAAGAGCAGCGACAGTAAAAGTCGTTGGGATCATGTTGCAGCGTCGGGTCACTGATGCCCGTCAGCAAGCAGGAAGTTCACTGGCAACAAGGAGGGAGGAGATGAAGGAGGGAAGGAGAGAGAGAGGAGGAGGTTTGTGATGAATCTAAATCCAAATTTAAGGCCTTTTTATCTAACTGGGGAAAGTTGTTTGCTGGAGATAAAAGAAGGAAAATATCTGAATTCCTTTGGTCGACTCTTCGTTAAATAAAGTGTTTGAATGACAACGTTCTGTCCTCGTCGCCTCAGCGCTGACGAACACAGTCGTGTCTAAACTGATAAATTTCCTGCAGCTTTTGTTCATTTCCAGTTTCAAAGCAAACGCAGGGTTCGAATGGAAACAGTCATATTTGAAAGAATTTGGTAGATCGTATGTAATTGAAAAAAGATTTCACAGGAAGGAATGGGAAGGAAGGAGGATTAACAGAGATAAGTGGAAGAGAGAGCAACAGACTCCTTCATTTCTATCCATCTGTTTTCAAACACGTTTTCAAACTGCATTGAAGAAAGTGGGGAAAAATGAAACCAACAGAAATATTCACATTAGTGGATGGACAAGAGCATTAATGTGTGTTTTCTGATGTTGATATGCTGGAAACTGTCGATCCATGTGAAGGCAGCATGAACCAGAGAGA
>JAFREQ010000052.1:1077500-1192500 GCA_025331565.1 Holacanthus passer | reverse complement strand
TGAGGAAATGTGGAAGGAGAAGAACATGGAGGGGTGTGAGGGGAGAACAGAGGGAAATAAGACGGAGGAGAGGATGAATTAAACAAAGACTAATTGGAGGCAAAGAGGGAGAGAAAGAGGGATTAGAGGTCGCGACTCTACGGGGAGGAGACACACACTGTACAAAGGGCAAATGAAGTCAGGATATGAAACAAAATGATTAAAGATGGAGGGGACAAAAGAAGGGTGGGGTGAAGAAGAAGAAGAGTTGGATGAGAGGAGATTGGAATCGGCCGGACGGAGAAATGGAAGGATTTAAAGGGGGAGGAGGCAATTTTAGATAAAAGTAGGAGCAAAACCACGGGCGTCTCTGAGTAAAGGTTAGCTGTGACGGAAGAAGGAGGCAACAGGGTCAAGTGTGTGTGTGTGTGTGTGTGTGTGTGACTGATAGAGAGAGAAACACAAAGAGTCGAGAGAATTTGCTTTGCCTTGCACATCACATGCTTCCCCGTTTCTATGTGAATAAAAAGTGAGAGGAGAAAGGGGGTTGTAGCATCTGTGTGTGTGTGTGTGTGTGTGTGCGCTGGTGTAGCAGGAGCAGCAAATCAATAACTGATAAATAAATTATAAGCTACAAAATTTCAAAAGGCACCAGCAAAAACAAATGATTTGAGTACTCACAAGCTACATGAGGGGAAAGATGGGCGGGGTGCACTGCAGTGTGTGTGTGTGTGTTTCTGTTGTTGCAATGGAAAATATGTGCCAGATCCGTTGTGGAGGTGTTGATGTTGTCAGCACGGCGTGACATTTTTACACGCTCGTGTCCGGTTTGTGACATCAGAGAGTGTTTTACAGGCTGATCAGCCGCCGTGTCCGGTGTCACATATCAGTTCATGTGAAAAGCCTCATTCACACACGCAGCCAAGAGCGTGGACGTGCACGTGTGCTGAAGCAAGAAAGAAAGGACAAGGAAGGAAGGAAGGAAGGAAGGAAGGAAGGAAGGAAGGAAGGAAGGAAGGGAAGGATTTAAACAAACCTGCCACCATGATGGAAACCAAGCGAGTTTTCAGCCCATACTGATCTTCACACTCTCCAGTGTCTCAGCAGGTCATATAAGTATATAGTATAATATATATAGTAATACTGCATAAGTACATGAAATGTCACATTACTTTGACAACAATACATTTGTACATACACTGTGAATAGAACATATATAAAAATTGTATGTTCCTTTTAAGAAAATGAAAGAAAATGAAAATGTAAATAAAAATAATAATAATGTTGTGACCTCCAGTCCAGTAAATACAACTCTCAGCACACACACACGTCTTCTCTCAGTGTCCAGGTACCGACTGTGTGTGTGTGTGTGTGATAATGAAAGCTGCTGTGTGGCAGCTGTGATTGGCTACCTGCGGCCTCCAGAGATGGCCATCTGAACGGTGCCAGCGAGACGCCAGACAGACGGCATACACTGTATTTATGTGTGTGTGTGTGTGTGTGTGTGTGTGTGTGTGTGCTCTGTCTGTCTCTCACAGAGTCTCAGAGTGTGGATGCTGTGTAAGTGAAGGTTTGCAGGTGATACTGAGTGACATCACATTTTTGATCTTTTATCCATAATTATGCATCTGTTTTGTTCCTATACATTTTCAAACGTTCCACATCCTGAAAGCTTCCTCAGATACTTGAGTTCAGTTCTCGTGGGAACATCAGGGAGAGTTTGGCTTGTTTAGGATCCGACTCCTTGAGGCACCAGTTTTTAAAATCGATCGATCGAAGGAACGTTCAACTTTGGTGAAGTTCGACTCGGACATTTGAAGGTTTGAAGAACCACAGGATTTATTTTCCATAGATGTCAGATGCAGGTGCAGATATTTCAGGAAGTGAGAATTAAAAGAAAATCAGTATTGGACATGTTTTAGTTTTTTCAACGTGTAGAATTGTCTTGTTGACGTTCTTGACTGATGACGAGGTTTTACATTTGTGAAAACACCAGAGAATCAGAAATCACGACACCGAGCACAGACGCCTTTTTCTTGACCTGTGTTGTGAAATAGCAGATTATCTATTCTATAAAAAAACTGTTTGCAAAGCGTTGTGAGGAGCCTCCAGAGCCGAGTGTGGTTATTTCACTGTCACTTTCTGGAGACATTTATGGCTGAAGGGAAAAAATGGGCTGAACCACCAAACCCACCAAGTTTTTCCCAGAAGGTGCAGATTCTGAAAAGCAACATTTCATTTCTCGCTGAAAGCTTTTCCCCCTCTTCATTTAGACAAGAGAAATCTTACACAAGCTTTCCCATCATGCATCTGTTCCTCATCAGTTCTGCAACCAGCGGGGCTGCTTTTTCAAGGATCAGGGATATCAGGGTTTATCATTACGGCCTCAACCTTGAACTCACACACTTGAATCAGTTTTTATTTTGCAACAAAATGTCTCCAAAACAGAATAAGAGCAGAGAAAACACCCAATGTGTTGAACAATCAACTCGTGGATGAGCTGACATTTCAAAGAATGTGTGAACTTTGTGAAGGAACTTCAAACTGAAATGAAACCCCGGTGTTCAGTGCACCCCCATCCCGGCCGCACCTTGATCCTTATCAGCGCCGGATCAGGCAGAAATGTGCTGGATCACAAGGAAACACAGAGACACATGGATCCACAAGCTGAAGCTCTGTGGATCAAGAGTGTTCGAACAGGAGAGAGACAGCGAGGGAGTGACTTTACCTCTGGACTGTGGCAGAGAGGGAGTGGCGTGGAAAGAAAGAGGAGGGTGTGTGTGTGTGTGTGTGTGTGTGTGACAGAGGGAGCTTTGCTTTCATGCCTTGCTGAGCAGTGAAAGAGTATCTGTCACAGAGAAGAAGCCAAAGGACAGAGCGTAAAAGTTAAGCAAAAAGAAAGAGACGCAGGGAAAAGGACAGAGGAAGAGAACGAGGGGGAGGAAGAAGAGACAGAGAAAGAGTTGACTGAAAGCAGCTTCTGTCCTCCGTCCCACCCCCCGACTGTCTTCCCCTCCTCTCTGCCCGGCCGGGAGCGAGAGGAAACAGAAAAGGAGTGCAGAGAGAGAGAGAGAGAGAGAGAGAGGGAGGGAGAGGGAGCTCAGCCACGCTTGCTCTTTAGCGCAGGACTCAGGAATTCCAGGACCTTTGGAGTTCACACACACACACACACACACACACACACTTAGAGACACACATGCTGCTTTCCTTGTGGTGACACAGGACTCAGAGAGGGAGTATAAGACAGAGAGAGAGAGAGACTCGTGTCCAGCTCTTTCCTCTGGACTATTTGACCGTGATGGCACCTGCCGAGGGGAAAGTGACGAGGAGGAGCTGAGGACGGAGCCGAGCTGCTGATGAAGGTGAGCTTTTCTCACAGGATCCCTCTTTGTCTTTCCTGCCTGCTGCGAATTTTCTGAACTGATGAAGTAGTTTGTGTGTGTTTTTTTAATGCAGTTCTTCCAAATGAGTGAGCAAAGAAAAGTGGTGATTTCAGCTTCTTGATGTAAAGTGAAAGTGGAAAACGCTGTGAAGGTGTTTGTGTTGGAATCACGCAGCTCTGAATGTGTGTGCTTTCATATCTGTGCTGATCATTCGGCCGAGCTCCTCCAGCAACATGAGGGAGCAGATTTGAGGTTTGTCGATTGGACTTGATCAGTGTGTGTGTGTTGGATGTGTCGTTTCCTGATGCTCCACCAGTGGAAGTGGGACATTTAGAGGGAATCATTACTGCTGTTGCAGAGAATCTGTTTTTTCCAGTTGCCTTCGATGAGTAAAGTTCTGCTTCCAGCTCGACACAATAAGATGCTAAAGCTTTAATGTGAGTGTTTTTGTGTGAAGCTCGGAATCCGGAACAATAAAGCGTTATATGAATTTGAAATCGGGGGATAAAGAAACTTGTGGACAGATAGAAGATTAGAAGTCTTTGGTCCTTTTGCACCTGCGCTCATTGTGTCCGTCCTCCCTCCATCCTGCCACACTCTGACACTTTTGTTCTCTAATCTCATTCACTTCTTTTCTGCAGGTTTTCTCTCAAATCCCACGACTAACGACAGAAGCTTATCTCCTCTGCCTCGCTCTCATCGTTTCTCCCACTCCTCTCTTTTCTCCTCCTCGTCCTCTTTGTGACAATTCATCCGCGTTTATAAAAATCTCTGTTCTCTTCTGTCCTCTCTTCTTCACGCCGGGATGTTTCCTGTGTCAGTGGGTGTGGACTGCTCTCACAGGTGTGCATGTTGTCTGTCATCTCACCTCTTCAGTCTTGTGATCCCAGGTCTCTCTGGTCTTTATAGCCCCTCCAACCCAAACCCACCTTAACCTGCACAGTAACCCTTCATTTACCTGTGCGGGGAGGCGTGTCCTGGGCAGCACACGGTCCCACAAGGTGTTACGTGATAGTTATCTTGTGTTAATTATAAAGTGGTCGAACACAAAGGTCTTGTTCTTTCATCTTGGTGATGTGACAATCAGGCATTTTTTAAACAGGTTTTTACACATCAAAGTCTGCGAACAGGTCTTGTGATATGTTGTTGTTTCTTTTTTTCTTGTGAAACATTTTTAATAAGTTGCATAAAGCCACATTAGACTCTAGAGGAAGTCTGCCTCAAGTGATGTCATTTGAGTTGGCATCGAAACTGTTGAAACTGAAACTGTTGGGAGTCAGGTTGAATTGTGGGTAATGTTGGTGCCTGGTTTTGACAAGGAAGAAGAATGAGTGGAATAAACAAGGTGACATCTGGTTCTGTTGCTGTTCACTGTTTTTTATCTGTCCATCATGAGTCTGAGTTTTTAGCTGATTGCTGAATCAGTGGAGTTCCTTTTCAAGACCGTGGTTACTTTTGATGTTGAATCAAAAAAGAAGAGAAATGTTCTCACGTCAAACAAAACCCTCAAACAAGTGCTGGACACAGATGGAAAAAGTGAGCTCCTCCCACTGTCCGACCTGATTCTGATCCATGACCGGACTGAACGTTACGCTGAAGAATAAGGTGCAAGTTAGAAGTAGTAAATTTGAACGACATTTGAAACAACAAATTGCAAATAAAAGAAATTTGTCATTGGTGTCATGAATTTTGAAGAGGTCACAAAAACTGGACATGAAAAGTTGTTAAGTTTTATTAGCAGGAGCACGAGGTTTATCATCATGTTTCATGTTGGATGCTCTTGGTTTTCTGTCGGTGTCTCTCCGTCCCGCCGGTTATTGATGCTCATGCTAATTACCCAGCTCTTCCGTTATGTATTCCAAACAGCTGCTGATTGCAAATTTAAACGCATCACTTCCTGCGTGTTAGAGGACACAGCGTATAGAACAGCGAGCATATAACAGCTTCCACCACGTGGTCACAGTCACGGTGTTCAATCATTTCACGTCACAGAGCAGCAAAGTGGACATTTATTCACCCTAACAGCTCCTGTGGGTTCAAGGTGGGTCCGCTGATTGTCCGCTGATGAATTGACCACCGAGGTAACTTCGTAGTTAAGATGGCTGCACACCGATCTGCCGCCACACCTTGAAACCCATTAACCCCCATCTCAACCCTTCCTCGGTGGAAAAACCCATTAACCTTCCTGTTAACCCTTTCCTCAGCCTGAAACAGCAGCTCAGCAGAAAGAGGGTGAAAAATGTGGAGAGCAGAACATAAGTGTGGTCCAATAAGTCGTGAGTCTGTGGAGCCCAGGATGAATCTTCTGTTGGTCTGTCTCTCTCTGTGTGAGACGGTGGAGGGTTAGGGCTCGGTGGAGAGCGAGAGCGAGGGAGACTGGGCAGCGATGTCAGTTTTCCTTTGTTTGAAATATTTAATGTGTCTCTGCTCTCTTGAAATATTGACTTTTCCCATATAGCCAGAGGGGACGGACGGGAGCAGAGGTTGTTCCCTCAGTCAAATGAAAAGCAAAAGGCTGTTAGCATCAAACTTTCATCACTTTCTTTCTCTTATTTATGCATTTTTTGTTTTCTTTTTCGATCATTCTGATTAAAAAAACAACAACTTGCCCTTGATTTGGAAGTCACTGCTAATGAAGGGTAAGATGTGTGTGTGTGTGTGTGTGTGTTACAGTGTATGTGAAGTTTTAATTTTCATAACATGAGTACACGGGGTAATTGTAGAAAAAACATGCTGAAAATAATCTGAATCATAGATGAATAAATAAATAAACTACAGAACAAATGTTACATAATGAAACAGATCTTTATAAACTGATGAGCAGCTTTTGCCATTTAAAGTAATATAACTGTATTGACACAGCAGGAATCATCAAACCTTGATGGATTCGTCTCGCAGTTAGTGATTCTTACTTATTCTTATTATCACATTTCATCTGGAAATCTGACCACGAGATAACGGTTCTTATGCTTTCAAGGCGTCATTTGATACGTGTAGATAACTGCGACACACGGATGGATGGAAAACTGAAGAGTTGAACCTGAGGTCAGTGAAGACGGTTTCCTCAGTTTGTCACTCTGAAGATAAAGGTGACGCTCGGGCGTTGATCAAAATGGAGATAAAACCTTAACTGATGTTCAAGCTCAACTTTCTAAGGTGAAGAGGTCCTGAAAGATAAAAGAGAGAACGAGGAAGAGGAGCCAAAACTGGACATGTGAAAGAATGTAAAAGGTGGAACTTCCTATTCAAGGTTTTAGTAAAGATATTGACTTTCAGTAACTTAGACAAAGGAATAACTTTAAATGTCATCAGATAAACTAATGACGGCCTGAAGTAAAGGTGAAGCCGAGGACAGGGCCGTCAATCACAGCGAGTGGACGCATGTGTGACCTGGATGTTCGAGCGCTGGGCGAGCTGGTTTGTGATCGGGCTGTTGTTCCCTGAGCTGGTTTGAAGGCTGTTTCCAAAGCTCCCAACCAAAGACAGAATGTTGTTTAAGTCAGAAAGAAATCCTGATCGATGTCAAAGTCACCTTCCTTGTTCACAGATGAGCTGCTCTTTGACCTCAGGGCCAGTTTCATGAAAGCAACTTGTGAGAGAAAATGATGAATCAAGCATATCAGCATATTAACATATTTCTCACTTGAATCAAAATGTACTGAAACGTCAATAGCTGCAAAGGTTCAGTGAAAGACTTTTATTTTATCTTGTTTTCATTTCATAGAACAAAACGAGCCGTCTGACGCAAGAAAGAGAAAAAACATAATTGAGGGGATTTGTACAGATTTATTTTGGCACCAAACTCGCTGCTTCACTTGGACAAGACTCCTGTTGGTTCACACACAAACACACACACACACACACACACACACACACACACACACACACCGCTCTGCTCCGATGACAGAGATATTAAAATGTGCTCTTATTGTTAATAAGGCTGGTGTTTAGTAGCATTTTATAGAATCTGAATCCTCCACATACTTAAGAGCTCGATCACAGATTTGCTACTTAAGGACATGAGATGATCAGAGAGTTTTTCCTGCAGCATCACATTGTTTCTGTCCTGCTGATTTATCGTATCTTCAGATTTCTTCTTCTGCTGATTTTTAACACAGCTGAGACTGAAACCTGTCTCATGTTAACTTAAAAATATCATACAAACATTTACAGTTTGGATATTTTTGCTCTAAACATTTCTATACCTCTGTCTTTGTGCATCTTTTCTTTCCTTCTACTGTCGTATCCTCCACTCCCTCTTCTGACACACACACACACACACACACACACACACACACACACACTCTTCCTGTCCTCCCTCATTTCTTCTTTCTTCCTTGAATGCTCAGGTCGTCTCAGCACTGTTGCAGAACAGCCTCTCTTTTGCCAGGCTGACCTGTAATTGCACTCGATTTGTGCAGATGTGTGTGTGTGTGTGTGTGTGTGTGTGTGTGTGTGTGTGTGCGTGCGAGCTGGGACTCCAAACCTGTCCTGTCCTATCACCTTGAGCGGCTGTGCAGTGTTGAAGGTGAGGTGGAATAAGGAGGCTTTACACAGAAAGATAGGAAAATAACGAGTTTCTCACCAACCCTGTCACACACACACACACACACACACACAAAAACGCACATTATCACACACATACAAGCAGCCTTATAGTTTCAGAAACCGTCTCCGTCTCCACACACACACACACACAGACTGTGTCCCGGAGGAGTGCTCGAGGGGCTTAGGCAGGGGATTGTGCTGTTCTGCAGTGTGCCTGTCAGATAAGGAAGGAGATGCAGGCCTGCCTGGTGACACGCTACTGAGCACGTGCAGTACAGCCTGCACTCCTTCCCCTTCTCTCTTTAACCTGTCACTCAAGTCACCTGCCACCGTCTGCCGCCGCTGCTGATGACACCGCACGCACCGGGACCGTCTGCGAGCTCATTTGGTGAACTCATAAACACGCCGGCTCCGTCTCCGTCACGCTGGTTCGACTGGGACGAGGAGACGACTGAGGAGGCTGCAGAGCTCTGCGCCCACGGGAAAGATGGTTTTCTGTTATCTACCAGGGTTTAACTTTATCATCAGTCCTGATTTAAAGCTGAGTGAATGATGTGTTGTCTTCATTCCTGTTTTCATCTTTTTACCCTCTTCTTCCCTTCCTTTTTTATTTCCTTCACCTTTCCTCGCCTCCTCCCTCCCTCCCTTGGCCTGTTCCTTCCCTCTCCTTCACGTACCCCCCCCCCCTCGCTCTCACCACCTGTAATCCTGCTTACCGCTGTTCTGCAGCTGCTCAGGATCACAGTTGGAAAAAGACAGAGTTATAGAAAAGAGAGAGAGGGAGATTTTTGGACTTATTGTCAGGGTCTGTTTTTCTGCTGCTGTTTCTCTGAAATGATTTCCTTCATTACCGGCCTGAGTCTGATGCAGTGTAAAGGTGAGGTCTGTGTAGCCAGCGGTGATTCGGTGCAGTAATGATCGATCTGGTCTCTGGATGAGCTGCGTGGTAAGTGAATGGCACCGTGCCAGCAGCTCGGCCTCTCTCCGTCCACTCCTGTTCGATCCTGCGGTACAGCTGCTGTCAGACGGCAACAACCTCTCACTCCATTGTTTTTCAGCCTTTCCTCCTCCACGACCTCAATTTTCACGTCCAAGCTCACAAATCAGAGCAGAGACTTTGTGTTATTATCATTTCGACTGAGGACGAGCGCCAGGTTGTAAAAAACACCGCAGCTCATGATCGACGATATAAAACTTATGTTAAACTTACTGCGAATGCTAAATAGAGAACATTTGTAGACTTTTGTGCCAAACACTGTGGCTACATTCCCCCGTTCCCTGACACCAGTGGAAGAGTGATTCCATGCACCGTCCTGATGATCGATCAAACCTGCAGTTAGTGGACGATCTACCTGCCGAACGTGTTTGCTCGATTATCACAGTTATTCTTCACTCGCTTCTGACTGATGTCTAATGGGAAACAGTCTGATCCATGACGACAGTAAATGATCTTCCATCTGCAGGTGTTTGCTTCTTCACCTTTTCTACATTATTCCCTGTGATGTGCGGCGCAGCGTCCGGCAGGCCGTCGTGATGCAGAGTATTCTCAGAGCTTTCGCTCCACATCCACCCACTCTCCCCCATGAAAACCCTTTTGCCTACGCCCTTGGCCTCTCCTGTCTCAGCCAGTCACCCTCCACCGCCGCCGCCCTCTTCACTGACACCATCCCCCAGCCCCGGCCTCTTGGCAGCTCCTCCAGGCAGGCTAATTGACTCGGTCCCAGGAGGGGGGATCATGCCACATTTCTAATTTGGCTTCCCCTCCTTCAGATAAAAGCTACATCCCTCCATCCTTCAGCCCCTCCTCCCTTCGAGCCCTCGGCTCCATCAATCTATCCTGTTTTCATTGTTTTATATTTTCTACTTTTTTTACACTTCAGGCTGAATAACTGACATTTTCTAGTCTGTCTTACAGCTTCCTTTCTGTCTTTCTTTTTTCTTCGCTGTCTACACGACTTCCAGCCCCAAATACAGACATAATAGACAACTGAGTACATGAAAGGACAGATACACACATACACACACACTCACAGAGGACAGCACCTCGCCTTCGCTCACCATGGGGTTCACCTTCACAGCCTCCATCTCCACACACCGCATCTGGGGACGACGATGGGCGTGTCTCAGTGTGTGTGTGTGTGTGTGTGTGTGTGTGTGTATCTACCGAGCCTCACATCCCACTAACAAGCAGACAGATGGAGAACAAAGACATGCTGTTATTGATTGTATCGCACTTTAGGATCAGATGAAATAATCAAAAAAGTCTCCAAAGAGCTCAGTTTGGGAATAAGAGATTTTGTACTTGTGTTCAAACAACAGCCACAAAAAAAATGTTTTTCTTGTGAGCATATAAAGGTGTGTATTGATTTTATAATGTCTGTTTGCATGTGCTGATGGAAATCTGCACAGCTTCTGTGTGTCTGTGCATCCATCACAAATCCAATGCATATGATTTAAATGTGTAGAGGTCGTTTGTGTTTTCAGACCTCAGGAACATTTAAGGTGCTGTGTGTTCATGTGTGAGAGAGAGGTGGAGGAGGAAACCTCAACAGCACTGACCCGAGGAGGAGTTTCACATCTCAGTGGCTGAAATTAAAAACCAAATACACACACACACACGCACGCACACACACACACATGTTGAAGAAACACACAGTAACAGAGCACCAGTCAGGCATCCTGACAGCTTCTGTGAGGGAAGCACGTTTGGTATGTAGCAGTAGCCGTGGCCATCAGTAAAATGGTATTTTCAGATGGACAGATAAGGTATTTTAGCTGGAGGCTCGGGGTCGGCCGGTCTCGTGGAAAACACATTTGACACGTAGAGAGTTGTTACCTGCAGTTCAGTGTGTGGAAAGATTTCAGCTCTGTTTTTCATATTTGTGGAAGAGTGGAAAAGGCCTGTTTTGGAAAACAAGCGAGAGCCGGTTGGACCGACTGATCTTTTAATGCAGATTTCTTTTGTGTCGATCAGACTGACGTACAGGGGAGGTATGTTTTTGCATTCAATTTTTCACAGATGTAGCATAAAAAAACATAATGGGCCCCAGATGCTTTTACCTTTTGATCCAATTTTTGGACGATTACAGAACAAAAATTCAAACCAGTTCAGCCTGAGCTCAAAGGTACAGTTTCTAAATTCACTATCAGGAGGATTTCTGCTCCCACAGGAGCGCTGATTTTAACATAACTAATTGGTATAGGTCATAGATGGATGGATGGATGGATGGATGGATGAGTGATGACGTGTGTCTGTGCTCACTGAGAGGAGACCATTGAAGTGGTTTAGTGTCTGATTAGGACCCGTGCCTCCCTGTGGACCTGCAGTGGGCACGTTCAGATGGAGCCAGATCCCGTGGGGGAACATGTTGGAGAGATTTTCTGTGGCGTGGTCCCGGCTCCTGGCCCCTCAGGAGGAGCCGGAGGTAGAGTCTAGGGAGTCCAGGCAACTTTGCCATCTACTGCAACCACTCCCACCCAGATAAGTGGTTTATAATTGATCAAGGACAGATGACTGATAGAAATGGATTTGCTCGAAACTGTCCCATCATGCACTTAGGGCACTGCCCCACTGACACAATAAGGAACCATTTGAATATTGTTTTCAGAAAGGATGAAGAAACCCTTTTGTTTTCCAGCTAAACTGAGCTGAAGTGACAACAGCATGATGAACTGGAGCAGAACAAAAGCAGATTCAGGTATATGAACAATGTCTCATACCTTCTGCTGCAAATGGCGTCGAACCACAAACGCATTGAAGTTAGACAGAAACCTGTTTTTATTGGCAGGAGTGGAAAGCTACCGTCCTCATATAGAAGCTGACAGTCTTTAATTTGACCGCTGATTATGAACCGGAGCTCTGAAGAGAATTGGCTGGTGTCTTATGTGTGGGTGAGGGGGCTTCAAACACCAGAGTCTTTCATGCTGCAGACCCCATATGCTTATATACTGCTCACTGCATCCCTCATTAGCCATGGTTGTGTGTGTGTGTGTGTGTGTGTGTGTGTGTGTGTGTGTGTGTGTGTTTTGATGACCACCTAGAGTGTGAAGGAAAGTACATTGGATTGTGCACATATATCAACAGCAGGCATTTTAATGCATATGTTTGTGATGCGGGACAATACGTTTGATTGATTACCTACATGTCGAACGTGACGGCTGACAGAAGCAGGAAGGAGGACGAGGACAAAGAGACAAAAGGAGATTTAGACTTTTTTTCTCTGTCTCAGTTTCTTTTCTTTCCTCTAAACATTTTCCCTCCTCGACTTCTTCTCTTCTATTCTTGTCTCTCACGTTCACTCGTCCCTTCATGATTCTACTTGCAACCTTTTTTTTTCTCATGATGAAGGATGGTGGAAAGATTTTCAAGAACGGTTGGGGCAAGTGAAGAATGTTGGAAAATGGAGGTAATGAGATACAAATGGATAATCTGTATCTGTAGCTGTTTGCTGATGAGGCCAGGGTCAGAGGTCAGTAGCTAATGATGGTATCTACCCGAGGGCAACATAAACACACCCCTGTCCCTCATTTATGCCTCCTCTCCTTCATTTGACAGTTTAGTTCTTCTCTTCATCTTCAAGTTTTGCACATATATGGAGTTTATTGAGTCTAGTTTGTGGTTATAGATCTGGCCTTTGTGCAAACATCAAGATGCAGTTCAAGATGGAGTCAAAGAAAATATACGTCATTATATAATTGGAGGAAATCCTTCACTTGAATCTTAAAATGTGCACAAACGTCTGCAGAGAAAAAAGGTTTCTGTAGATCTGTATGTGGTGTCATGAGGTGTTCACTGTGTGCGTTTGAGTGTGTATTTCTTTGTGTGACTCCGTCTGTCTTTTGACAGTAATGGTGACAGATGAAAGCTGGAGACGTTATTAGCGACCGGCGTTCTGCAGGGAGGTCAGTGTGTTAGTGGAGGAGAGAGCAGGCTGAGACATGCTGAACAACAGTTGGTTTCACCTACATAACAGGACACACCTTCTCCCAATACACAAAAAGCCTGTACACATGTACATAAAGCTGGCAGCTTCCACCTTCACCGAACTCTTATGAATCCATGTGTACAACTATACAAACATGTGAAATCATGTGTGTGCTCATTTTCAATGCTTTATATTATTCACATACAGAGTTTAGAAAGGGTTTCACCATCCTAAAAAAAGATTTCAAAGTTCATTATTTTATTGCATAGATTTCCTTCAAAACTTGTTTTGCAAACTTCTTACAATATTAAACGGTTTAAAATTGAGAGCAAACAGCTTCAAAAACCAGCGTCAGTCAGATGATTGTTGGATCATGACATCGCAATTTGTGATGGATGAAAATAGCCACAGATTGTCACAGTGTGAATTCAGGTCAGAATTATTATTAGGAAACATTTCAACACGACAGACTGACTGTGTGTTTCTGCTGTGTCACAAAAACCATCCACTGAATCTTCTGACAGTTTAACAAAGGTGCTGGAAACAGGAGTGTGACGACTTTCAGTGCTTCCTGTGATTGTACATGTAAATGTGTGTGTGCATGTGTAGACCAGTGGTTGGAGGAAGTAGCACCTCTTCACACACACACAAGACGGACATTTTATGAACTTCACATTCGTTCCTCTGAGTCTTACCATGACCTCAACCACGACAGCGGGAGCCAAGACACACTGGGCTTGAAAACACTGCGGTGGTTTAAAAAGATGTTTTGTTGCCAAAGTCTTTGGTACAAAACATTTTAAAGCTAAACTCTGAATGGGTGCATGTGCTTAATGACGACCCCTCGACTTCGGTTTACAATCAGCCCAATGATCAGTGTCTCTTTGGTTTGATGGTTATAGTTTAAATTATAAATGAAAATAGTGGAAACGAAAAGTAGAAACGAGACCGACTGAGCCGGTCTAGTTAACATTACATGAGAACTGTGATGAACTCTCCAAACTTTAAAATAGTCCAGGGATCGTGATGTGAAGCAGATGAGATCTCACAGGTCGATGAATGAAAAAATGATATTATTTTGTAGAGTCTGACCAATTTTATATTCGATTTCATTTTAAGATAGTTTGAATCTCATTTAGCAAAATCAATAAAGCTGTATCAAGACTGTCAACCTCTTTGGGAAAAAGTTCTTCCATAAACATGTGAATTAAATTCATGTGACGAGAGACAAAAAAGACAAATGAAGAGAAGAGCAAGCAGAGAGAGTCAAACCCCTGTGTTCAGTTTCTGGCCTCTCGTCCTCCTCTCTGCTCCTCCTCTCATCCTGACATGAAATAGTCATTAGGTGTCGTGGTAATTCAGCCCAGCCGTCTTTCCACATTAGCTAATGTGCATCAGGAAAGTCAGGAGTGTGTGTGCGTGTGTGTGTTCATGTATACGGTATCTGGAACCCTGTGTTTGTGGGTCTGTGTGCGTCAGCATTCGGAAGTGTGTGGTTCTGTCTGGACTACCGCGTTTCTGTGTGTGTGTGTGTGTGTGTGTGTGTTTCTGCGTTGGACGGCTCGCATGACAAGGTTTTCTGTTCTATGGTCGACAAGTGCTAAATAATAAAAGCACAGAGAACAAGTAAGAGGAGAGGAAAAGACAAGACAGAGGTACACGATGGAGAGACGAGGAGAGGCAAGAATAGAAGGAGCAGGAGAGAAACATGGGAAAGAAAGAACAAGACAGATGAAGAGAAAAGTACAGTTTGTTCAGCTCTGAAACTCTAAACACCACTTCCTCCTCTGAATGTCCTTCCTTTGCTAAGGTTATCTCCACCACTCATAAAAAGAAATGGTCTTCATTCCTCCTCTCAGCTGCTGGTGAGCGATGCCAAGCAGCAGCAGAGCTCCTCTCATTACAGGAGGGAGGAGCAGCGCTGTCGGGCACGACAGAGCGTTTGTTGGCATTGTGCATCCTGTGTATGAATAAGGTAATTTCTCCCTCTGAAACACGAACTCCTGCGACAAAGCGAGAGAGATAGTGCAGGCGGGTGTGTGGCAGAAAATGGAAAACAGACACAAAGGAGAGAGAGAGAGAGAGAGAGAGAGAGAGAGACAGAGAGAGAGAGAGAGAGAGAGAGAGAGAGACACAGAGAGAGAGAGAGAGAGAGAGAGAGAGAGAGAGAGAGAGAGAGAGAGAGAGAGAGAGAGATCACAAGGTGACATCTGATGTCAGGTTTCTGTGACTGTCGCCTCTCTGTCTGTCTGTCTGTGTGTGTGTGTGTGTGTGCATGTATATGTATAACAGACTTTTTTTAATGTAGGATGTACAGGTCCATGAATCTGTGAATGCTGTCACTGTCTTGTCACTTAATTTATGTTTGACCTGTATCTTCAAACAGTCGAATGTTAGTATTAAACGTGCTCTGCTCAGCGTGAAGCTCAGTCTATAATGACAGCGTGTCAACAGAAATTGTCAGCTATACACCAGTGTTTCATTTCAATGATTCACCCAGATCTGAGACGGCTGTACTCAGGGGCCCCTTGGTAACTCTATACAGAGCACACACACACACACCTGGGCACAGTGACTCCTACCCCAAGGGCAGCTTTGAGGAGGGCAGCTGTGAACAGATAAACCAGAGGAAGAGCCGACTGATGGAGGCGACTGTGAGACGGCTCATCGCAGCGTTTTGATCAAAGCTGATTAAAGATGCTGACTTGTTTTTAATATCAGTGAATCCTGACAGACTCTTCACATTTTATATTTGTTCTACTGAGCCAGATGTGATCAAATCTGCTGTACTGATTTTTGGTAAGAGAATATTTTACACTGCAAGACTCCTGTCAGAAGAAGAAGACTGAGCCTGTATAAAAAACAAATGTTTGCAAATATTTTTTACGTTCAGCACTTTGGTTAAGCTTCACAAAACACAATAGTTTTAATGAACAGAGTTGTAATTGTTTCCAAGACAACTACACTGGATTTAAAGAGAAGATTAAAGAGAACGATGCTCAGGAGTGTGTCTGCAGTAGTTTAATATACAGCGGCGCGTATAACTGGTGCGCATGCGCGGTAAAAAGAACCGATGCGCGGCAGAAAACACGGAGTGAAGCGATTTGCGTAGAAACATTTTTGGATTTTTTTCGGGACACGGACACGTTTAGTTACTGGAGTAGGATTTTGTCCATACATCTCTGGTAAGTTAACGACCATGACGACTAGTGTGTTCATTAATTATTAGCTGTTACATTTCTTTCTAGATGACTTTCCTCCATGTTAGCAAGACATTAAATCCAGCAAACTGTTAGCTTAAGTTGCAGCTAGCTCACATTAGCCTCTTTGGTTTTAGGATTTGCTATCATTCATGAAAATATCCAAGAAGCTAAGCCATGTTCAGTAATTACTTGTTCAACCACCTACAGAGAAACAGAAAACTGAACCGGAAAGTTAAAAAAAACGCGTTTTGTCTTGAGTGTCTTGAGGAGATGAACCGGCTCCAGGTGACAACCGGGTGAGCTGTGGTGAATAAACCGAGACAGTCACAAGCGCGTTTTACACAGGGACAAAACACTTCAGCCATCCAGCTTTGAGAAGCCTGACAAAACTATTGATAACAGGCAGAGTCAGACATTCACTCTTCCTCTCGACAGGTGGCGCTGTTGTAGAGTGAGCACCGAGCAGCATCTCCAGCTGCTCCCTGACAACCAGAACCCCTGACAATGTATATATATATATATACATGTATAACTGTGGGAGATAACATAGCAAAGGTAAACGATGGAAATACATGCTGACATACTGAAACACCTCGACTTCACCTTCTGCACATCTGCACTTCCTGCACTGACTTTGTTATTGAGAGTAAACTGCTCCTGCAGAACAGCTGCATGTCTCTTTGAATCTGTTTGAACTTTTCCAGAAGATTCGGTTAATATAAACTGAATGGAATCTGCAGAATGAAAGCGTGATGAGGAAAACGGTTTACATATTACGACTTATTTCTGTCCTCTTCCCTGTGTCATTTGATGAAGCTTTCTGTGTTGGGAGAGTGACATAAATCAGTTTGATGGGAGGAAAAACAATTTCATAAAGTCATTTCTGTTATTAGAGTCCGGAGCTGAGAGAGCTGTTGGCCAGGAAAAGCAGTGAGAGACGGAGTCTTATGGAGGTTGGCAATGGAGCATTGTACAGACAGAATGACTGGTATGTGTATATATACACAACAGTGTGTGTGTGTGTGTGTGTGTGTGTGTGTGTGTGTGTGTGTCCCTGGATGGGTGAGTAGGCTAAGCGTTGAGGCGGAGTTTGGACAATTAAAAGAATTCCTGACTGCATTCTTCCTCCCATGAAAAACTCCCATACACACCACTGTTAGCTCTCTCTCTCTCTCTCTCTCTGTCTCTCTCTCTCTTTCTCTTTCTCTCTCTCTCTCTCTCTCTCACTCTCTTATTCACACGTTCACACTCTTCTCTTCTCTTGGCCAATTAAACTGTCAGTCTGTCTCATGATCTGGCTCTTCTGTTTCATACTCTCTCTATTTAACTTGTTTTACTGTAGAGTGAGCATTCGTACCGCTAGAGAGAGAGAGAAAGAGAGAGAGAGAGGGTCAATGTGACACCCAGTGTTCTCTAATCTGTTCCTGAGTGTGTGTGTGTGTGTGTGTGTGTGTGTGTGTGTGTGTGTGTGTGTGTGTGTGTGTGTGTGAATCCTCTCACTGTGACAGCACCACACACAGTGAAGCTTATTCCCTTCTTACTGCTCACCTCTCTTGGTGTGTGTCTTGCATTCCTCAGTGACTGTTTGTTCATACGCATCGTTCTTTAATGTGTGTGTGTGTGTGTGTGTGTGTGTGTGTGTGTGTGTGTGCACTGCATGCATGCAAGCACCAGCAGGGGATTTTGAATCCCTCCACAGTGACTGTCTAAGGTGACTTTATCTTTAAACACATGCATATTCCCAAACTGCTGACAGCAAACAGCCTGTTTTGTGCTGAAACTCAGCGATGTTGCAGTGTGAATATTCTGATGTACGACACTGATCACCTCTGAGGTTAAATGTGTTGTCTAATTCACAAAACCCCTGCGTCAAAGCTCTCTTTGCCGTAACTTCTTGTCTCACGACAAGACTTCAGCCATGTTGACACTTATGGAAATGAATTGAGCTGAGGATAAGGGGATTTGTAACCAATCCCATCTGTCATCTTCCTAAGTGGTCTCAAATCCTGGATTATATGCTGGTTCTTCTGAGAGGATGTTGAGCTACAATAGGGCTGAAGACTTTTTCCAGGTGCAGCTTTCACTTTTTACTGCTTATACTGCTGTATTATGCTGCTTATGCTTTACCCAAAAAGAAATGGAGATCGGAGAAACCCGAACAGTCATTTTAGAGTCATCATATGCACAAGTTAAATCAGTTAAATCCTCAAAACATATGATTTTTCCAAAAGCTGAATGTTGTGCTTTTGCCAAACGGTCACATCATTCCTTTCCTCTCTGGAAACTGAATTCAGTTTTAGCACAGACGGTTGTATTTACTCCTCATTCATTGCCCTCCTGGGTCAGATGGTGTAACTTCTCAGAGGACGACGATGCTTCAGATATGTTGTCATTTTAGGAAATGAATCGAGCCAAAGCTGCCTTGGATTTGTAACCGATCCTGTCTGCCATCTTCTTAAGTATCTTTAAATCCAAATCTGTTGATCCTTGCTAAAGCAATTACATTTTATACTGTAGGGATGGTTTTGTTGGTGTTTTTACAGTTGACACATGCTTGTTGAGTACTGCTGCACCTGTCTGACTCCATTTCCAGAAGGAATCATTTATTTACAGGTAACACTGAAATATTGACCCAGCGCTGAAAATGCAGAGACTACCTCACTTCACAATGAAATAATTATGATTAAGGATTATCTGACAGTGCAGTGAAAGAGGACACATCATGCCCACGTGTTCATTTTGCGAAAAAGTTTTATTACAATTGTGAAGATGAAATGATTTTGTACTTTATGTCACTGATCATATTTAACATATTTAACTTGTGGATATCGTGCTGAACAAATGACCACAGAAATTTGAAGTGGAAGTATCAGAAGGATTCTTAACAGGGGTGTGCTCACTGTGAAAGGGATCACACATTTTCACAATGTGTTTCTACATTGTGGCACTTGTGGCCGCGATTGTCAACAGTTGGCCCTCAGTTTGCCGACAAAGGCTCGCTCTCATTGTTAGCATTCCTCATGGGGACCAAAGAGACAGTCGGGCTACTTCAGCCTCGAGCTGTTCTTTTGGCTTCAGTCTAGTTTACTGGAATCCTGAGAACAAATGGAAATATTTTTATGTTTCCCTCTCAGAGGTTTGATGCTGGTGACCTTAAAGAAGAGCTTCTCTAAACTTTTGACCCATTATTTTCCTTCCTATCGCTCTTTCTCTCTCTCCTGTACATTACTGAGACCGAGTGAAAATTCAGCTGCTTATCTGTTTCTGGGGTTTAAGGTTTTGCTCAACCTCTAATCTAGTCAAATAATGGCATCGTGTCTTTTGTGAGTTTTTTGTCTTCTTGTGATAGCTTTACTTTGGCAGACTGACAATGGTATATTCTCTGATCTTTCCTCACCGGGGTCTGATCCACCCAAAATCAGGGACATAAGCCGCACTGACTGCCGAACTGACTGAAATGGTTAAATGGCTAATTAACTCTGTGAAGCCCCAATCAAAGAGGTGATTCACATGGGACACATGCAGTTTGACATGGCCAATTAGTGGCAGTGTTCAGGCTGAACTCGTTAACGATGAACTTGTTAAGTGTGTTAATTAATTAGGCAGGGTGAATGTGGGGAGCAGTGTGGATAGTGAACCGCTGCCACAGCTCTGTCTGTCTGATTGTCTGCCTGAGACCCAGATACAGAGGCCTCTGTGTTCTTCTTGGATTCATACAGTCTAATTAAGATTTAGGGCTAAGACTTACACACAGTCAACATGAATAGTGGATGAAGCTTCTGGGTCTGAAAAGCAACTGAGCCTTAAACCTGCATTCTTTCTAATGGCCAGCAGGGGCGACTCCACTGGTTGCAAAAAGAAGTTTGATTGTATAGATGCTTATAAGAAAATGGCCACACTTCTCACTCAATTTATTACATCAGTAAACAGTTTCCTAATGAGTTCATGGTCCCAATTGCTAGTTTAAATTCTTCTTCAGTGCAGCATGATGCTTGATAAAGCATGATCCCATGATGTATTTTTCTGATTGAAACATGAGATGAATGTATGTTTCTACAGAATGTACAGAGTACTAGAAGTGTATCCTGATATGCATGGAATAACCCTGAGACAGACAGACGGACAGATGCAGGTTTGTGGGTCTCTTTGTGAGCTTCTCCTGTGGTGACCTGAGGGAAACGTGTGATTCTGCTCTGATCTGTGTGTGCTCTCTTCAGCTCATTAGTTTGAAGAAGAGGTGATCACCAGAACAGCTCAGCCGTGCCGGGTCATGTTGTGGTCTCACCTCTCTGTGCTTGGCACCGAGTGTTTGGGATAAACTCTCCTCTCCTGTTACTGTCATCAAGGAACAGAAAAGAAACTGGTCCATAAAACTGGTCGGATTAGAGGCGCACATGCACATGAGATGTGTGTGTGTAAATTTATGTGCATCTTTAAGAAGCTTTATTGCTGACATTTATTAAATGATTGTTAAATGAGTGAACTCTGAACTGAGTGAACTTGCCTTTGATAGGTGCTCAGTGTTTTAACCAGGTCAAATGCAGCAGCTTGGTCGGTCTGTGGCTCTGTGCTTCACACACACAAACTAGTCAAATAATGGCAACATATCCGTCCCTCTGCCGTCATTTCTGGAGGCGCCGCTCTGGTGTAATGTTTTGACGTGCCATTGAAGTCAGGTGACGCAGCATAAAGAGCGAGAAAAGTCGCCAAAAAGACTTTGACCCTAAGTCTTTTGTAAAACCAAAAGTGAATTTAGTTCGCTTTCAAGTAACCAAATGTATGTAACAAACATATGTACCTAAAGGACTAATTTAAAGCCAAACCTGTCACGGTTTCAGTCTCTCAGTTTATTTTTGTGTTTTAACTAGTTTATTTTCAGTGCATTGACTTTTAACTCCAGTGTTTCTGGTTGGATTGTTTCTTTGTGCTTTGTTCAGGAACTGCTTCAGGTGCTGGGGGCGTGGTCTTCAGGTGCTGGGGGCGTGGTCTTCAGGTGCTGGGGCTCTCTCTCTGTTCTCAGTGTCCACAGGTGCCTCCCATCTGACCTAACGACCAGCAGCTTAAATACCCCTCTCGTTCTTCTGCAAGCTGCCAGATCGTTTCCTGTTTTCTAGTGCTTTGTGGTTTCAGCGCTTCCTGTGTTTCCCCTTACTGTCTTCTTGGTTATTGCTAATTTGAATGCAGAGCCCTACACGTGTAAAACTGACTCTAGAGAGCCTCATAGTTTGAAGTGTCATTGACCAAACTGCCATTTTTGTTTGGTTTGAACGCTTTCCAGGATTCGGCAGTCAAACATACATAGAAAATACTGTCACACCTTCATGTTTTGTCTTGATCAATTTTGTGATTTTGTGTTTAGCCCTTCTCTTTTTTGTGCTCTTGCAAAGTGTCCATCTCACCTTCTTCTTTCAATACCAAGCAAACAAAGTGCATCACTTCCTTTGAGGACTATTCCCCCTGAAAGATTGCAATTACAACAAACAGGATTTTCACTTGCCAGCAAAGACAATAAGCCTTCATTCCCACAGGTGCAGCATGAGACTGGGTATAGATTCAATCACTCATTTACGCAAGTTGGTAAAAGAAAGTAGGAATCCAGACATTTGCAATATACAGTAAAATGTCACAGATCGTTACTGTAACCGATGTAATTATGTGACGTTCCAAGTGGGACTCTGGTATTTGGCAGCCTGAGAGCAGCAGGATGGCAGAGAAACGAGAAGTGTCGTCAGGAGGGAAGAAAAACCAGAAATGAAATGATTTATGAGCGGGCAGTATTATTCTTTCCTCAGTTATTCCTCCTGGTCCTTCTTCTCTCTTCTCTTGCTCTGCTTCTTTCCCTCCCAGTTTTACCATCTGTCCCTCATCTCTTGCTGTCTCTTCGTCCAGCTCCAGGTCTCTGTCGTCTCCTTCTATAGTGCACGTGTCGTTTGACTCACCCGATTTACTGTGTCTGGCTCAGATTCTTGTTGAAACACACTCTCCAGTGAGTGTTCATAGTGGTTTCATTATATCGCCACGAGTAGTTGTACTACAGAGCAAAGCAATGATCAGCACCTGTGAGCACAGAGAGCAAATAATTATAGCAAACAGTGGATTGTCCTCGTGGCCTTTAACTGAAAGAGGTGACTCTCTGGATTAGGAAATTATTTATTGCATCAATTCACAATAATTACGGTGCACTTGCAAACTGTACAAGATTTAGAGATGCTTGACGTTATGTCAGGCATCATTTCACTAAGGTTTTCATGAACATAGCAATACTACATAAATGAAGACTTCATCTTTTGAAAGCTCTATTAATCAGGAACCAAGAATAGAGTCAACATCGAACTTGCAAGAGGTTTTCTGAGGAAGTTCAAGACATTTGTTAAAGTGTCAAAATCTGGTCTTTATAGTCCACGCCAGTTGATGAGGGAAAGAGTTAAAAGGAAGTTCTTGTTTGCTCTCTCCCTGATTATTCACCCATTTGGATTCAGTTTAGCCCTCACATAAAAAACACAAACAGCTCAACATGTGTTCCTTTCTCCAGTTGACTTATTGTCTTAATATGATCTGATTTACTTGCTGCCTTCGAATCATTTAGCAGCGAAGTGAAACCAGTGTGGAAGTCACAAAATCTGAGACTTGTTTGAGCTGAATTACTGTGAGATCTTTCCATCTCGTGTTGATTTCCCACACAGATCTCTGCTGCAGGTGCGCCGTGTTTATCCAGCTTTAGACAGAGCGCAGATACAACCGGTTGTCCGTGTGAGCAGATCTTATGGCGTCTGATGTGTTTCCCATCTGAGGGATCAACTGGATATACTGCCAGGAGGCTGCAGTAGGGGAAATCCATGGCAATGAGAAAGACAAAAATAATTAACCGCAGTGGGTACGGACCGCCTTCGCATTTAGTTTATTTTGGCTTGTTTCATTTCATTTTCTTTTATTATCTTCTTTAGTGGAAAAGAATTGAGAAGGAGGAGATAAAGGTCATGAAGGATGGAAAGTTGATTAGTTGGGACAGAGGAGGGAAGAAGACAAAGAGGAAAGAGAGGAAGGAAAAATGAGAAAGACATGGAGGAAAGGAATGGGGTCATGAAGAATAGGTGGTAAAGGAAGATGAAATTAATAAGATTCAGGAGGAAAATAACAGAAAGGAGCAGGAAGAAGAGAAGGGAGGCAATCCCTTTCAGGGCTCCTCCAAGTGGCATCATGCTCTTGTGGTTGTGGACTACAGCCACACGCTACTTTGTGTGTGTGTGTGTGTGTGTGTGTGTGTGTGTGTGTGTGTGTGTGTGAGTACGTGAGTACGAGTACGGCTTCCGTGACCAGTGCACTACTTATTCACAAGTTTGCTCCCTCAGTTTTTCCTCTAACCAGCACTCGGTGAAGTCCCGACCACATATTTACAATGTTGAACGGCACCACCTATTTTACAATCCTTCCTCAAACACATGGCAGGAGAAGCAGTTTGCTGCTGCGTGGCTCCGCTGACCGACGCTCGTGCTGTAGGCGTCACTGTAGTGGCCCTGACAAACTCTCCCATCATGCATCTGTCCTGCATCAAACCGCTGTGTGTTGTTTTTGTTACAGATACACAAATGAGATGCAAGAAAAACTGGGGAAAAGACCAATAACATGCTAACATCCTTTGTTTTACTGTTTATTGGGGACTCTAGCAGCCAAACCACTTGTTTCAGCTGGCAGACCAAATGTAAACGCTTATGTATCTAGTGGAAAGTGGAAACAAAGATTCAAATCACTGAACAGCTTGATGACAATAGAAGAGAACGAGCGTGCACTACGACTTTTCATGGCGTGAGAGGTTTGTGGTGAGAGGAAGAACATCTACAGTATATTGGCTCGTTACTTCTGTCTTCCAAATTCACAATTTTTCTTTCAAGTGCTCTGGCCAAGCCTCGGTGAACCACAGGCCGTGTTCTGTCCTAATACACTCTGAGTCCGGCCCTTTGCTCGGGTTATATGAGGTTGCATGTAACACACACACACGCTCGCTAGTACAAACATACAGTATGCACACACACCGCTGGTCACTGGAAACTCCACATCGGTTGCGTGTGTGATAATGAGAGCTGCTGACACACACGTGCACACACTCGCTTTATGGTAGAAAATGATTTTTGAGAGCAGAGCAGCACTGTTTGTACATCATGATATGATCTGAACGCCTGAGTGGAAAATATTAAATGACCACCTCCAATTAATCAATCATCAAGCAAAAGAGCCTGAAATGGGAAATTGAAAAAAATTATCTTTTGCATCCCATTTCATTTTCTGTGTGGCTACAAACGTCAGGCAGCTTTGAGATCCGCCAAAAATTCTGAGAAACCTGTTTTAAATATTTTCTTTGGTGCAGTTTACTCTAATCGTTTTAGTTCAAATCCTTCCTGAATTTGACTGAAATTCACGACAGCAGATTGAGGTTTTGGTCAGAGTGGAAGGAAAAAGGAAAAATTAAGAAGTGGGAGCAAATAGAATCCAGAGGAAGAGAAAATATTTAAATATGACATCACCTATTAAAGCGATTTAAATATGATAAATGGGAATGCAGATGCCAAAGGGGAAAGTGAGGATACAGAGCGAAGAAGCGAGCAGAGGAACAAGCAGTATCAGAGGGAGGATCACACTAATGGTCAACAGATGTACAGACCTCAGTTCAGTTTTGTACTGAGAAGAATTGACTGCACACACACACACACACACACAAAACACACACACACACACACACACACAAAGGAGAAACTTATTTAACAAACTTCCCTTTGCTACTGAGTTTGCCCTAAAAAGTACTACTGTACAGCCTCCACAGTTACAATGAAAATACTTTAGTATTAACATGCAGTAGAAGCATGTGTATTTTCATACTTGCCTGAAAGTGCAGAGCATCATTATTTTGATGGTTTTAAAGGAGTAAACTGTCAAAGTTGTAGAAAGTATTATTATTAAAAGTATAACTAATAACACTTTACAAGCATTGTCAATATATTTGTATTAGTAATGGATTAATTGTGCATGTATGTACGAGGTGTCACTCAGTGACAAACTAAGAGAACTCATTGTGTTTTATGGAGAGTTGTGGCCTCTTTCAGCTTATTGTTTTGGTTTTCCAGCCCAAAACTTAACTGTTTTCATTCAGTCTCATTGCTCTTATCAGTGTTGCTTTCAGGCGCAACAGGCAGCTTTTTTTTTTCCAGTGCAAAAGATTGAAAACGGCGCCTCCCCAGCACCAAACAGCAGACAGATAAAGTCAACGACCAGCTGGTGAAGTGGATCATTTAACAGCTAAAGACTCAGATATGTACCTCAGGAGTTAGACCAAAAACAGAGCTAACAGGGAGTGAGACCAGAAACATGACTTCAAATGAATGTTAATTGTACTTTGATATTAATTCTGTATCTGCAGGATGAGATGAAAGTTGATGGTATGTGTATAATGACTACAGACGTGATCTGAGTGTCATGAACTTTAAAGCAGTGTATGTTTCCCAACATTAATCTTTAGACAGTCATTAATATCCCAAAAACAAATTCCTCTTCACTCATGTGTGACATCTTTATGCAGAACGTACGAAAGTACTGACTTTGATCTTTGATCTTTGATTGACCTAAACTAATGTGTGGAGATCAGCGTTTGTCCTCTGATGGCGGCTGAGTCCCCACAATGTGATTAATCAAGCACACACACACACACACACACACACACACACACAATCATACACACGATAATACATGTTGAAGATCCTTAATTTTTACCTTTTTATCTTAACCTAAACTAACCTTAACATGCCCCTAAAAGTCTAAATCTGTTCTCCACATCATCGTCTCTGTCTCTCTTATTATTTCAGTCGTTTGCCTCTTTTTTTTGGAGAAGATATATATGATGTGATTCAGCCAACATGGCAGTTCATAGTTAAGTATTAGCACATGTGTAGAAGTGCTGTTGTCTTTTTTTTCATTGGTTTTTTTCAGCGGGCGTGCTGTGGTCGCAGGACAGAGGCTGCAGGCTGTATATTTAATGTGTTCGGGAGCAGTCACGTTAGCCGCGCTGGCTACAGAGTCTTGGCGTAAACTGCCTTGTGGTTTCATTTACACAGAGAGAGGGAGCGTGTGCCTGTTGATCTGCTGTATGAGGCATATGAGCACCGCTGGAAGGCTTCTGGATTAATCACAGTCTGTGCTTGAAACCAGGTGTCCATCTGAGGGAGCCGCCGCTGATGCATCCTTCTATTACTTCACAAATTAGGGGGAAATTTGGAGTGAAGAGGAATTAGATTTGAAGGGAAATGACCATTTAAAGGATAAAAGTTTTCATTGGTGCTTCTCTCTATAGAAGAAATAGTTCCTATGAAAAACTGTTGACAAGAAGGTTCTGCAGATTATTCTGTTCAAACGGGTCGTGGAAAGAGATGCTGCAGAATTTCCATCTCATTTTTCAGTGAACACCACAATCAAAACCCACATTTAATTTTACTCAAGTTTGGGATATGATACTTCCTTTTTTTTTTTTCTGACACCAACCTAGGATGGCGCTAAGATCAAAGATAGATCTAGTTCATTGTGGTTTTTGCTGCATCTGCTGGAAGAAGAAAAACGTCTGCACAAGTTCTGAGAGAGTTCAGATTATCCAGCGATCTACAGCCTCCACATGTTTACACTGCAGAGAGCAAACCATGGCACAAACCTGGGTCATAAAGACCGAGTCATTCATCTCTTTTAAGAGCTAAAAGCAAAGAGAGAACAGCATGTGCTCGTGTGTGTGACTTGGCTGATGTTTATAGAGCGTTAACTTGATCCGTCATGTCAGAGATTCGCTGTCCTCCAGGTTCGATGTGTCCCAGCGTCCTGTCCTGTACTTGTTGATCAGCGCTGCCTTCTGTGTCTTAAATGACGTCCCTCTTTATGTTTGTCTTCTCCACTCAGCATTTTTCATTCCTGTTTCTTTTTGTTTTGTCATTTACATACATTCATGTTCAGGTCCGAGATGTTGCTTCATGGTTTGGATGACTGAGAGACTCACAGAAGAAGTGGAAACATTCAAAACTGGCTCATTCAGTGGATCAGGCATTAGGCTGTCGTGCATGTTTGTGGAAAGTTATGAAGTTTTTTATGTAATTGCCTCACAGAACAGATGATGATAAATGGTGATAAAGATTTAGATATTATATAATATTATTTAGATATTATTATAAGATATTGTGTTGCTTTTCTTTTCATCAGACTGTTGATGTTCTCCATCAGCTTCAATTTAAACATCTGTCTCTTTCTCATTTCTCTCTCCCTCTGCACCTTTCTCTCTTCCTCCCTCCCTCCAGCTTTTCATGCAGAGTTTAAACAGCTTTGTTTTTTTCCCCTTGACACGTTGGCTCAGAGAAGAGGGGAGGAGTGGAGGGAGGGAAGGAAAGTAGGGGTGGAAGGAGAAGAGGAGCTGAGCCAAAACAGAGGGAAATGACAGTTTGTTTGGTCAGGACAGCCTATTACTTAGAGCGCTCTAATCTTCCTCCACTTGGCCGACTACCTGTAACCTCAAACAAGATGGATGGAGGGAGCCTGGAGGCCGAGGCTGCGGTGTATAAATGGTTTCGTTATATTTGTGGACTAACTTGTATATTTGACCCAGTTTAGCACCATAAATAGAATAAACTACCAGGTTCTGCTTGAAATAGGCAAGGCACATATTTCCATAAATTTGAGTCTTAAAAAAGGTGACACACAGGCTGCAATGAGGCGCCATTTATGGATTAAAACACAGCAAATGTTTGATGTTTTAATAATCAGTGGAAGATGACCGGTGCAAGAAGAAGCTCCACTTTGGTGTGTGACGCTTTAACCCCTTTAACCTGGATGACCAGCTGTCATCCAGCTGTGATCCTGAGCTGATGTGCTGCTTCTGTCTGAAGCAGAGGAGATTGTTGGATCTGTAGCTGAGACTTGGCGTCAGATGAAAACAAAAGTTGTTGCATATTTTCGAGAATATATAGATTCCAGATTTAGTTTCAGCAAGACATTTTGACCTCTGCGTGTCCGTGTGTGTTTTTTTCTTTATGATTTCGGGGGCCTTGTTAATAACAGCTGTCAGCTAACGAGATAACGAGGTGATTTCCCAGGTTTCCTTGGCAACCCAAAATCACACCCTCTGTCATCCGTGTGTGTGCGTGGGTGAGACGGGCGGACACGGTCCTTTCTGCCCTGCTTTGTGTCTGGAATGAACGTGGGCTCGGTTCAAAAGCTTTGCCATTCAGCTGAGTGCTGCTGTTAAGAAGCCTTTGTTCTTCAATCAGGATTTGTATAAGGTCTTTAAATTTTAGTGGCATTAAAATCCTAAACATGTTAAACTTTCCTTCTCGGGGGCCGAACTCGCATTATGACTTGCAGGCGATTTTTCCATCGTGACTGAGAAGCAGGTCTTTTGCAGGTCAACAGAAAGTTAGCGAACGTGATGTAGCACCTTTTCCTGTACAGTAAACACACTGTAGTGGAATTAACAGGAAAAAGTTTAAACTAAAGAAAGGGTACCAGGATCATCCACTTGTTATAAATCCTGCTTTCCAGGAGACCAGTGTCCATTCAAACAACTATAAAACATTAAAACATACAATAAAACCATGTGACAATTCAAAACATTTAAAACACTTAGTTCAGCCAAGTGTCCAAATTTCCAGCTTCGTTCAGCTCTTGAATGCAGCATTTTGGATTTTTAGAGAACTGAGCTTTGATTCATGGCGTAATCTCCAGCTTTGTTTTGTGTTTGGACAGAGATCATGTTCTTCTCTCTGTGTTGACGAGTCCTACAAGTTGGTTGGAACACCCACACAGTTATAGGTGGATCTGAGGTGGACGGTGACGAGGTGAAGGACGGTCCGTGTGTCAGGACGACGACAGAGGAGTCGGCAGTGACGAGAGCTACTGTCCAGTGGAGATCTGAAACTGAAAGGTCTGCCATAGCATTAAGAAAAAGTATGAAAAGAAAGTAGGAGCGTGTGTGGGCTCTGTGGATTTCTTTACATCCTGTCCTCTCCTGCCCTCTTCCTCATCATCTAATCATTTTAAGTTTTTATCTTTATGAGATTTCCTGTTCAGCTCCTTTATCATCCCCCCGTTCTGTCCTCATAAGAACTCACCAGGTGCATTATGGGTGGCCTCAGTGGGAAAATTTTAACCTGGCAGTGTGTGGAACTTGTTCTAGTTAGAGATACTGTTCATGAGGAGATGAATTAATGGTCTTATAACTGCTACATATCCATAAAAGCATCTCACCTTCCACTCATGCATCCCTGCTCCTCTCCTCTCATGAGTGTTTACTCATTCATTCATTCATCCCCCTTTTTCATTCTCTCCCTCTAACTGTCTTCAATTACTAGTTGATGGTGGGGATTTCTCGCCCGCCAGACACAGACGACGCTCGGCGCTCTCAGCCGAGCGTTTGTGTGTGAGCAGCTGTTTTGACAGCCGAAATTTAAAAGTGAAATCACAATTATGGCAAAGCTGAAAGTACTTCAACCACTTGTGTAATCTGCTGTAGCAGTTCTGATCACAGGCTGCGTGTTTGATGAACGTCTGCAGGAGTGTGTGTGTGTGTGTGTGTGTGTGTTGTTGCTGTGAGAAGTGAGCAGCTGCATATTTTACATGCCTCACTTTGGGAAAGTGATTGTAAGTGAGGGTTGACATGGTCTGTACTTACAGGTTTTGCTGATAGCGTGTTGTACAATAAGCTTAAAAATAAGCAGCCGTTTCTGCTCAGTAGTCTGATGAATCTCTGATGCTTTGTTTGGACACTGAAAGTATTTACTCTGTAGCTTAAAGACTTCTGTTTTTCAGGCCTGGTCCCATTTGTTAATGTTTAGACCAGTGAGGTACCTGGTTTGTAGATTACAGTCAGAGAGAAGTTTGATAAGTGAAGAACTGGTTGAAAAAAAAAGTAATGTTGGTGGTCGTTGTGGAATGATTTTAGCTCATGTTATCTTTACCATTTCAGACCAAACCAAGGATCCAGGAAGGATCTCACTCGTTGGTTTGCCAGGTTGAGACAGATGTTATCTCACCTGTCTCTGCTCCAATTTGGTTTTAAGGTCTGACACTGATTGGATGTAATATGAAAGGCTTCACAAATGACTAATGAGCATGTTTTCACAGCGTGACTCGATGTAGATCTATAGTCTTTTCAGGTGGTTGCAAAAGAGCTTCAGAGCTTCATTGAATTAGCTCCTGTACTTCCACTGTCCTTTTCTCTTTCGTTGAGCTTCGTTCAACAAGCCTTTCTGTGAGATTTACCTCACCAGGAGGATTATTTCTGCCTCCAGAGCAGCTTAGCCTCTGAGAAATGTGATGAACACTGAATCCACAAACACACATGACAGGTTTTACTTTTTAGGATTTACTTTATGTTTTCTAGAATCTTTCTTCTAAGCTTTTCATTTAGTCAAAACTGGGTTTACAAATATACACTATATTTTCATATAATGTGCTTTCTAACTCTACCCACTGTAAAAACACAGTGTGTGTGTGTGTGTTACATATTCTGACAAGTAGATTCACCTGTGTGTGTCAGCACCACTAATGTCCTCATGAAATCTGCTCATTGCTGAGCTCAGATTTACCCTGTGGGTGTTGCATACACACACACACACACACACACACACACACACACAATAATTACTGCACAATCTAGTGTCTCAACAACCCTTTTGGTAGTGTGTTCTTCTGTGTGTGTGTGGGTGTGTTATTAATCCACGATGGTGCTGAGAGCAGCCTGTCTGGTTGGATCAGTGCCCATCAGGATCAGGAATCATTTCGTTGGGTCTGCTCACTGCTATCATGTCTCAGGCCTTAATGAGGCAGCACAGCGGCACTGCAGTGTGTGCGTATATGCCATCACACACACACACACCCTGTGCTTTATCTGCCTGCAGTTCAGCAAAAAAAAGTGTATCCAAATCCACGTTTCCAGATCCAAACATTTTAACGACAGTTTGGATTTTGAGATTTTGTCTTTAAAATCATTAGAATAAGAAAAAGTCTGTCAGTTAAGATTACACATTTCAGATCTTTTAATCCACTGCGCCCACTATTTCTGTTGTATCCAATGCTCTCATTTCAGAAAATGTGGAGTCAGAACATAGGTATTGTAACAAGTATGTTATCGTCCAAATGTCGACATGTTTAACAATGAAAACGTGTTGAAATGAGGATTCATGACTTCACTTCCTCTTTGTATCCTACTATTCAGTACGAAGATGCACATCGTTGAGGAATGTTAAACCCTAATTTCACCTCATAAAGAAGCCATATTGGTCATATGTTTATATTTTAAGGTAATACATTGTCCTGATTGGCAGCTAAGGAGCCATGAAAACAACCAATGCACATGCAAAAATCAGGCATAGTTATTCCAGAGATGCTTGTAATGCTCAATGAATGCTCCTAAATTCAAAATATTAAGGGAATAAGTTCCAACCTTCTGCATAAATCCAAACAAGACCTCGGTAAATTCAGTGGCGAGCAGGAACTGGTGCGTGTGTGGGCCTCTAAAAACTGTACGTTTGAGTGTGGCGTCTGTGTGCGGGCCGACGTTTAAAGCTTCTGTCTTTTAGTAGGTGATTTCCAGGTTTTTCGTCTTTCATCCGACCTCACTGTGATCTGAATTCTCTCAGAAATAGCAGCGGCGTACCCGACAGCCCAGGTTTGATTAAAGTGGAGCTCAGAATTACAGGGTCGGTCGCAGCGTCTCGAAACCAGCCTCTGCCTGCCTGCTCTAACATATATGATAAAGATAAAAAAGGAAAAGATAAAACATTATATTAGATGAGAAAGTTTAATTGATACAGTCCTTCCTGATTTAAAGACACCGTCACAGTAGAAACAGGCCTTCATTATCTAGTGATCAGCCAGCTAGATATAATAGTGGTGGGAACTAGCGCAGCAATGTGCATTCCACCGAGAAACTGCTCATGCGAGTGTGTGTGTGTGTGTGTGTGTGTGTGTAGGAGACAAAGCTGTGGTCATGCAAGGTGCTGTAATCCACTCGGTGACCTTCAGAACCTGCTCTGAGGCGTGTGTGTGTGAAAATGTGTCACTAAAGCCATGTTTACGCTTGAAGGTGGTCTGATCCACCTGCTGACCCTTTGGAGCCAGATGGTGTGTGACTGCGTGTCTGCGAGAGTGTGTTCCCCACCTCTGAGCCTCCTGGCACCACATTTAGTCCCCTCACCCACCCCCACACACACCGCCCTCCTGACACGCCACACCGCCGCCCCCTCTTCATCCTCCGTCCTTTCAGCTGGGTGTGATCACATCAAAGTGAAACGGGGAGGGTTACAGGTTCCTGTGCCCCCAGGGTTCCCAAGCAAGACCTCTCTCTCTCTCTGCCTATAACTGTAACTCTCTCACTCTCTTTTTAGTTCCTGCCACTCTCTGCTGGGGCAGCTATAATCCCTGTGGTGTCAGGAGGTCAGGGGCCGTGTCATGGACGACCAGTCAGGACACATATCGTACAGCTGGTTATGGAAAGCTCGCTATCTGAGCATGAATACAGAGACCAGACAAGACTAGAAGAGTTAATGTCTTTTCTTTCTTTCACCCTCCTCTCTGTCCTTTTTCCACTTCTGTTCTTACTTGCTCTGTTTATGTCCTCTTCCCTCCATTCTTCTTCTTTTTCCGACCTCTTTTTTGTTTAATTTCTGCTCGTGCAGACACAGCATCACTTTAATGCTACTTCACCTTAAGGCCCCAAAAAACACCATAATGTTTTGTTCAACTCTGTGCTCACTTAATCATTTATGACGCCATTAAAAGAAAAATATTCACGTCACACAGGCACAAACACACACAGGCATGAGATCAGTGTGTGGTTACAGCTGGCACAATGGGCTTCATAATTGCAATAATGCTAATGATCCACTTAGTACTGGTATTTGTTTTATGTTGGGTAAGTGTGTAGCACACAGAGGGAAGAAAAAGTTCTTGTCTCAGTGGCATTTCATGCAGCTAATTTTACAGTCACGGCATCTCAGCCTGGATATTTCTGCATCTGTCGAGCAAATGTTTATAATGCAACTCTTGTAATGTTGGCAGTTGTCACACCACCTCAGCGTCACTCTAATTTTACCTCTGTGCTTGGCCTGCTGTTAATACGTGCCATCTGAATCCATTGTTCCTCTCTTGCTTTTGAAGAATCTGCATCTGTCCCGTAGGATTTTAGAACCATTCCTCATTGAGGTGGAGCAGCAGCGAATGTGCCTGCGTCGAATTGTCACAGTGAAATTGAAAGCCATAATGAAGAGAGCGTACAGTGCATATGCAGTAGATCAAAGTGAAGTAAGCATAACTCAGTTGGGTGGAAGCCTGTGTTGAACAAAGCCAGTTGGGCCCAGAGAGAGGGGCATCAGCAGAAGGAAGCAGTGGCCGCCAGAAAGTGCTGTATGTTGCCTTCTGAATGGGTTTCTCAACAACGTCTTCATCCATGAGGAGGTGTGGCGTCGCTGCCGAAATCAATGCCCAGTTTTTCCAGTCTGACATCAGAACTGAAGATTAATTCAGCTGGACACACTCTGTCATCTTTCAACCAGTCCTGTGGATTCAGTTCTACTTTGTTTGACGATCTAGCAACAATACACCAAGCATATTCAAAGTCTTAAAAATCTATGTTCAAATGCCTTTTCCAAAATGTATTGCACGCTGGCTGCTGCATTCACTGCAGCCCATCTTCTTCAGTAAGGAGACGTGCTTTCATCCAATGACAGTCGCACATTCACTGGTCACGTCCTTTGAAGGAGGTGCAGCTTCAACGTGCACTCCAACACCATGTGATCGTGAGATGTTGAAATTACTTCTCTTCCAACAGTAACACTCTGCTGCCACAGCACTTGTGTTAATAGGTGCAGTTTTTTTGGTGTTGTTAATGAGACATGACGTCCCAACACTGAGCCACTTGTATTTTTCTTTTTGACCTGGTGCTTTATTCAAGGTTGCCTTCAAAATGATGCATTGCCACATTAATATGAGTATAATGTGCAATCGCAGTTGGAATACACTAATGCTAAATACCTGATAGAGGGATTGTGGGTCTGGCCCTTCTCTCCCACTCTGACTGTATATTTCAGCAGAAGTTGAAGGTAGCTGCTCTTCTTGGCAGCTGCTGTTCTGCAGCTACACTGAGGTTAGGATTACTGTAGCTGCTGAGTAGATTATAACAGTTCCTCTGGAAAAATGTTTGTATATCCTCTGCAATATGTAAGCGCCATAGAGGCATGTTTATGTAATGAAATAAACAGGAGTGTTTTTGCAGGACTGACGTCATCCAGCTGGAGACAGTGTGTCTTTGGTGCTGCTGTGTGATGTTGTGCATTATTCATACTGAGCATTGCACAACACACTTAACTGTTTAAGTTAATCGTCTTAAGAGAACAACAGTCGTTGGTTGGCTGATGTCTAGAATCGGCTCATTTTTAGGTTTGGTCCATGTTCCCTTGTTCATTCAATTGACAAATATTTTGTCAGCTCTAGGATGAAAAATTGGAGTTCTTAGAATAAACGCCCTATATGAACCAATATAGTCTACTCAAGAGAAGCTAAATGAGCTCATCACAGGTAAAAGAATAGGTAATTCTATAAGTACTCACATGAATATTTCTTATAGGCTATATAGGTCTTAAAGTACAGTAATTAGTGTTGTCATGTGAGTATAATGTGATTACACAACATAAACCACATGACAAAAAGCAATATTATCCTAATCACTTCATGAAAGCAGCGACATTCGACCATGTAGTTATTTAACTTTGAAGGTTAGGTTTTCTGTATATGTATTATTATAGGTCACTACTTGTGAATTTTACTATGTGAGTATATGATATAAAACTGATGTGTGTCTCAAGCTAATCTGTCAAAGTCAAAGTCCAAACCTACAGACTGACACTCCCCTCTTCATCGAACACTACACAAAATATAATAAAGCATGAATTAAAAGAAAGGTGACTCAGTGAATCATGTCAAGATGATTTACTCAATGAATGAATGATGATATGCCGGTCTCTCGGTTGCGGTACAACATAAAGAATAGTGCAACACAACAGTGCGAGACAGCTTAAACAGAATTGGATTTTATAGTGAGGTATGAAGTAGCTTTAAGTTTACCTGATGGGAGCCACTGAAAAGACCGTGTTCCCGCAGTTTGATCCCCTGCTTGTCGGCCATGTTGTCGGTCACAGGGGTGTAGTTGATGAATTTGAACTTACGTTGGAAAATATAATCAAATATGTATATTTTCATGTTTATCTTTTCTTTCCCAAATGAATTTTTGGAATACCTGAACTGAATAATGAACAGACCAAAAGACCACAGGAGGAGACTCCAACGTGGGAGACGCCGGCCTGATTGAGGTCCCGCTGCAATTTAAATATCATCTCGCTTCATTGACTTGCAATGAAACAAAGATTCACTAAGACGCTATTAGGAAACTGAGCCCTCATCTGTTTCTAAAGCACGGACGCTTTCGCTGAGACAAAAGCCTTTGTCAGGATCACAGTGCTCACTCTGCAGCCTGGAGAGACGTCAGACTGGTTTATGACAGACAGGTCAGCAGGGGGCAGGCAACACAGTGCACAAGCACACACACAAACACACACACACATTCACTTACATAGCTTTACTTGTGCACATGGCCATCAGCATGAGAGTGTTTAAAGCACTGAAAGCAAGTTTGCATTGTGTGTAGAAATGCAGGCAAACAAACACACACTGCAGCCAACCCCCGAATGTGAGACCCATGACCTCTCTGTATGGGGACCCTACTGAGTTTGTAGGTGTGTGTGTGTGTGTCAGGGTTGCCAGGCACAGCAACACACATGCCATTGGAATGAAGACTAAAGGAGAGGGGCGAGTTAGGAAAAGATGGACACAAACACACACACACAACACTGTCACTAAGATTTTGGCAGAACTGTGGTGAAAAGCCTCATATTTTGGAGCTTGCCTGTTCTGTGATTGGTGCACAACTCTGGTGTCACATGATCTGCAAAGGAACGTGCACTCGATGTGTGATCATTTGACTTGAGCTACATTACTCAGGTAATTTTTCAACTCCATCCAGCGCTGGAGTTTGGAACATACTGTATAAATGGACAGTAGAGGAGTGGATTATGCTGCAGGAGTTTGACAATTTGAATGGATGCTTTGATTCTTTTTTTTCCCTCGTGAAAACTTGTCATCAAAGGAACACATTGTAAGCTAAGTGTATTGAACTGAACCACAGCAAACACTCTCTTATGATAAGAAAGGAAACCAGACTTTTCTAGCCAAGCAAGTCTACAGGGGTAAGTGTTTGATATATGCTAAAATATAAATTCATGTCTGACCACATGTGAATTCTTGCAGGTAAAACGCTGCTAAACTTTAAGATCTTCACTTCATTTCCATTGCTTTTCAAAATCTGGTGTTAAATAGGAGCAGACTCACTATTTCATGTCACTTCATGTTGTCAGGGACTGGTTGTCATGAATGACTGACCCAAACTTCAACTTCTACATGTGCAGAGCATGATGTAAACCCTCATATGTTATAAATGTTTGCCAATTACTGTATTTACAGAAGCTTATCGGCCTCCACGCTGTCCACACCAGCACACAGTCATAATCTGGAAATCTTTCTCTCTCTATGTTTGTGTTTGCAGTGATTTTTATCCAAACTGCTCTGTTGTGGAAATACTGAACGTCAGAGCTGGTTTTAAGTCTTTTTGAGGCGAGTCATGAGTCTGTCAGACTAAGTGTCAAGTCTTGCCTCAAGTCAGATCATGTCTCACAGCAGTTACACCCAACTCTTAAGCCTCATTTTTGTAACTCGAGGCCTCGACACACTGCAACAACAGCGATCTTGGCTCATGTCATATCACACTGTTGCAAGATGGGTCCAATAAAACCTCGGCTGCAGCCTGTGTCAGATTGTACAGTATCGGTTTTGAGGTGTGTCAGATGTGTGCAATGAAGGTGGATCATAGCACGATGAGGTAGATTTAAAGAAATGCAAGCAGTGGATGTTTAAGTCAGTTTCAGTCAGTTTGTGAAATTTCAACAATTTTGTATAAAAATGCACTTCCAAGCTGGACCCTTCTTTCCTGTGGTTGCTGTCCTCTTTTTGTAATCCAGCGAAATTTAAAACAAGGTTTGGGAGTTTTTTTCTTATTACAGTATTTGGTTTGGATTGATAACCCAAGAGTACAGCATGTTGCTCTCATGGTTGTCAACTTTCAGCTGGGACAGAATCAGAGTGAAGTGAGGCCTTGAAAACTGTGGCGTCTCTGCTGCTGTATTTAGTCTCAGTCGACGTCAGTGATCACAATGATGGACTGTAAAGACGGGTGAAAACACAGAGCAGCACGCACACGCAGAAACACACACATGCAGAAACACACACAGTGCATGTCCCTGCCTCTTTCCCCTCCTCTCACCTCCCACCTCTCCCTCCTCTCTTCAACCCCTCCCTCCCTCTCTCCCTCTCTCCCTCTCTCTCTGCCCTCTTGAATTAAGTCCATTATTCCTGCCTGCTCTCCCTCTGAGCGTTTCTACTCCGCTCAGCTCCTGTGAAAACTCCTTGTGTGTGTGTGTGTGTGTGAACTCCTCGCGTGTGTGTGTTAAGAAGAGTTTTATGTGTGTGCACAGGCTTGTGTGCTTTTCTAAGTGGAGCTGGAGTGCGGCCGTTCATCAGTGGATCTGACTGCAGACGGGGGAATACTCAGATCTCACTGCGCTGCTTTTTCACTCACTGGCTGCTTTTTGGACTTTTTTTGGACCCACTGGACTTTTTGGCACGAAAGCAGGACTTTGTCTGTCGCCGCTCTCTTTCTGCCCTCCAGGCACAATTCCCATCACTGGAATTACTGATTTTTTTTCTCAGCTTTCTGAAAATATTTTTACAGGAATTTCCACCTGTCTCATACTTAAGTCTATAATTTAAGAGGATAGATACTATTCAGCGTCAGTCGCTTCCACCTGCTTCAAGAAGAACCTTTCTGTACATTTAAATTCAGACATGCACAAACCTGAGGATGGGTTTTTTGCAAGCACATAACAAGAGCTGAGTGAGTGTGCAGGTGTGTATACAGCTCTCTCTGTACTGTGAGCATATAATCAAGAGGGTTTGTCTCATTGGTTTCCTTTTTTTATTGCAATGGAAAGACTATGAGAGGTCAAACAGGAGAAAGCAGTAGAGTCACTATGGAAACTGTCGGTGCTGTCAGAGGCATTTTGGGCTCAGGTCGACGCTGATCCCGACCAGGAATGTGCTGAACTCTTCTGTAATTTGGTTTCCCTGGAAATGGATGGACAGGTGAGTTCATTTTGACTGAGAACCAGTCAGGACCAGTTTGGGTCACCACTTATGTCCCTGAAAGGTTTTCATCTCAAGTTATAATCAAGATAATCATGTGGCACTAAAGTACTTTTCTGACAATACAATAATCAGTTTTTCTTGTATGTACATAAATAACATACTTGTGTCAATGTGTTTCCCAAAATTATTCTGATCTGGCTGAAAAAAATCACAAACTAACTTCAGTTGGCAAACTGGACCGAGAGGAAATGATGATGAAATAATTCATGTTCAGAGATAAAGTTCATTCCCTGAGCCGCTGCAAACCCAAAAGTCTTTTTACAAGTCATGCTGACGACATGTGGGCTTCATCCTCAGAGAACTGGAACCTGCTCTGTTGGTTCATTCAGGAGAGCAGAGTGAGTTGTCTTCTGTTTGGAGCCGCTCCAGTCAGGAGACCCGAGGCAGCTCTGTGAGGTCCTGACTTACTGCTGCTCCTGGGTTTAACACGGCCAAATGGCCAGATACCAGCAACCAGCAGGCTGCCCTCGCCTCACTGCAGCGCTGGGGAACCTTTTCTATCAAGGGCCATTTCAGTTTTTATAACTTCCCTCGAGGGCCATACTGAGTTACTGAACACATATATCACACTAGCCTGTGATGTGAAGGCTGGAACTGCTTCTCTTTGCCGAGTCGTCTGATGTCAGGTGGTAGTGATGATGATGAAGACGATGCTCCTCTCAGCTGGTTTGGGTCCGTCGGTCTTGAGCAAACTTTGCAGGAGTCATTTTTGTAAAGAACTCACAGTAGTAAGATGTCCCAAACAGAGATGCAAACTTCAGTGCATGTCTCAGAATGGGAAAATCCTCCTCACAAATTCTTCTTCTGAATGAGGTTTCTGCTTCTTAGCTATTAGCTCGCTAACGGCTAAACTAGCTAGCATAACATGGTCTCTTTCAGAATCCTGTGAAAGCTACTTGTTGGGAACCGAAACTCAGTTGAAGAACATTAACAAGTGCATGTGTCCTTGCACACGGTTTAGCCTGTTTCAAGCTGTAATGATACTTGAGATCGGCCTTTTTCATCCCTGCGAGTGTTTCCCCACAAGCCTTTACACAATTGGCAAAAAAATCATCTTTTATCCATTTTCATGGAAATACTCTGCCTACACTTTTCTTGACAGTTGCTATGATGTACGTCATTGACAACAAGTAACCATTGGGGACGAACAGCCAGACAGAACTTCTCAGAAGGATGCGTTCATCTACTATTCTATGTTATTTTCATGCACAGCTTTTGCATTTCGGACCCCAGGCGAGAAGGTTTAGTTGAATCAATTTTTGTTATTCCTTCCATTTTTCCCATTCAAACGTTGACTAGTGAGAATCATTTAGCCAAAGTGAACAAATGCTAGCCACGGGTTTGCAGGCTGGGAAACTTTCCACTCATGCTGCCGGGCCAGATGGCTCGGTACCAGCGAGCAGCAGAGCGCTGTAGCCTCCCCGGCTCCTTCATTCACTCCTTGTCTTTTAGAACAGAAGACTGCTCGTCGCTTTTGGCTTACAGCTGCTTTACTTTGCTGTTTGAGTGTGTGTGAAACTTCCATTTACTCCTGTAACTTGCTTTGTCCCGAGACCTTCCACTGAAAACAAGACTGCACCTTTAAGCCACATTGCACAGAGGCTAGAGAGCCTGCTTTTCTGAGCCTTCATATGACTGAGCTTTGTCCTTCGTGTGCCTGTAACTTCACTGTAGCTCTTATTTTCTAAACATATAACATTCGTGGGTCATTGACATCACAGTTATAACAGTGTCATCCTGTACCTGCTTTTATTGAACTGAATTTCTTTCCATTGTTGGTCTGTCTTTATCAATCTCTGTTTCTTTTCGTGGTTTTCAGGGAATGAGGCACTGCTCAAGCTTCAAACCAGTAACCAATCACAGCTGTTATCATTGCAAAGAACCATTTATTACATGCTGCTCTGCTTCTGTTCCCTCTGGAAGTTGTGAAAGTCTGCAGTGTGTTCATGTGCAGCCATGACGTCCTGCATCACCTGTGCACATTTACAGCTTTCTGCTTTCATGTGTTTTTGTTTTTCTGGAAATGAAGCAGTCAGACCTGAGAGCCGAGATGCTTTTTATCTGAGCTGAATCAAAACACCAACTTTTCTTACTTTGTGCATTCCCACAGTGAAGAAGACACTGACTCACATTCAGTCCCTGGATGCTCTCCCGAACCTTAACCATCACAATTACACGCTGAACACCAACCCTTTCTTTAACAGTGAACTAGTTGTTATTTCCAACCTCAACCCTAAAACCAAGTATTAACATTGACATAAATGGTTAAACTGGTGTGGATCAAACCAAAAATTGTCCCCAGATGGGAGGTTCTTCTTATGATGTGACAACTACGCAGCACGCACGCACCAGTTGTCCTTCACAATCTTATATGCTGCATGTTATGAGCTCATTTTATGATAAAAGCATCAGATTCATGGCAAAACAGTTGAGCTTGATTCGAATATTGTAAATTGCTAAAACATCTTGAGGCATGAAACTTGCAGTTCCAGTGCATTACAGATGTGTTTTATTAGCATCGAAATGACACAGTTTGATAAGAATGTAATAATTTAACTCTTTGTTTTGTGGTTTCGCGGATCAAAAACAGACACTTTACCCCACTTAGAGTAAATGTTATCGCTTTCAGTGTAGAGGTTAATTGAAACCACTCTCCCTCTCGCTCTCTCATCAGATCAGTGAGGCAAAGAAGGCATTTTCAAACTCTCCATAATTTGCTTAATCGTCCTCTGTCTCTTGCCCTCTCTCTCTCTCCTCCCTGTCAGACAAACTGGTGCTAAAGCCACCAGTGACCTGCTGTTTCAGTCATTTCGCTCTGTAAAGCTGAGAGCCTTCCCTCCTCCTCACTCTTCCTCTACTTCCCCACATCCATCCCTCTCTCCTTTCATTTCTCCGTCACAGGGAGGCTTAGACTCGTTGGTCACAGGCCAGGGGAACTCTTTTCTCCCTGCAGGCCAAACAATTGGCTCCTTTCTCTCCCCCACCTCTCGCTCATTTTCTTCTCCATCTCCTCCCTCTCCATCGCATTCTCTTTTTTCCGTGGGACAGGACTGAAGTGGTGTAATGTCTGTGTATTGCACTCTTTCTCAGTCCTCTACATCTTTGTCCGACATTTATCTTTCTTTCTTTCATTCACCTTTTCTCTCAGCTCCATCCAACTTTTTCTCCATCTCACCCTTCGTCTCACCCTTCCCACATTTTTCTCCCCTTGTTGCCTTGTCGTCTCTTTGCCTTCTTCTTCTTTTGTGTTTTATTACCTCACATTGCAGCCTCTCTTGCTTCTAATCTCATTTTACCTTTCTTGCTCCAATCATGCATCATATCTCTTTCTCTCTTCTAAAAGCTTTATTCATCACCCCTTCCTTTCTCTCCTCATCTCCTTTTGTATGCCCTCTCTTTTGGCCCATCAGTGTCTCTTACTCTCTCTGCTTCTTCTCTGCTGTAGTGGAAGGCTACAGGTTAAACCTCTGATATCCATTCATCCAGTGCTGTACTGTAGGGTTGCACTCTAACCTCGCTCTGAGAAAAGCCCGTCTCACCCTGGAGGCGGGACGCTTTGTCTGCCCGTGTCTATTTAGGCTGGTTTTTGACCCCCACCCTTCTCTCTCTGTCTTTATTTTTAATCCACTCCCTCTTGGCATGCCGCTGCTCTGTGTCTATTGAAGCTGAACTGAATGCAAGTGTCAGCGGGGCCCAATGGCTTTTTTATTAAGATGCATTATGGAGCATGTGAGGAGTTTGTGTATTTGTGAGTGTGTGTGTGCATTTGTGCGTTTGCAGATCTAAGTGCTGAGCAGCCAGAATTTGTAGATGAGTATGCTCCTGCACACGTGCATATAAGTACACAAGTGTGTGTGTGTGTCCGTCCACTCAGGGCTCTGGGATGAGACAAGGATGTGTAAAGAACAATGATGCTCTCTTGGTGATGCTCACTCATGATGGCAGATTTGGAAGACACACACACACACACACATACGCAGCTCGGGGAGACTCAGAGGAACAATGGAACCTGCCGTTCCTTTTATAGCAGCAGACAGGAGTGTAAGGGTTTCAGTGCTGCCCCTGTCACTCCCAGGGACTGTGAGGTGAATTGTGTGTGTGTGTGTGTGTGTGTGTGTGTTGCAGAGGTGGAGTTGATGTCCTTCTCCTTGAAATACTGCAGCATCTTTGCAGCTCAGCGCAGAACCTTGAGCAACCACGCAAACAGCCTCACTGTCTTTTAACTTGCCTCTCACACACACACACACACACACACACACACAATTGATTAATGGATTGTACACACATAATCACTTTCTTCACATTGGGTGGGAGAAACTTGATGTTTACATCTGATCTTAGCAACCAAAGCTGTAAAAGCATCCCAGACAGTGTCACCGCAGAACGTCTCTCTGTGCAGGCCTGAAACACTGAGCCGTGGCAGAGGATGCATTTCTGCACTTCTGTCCATTCAGGAGCGACCAACTCGTCGGCTGTAGTTTGTAGTTATTCTCATAAGACAGGTGTTGCCTTACATGAAAGTGTCCTCGAGGTCCACCACATCTCTGTCTGAGTTGGGATAGTAGCAGCAGAGTGTCGGTGCACTCGGCTGTGTTCAAGCACCAGAAGCTGAAATGCAAATTGGGTTTAACCCATATTTGTGGATAATTTGGATCAGTTCTTATGACACATATTTGGGCCAATCTGGGCTGAGAATCGGCTCCAGTAGCAATGCTTTGGCTAACTTTGGGCAAGTGCAAATGTTTAGGCTGCTGTTGGGCCAATTTTGTCCACATGGGATTTTTGAAGCTTCTCATGAGTATTTTCCTCTTATAAGTGCCACATAAAGAAAGATAATAACTGTTATTTGCCCCAGTCGCTGACAGACAGATCCAGTCTGCAGAGCACAGCTGAGTTGAGCCTTGTGTTGGCAAAGACGCTGATTTCACTCCAAGATACAGTGAAGCCACTTTGTCAGACAAACTTGTTATGCAGAAGAACAAAAAAGAAAACAAGTCATGCTCAAATGTTTCAGCAGCGAGGACAGTAGTGTTTAGTGCTCGAGTCGTAGTGTCCCAGGAGTTACAGAAGCTCCAGAAAGTTGAGTCAGGGACATGAAGCCAGCATGTTCCCTGTGGTTCTGTGTAGAACCTACATGCAAACACGGATCGGCCCGAACTTTCCCGGCCAACAACAGGAGCAGAACAGTCGCTTTGCTTGAGGTGAATAAACTAACTGCTGTCGCTCCGTGGTGCCTGAGCTTCCAACTTGATCCTGAAACTGTGCTGGATTGAAGCGTTGTTTCTCCTCATCATATGAGAAATTGTTACAGGATCCTTTAAACCAGGCTGAAACAGGCCGCGCTCGATCGCAGCTTGGATCACATCAAAAGGACGAGCGAGATGGGAAAGTAAGCTGTGAGAGGAGCCCAGGATGCAATCATACTTTTCTTATGCTCTGCACACTAATGCAGCAGATTTGTTCTTTCTCTCCATTTTATCACGAGCTACATTAATGAAACACATCACTCATGCTGCTTTCAGCTTCACCACTCGTCTTGTAGTGACGGCCCTCATTTCCCATCAAGCCCAGTGCTGGACGGAGGAGTTTGTCAAGTTTGCTGTTTTATGTTCCAAAATGCAAATGTTACTATTTGTTAGTGTTCGTAATATTTGTGTCTGTTGAGAAGATGGTGGTGTTCGCTGGTTATTGACACTGGAAGTGAAGGAGGGGGGCGCAGACAGTCTGCCAGCTACTGACTGAGTGCCAACTGTGAGGTGTAATATAATAAAGGAGCCTGTTTCTACTGAAAGGCTTTATTGTTGCAGCTGACCAGAGTCCAAAGTACTAAAAGAGGCGTGTGTGTGTGTCTGTGTGTCCCATGCACACTTTTTACCGCAAAACATTCATACGCATGTAGACTTACAAAGCAGTGACCTCATTCCAGCTTCTGCTGTGGTCGAGCTGTGGTTTACAACAACACACTCAAAACCAAGACCAATTTATTGGGGATTTTTCCGAAACAATAACAAATCCGTCACTTTAAATTCGACTCCAGCTCTCGAATAACTTTATAGAGATTCTTCTTCTATGCTCCCTCACCATGCTGAATTGACAGCGAGTCCCCTCACAGAGTATAGAAGCTGTGTGTAAACAAGAAAGTTTGGAAAAGAGTAACTTGCAATATCATTAATTTACTACTTTATAACTCAACAGCAAACCTCATTACAACAACTGCAGAAATTACTTTGTCTTTCCTCGCTCACAACTGACTTTCTGTTGAGCACCAACACACTCTTACATCCATCCACCTCAGTGTCGCCTCATTAGTCCTCAGCAATGAAGAGATCTCATCTGGTGACACCGTCTGCCAGTGTGGAGAGAGAGAGAGAGCGAGAGAGAGAGCGAGAGAGAGAAAGACAGCGAGAGAGAGGGGGAAGCCACTACAAGCTGGCAGTGCCACAGACATAGAGAGCTTGTGCTTGGCTTGGCAGTGGGCATGGCATATCTCTATCTCACACACACACTCTTCATCACCATGTGTGCGTTTGTGTGTGTGTGTGTGTTTTGGATACTGTCCCTGAGTCTTGCTATAATGTGAAGAGATTATAGTGTTGTTGCCATAACGGAGGCTGGCATTAACGCAGCCTGGCAGGGGCATCAATCTGACTGTCACTAAATATACCTCAGACACCAGTGTGTGTGTGTGTGTGTGTGTGTGTGTGTGTGTGTGTGTGTGTGTGCGCGCAGGGACTGCCCTGGCACAAGCACACATTTACTCGTAGCGTCCATTTCTAAATCCTCTCCCTCTCTGTCTCTATTTTTAGGTCTCCATATCCACGTGTGACGTTTTTGTCCTGTCTTGGATGTGAGAGGTGAACTCGGTCGTCCTTCACCAGAGGAGCAGTGGATCTGCCAAGAGAACTCTTCACAACCAAGGAGACATTAGAAAGAATAAACCAGATATTAAAAACTTGTAAAGAGGACTGTCACAGAGCTCTGCTGAAGCAAACAACAAGAGGGAGAATCTGTCCTGGGTTTGCACACCTGAGCCGAGTCCAAACCACACGAAAGGCAGGTGGACTCCGAAAATAAGTGAAATATTTGGCATTGCTGCAAAGTAGGAGTCATTTCTGACTCAAATTCTGACGTTTGAAAGGAAGGAGTTTGTTCCAAGTGTGGCGAGATGATGACCATGATGATGATGATGGCGGCCATGATGGTCACCTGCAGCTCTCTGTTCCTGCTGGGTCTGGCTGCCGCCCACGCCTCCTCTGGCACCATGACCCGCACTTCTTCAGCTTCATCCTCCTCCTCATCGTCCTCTTCCTCTTCAGCCTCCTCCTCGTCCTCCTCACCGCGCATGAAGCTCTCGTACAAAGGTAAGAACCAAGTCTTTGTGGGGGAAAGTTGAAGCGTTTCTGTCTAAAGACAGTAAATTTGCCTTGTGGTTTGTTTCACTGCATATAATGTACTTTATTCTGTGTACAGTGCACAAACACACACACTCTCTCTCTCTCTCTATGTTTCATGTGAGATTCTGCCATATCCTTTTCAAAGTAAACAATCCTGAACAGTAGCCAGTTGTAATTTGTGGTCGCTGTGATTCACAGCCACACTCATACACAAACAAATGCACACGCACAAACGGCTTAAACACACAGCGGCGGAGTTTTGTGTTTCATCTTGAGCATTGTAAGTTAGAAGAAGGCAGCTCAATGCCCAACACAACCACATAAACCAGGGATGTGTTCCATCATCTGAAGCCGGCAATTACAGCCTGAACTAACTCACAAGGACGTGAGGCTCTGAAGGCCGTCTGCTCGGCGGAGATATGTGCTCCCTTTAATTTAGGCTGAAGGTAACGTGGAGCAGACAGTAAAGCCGGAGAAGAATATTTTAGTATCGTTGACACATAAAGGACTAAAAGAGACCTTGTTGACCTCGTGCATCACTGAAATGACTTTCGATTTTAGTTCGCCTGCAGGTGAGCAGGCTTTTGTAATAAGTAATGACAGGAATAATGTGCAAGCAGGTGGTCATTGAAATAAGTCTGTGATGTGGTCCCAGAGATCTTAGAATAGTAAAGTTTCATCCATCCAGCATGTGTGTAGTGAACGTTAGACCGTCACGGGACACAGCCCAAAGCTGTCGTCAGCACAGTGCGATGGAACTGAGTGATGACACATTTTCTGAAAATGGCACATGAATATAAAATGAGGGCAGTAGACCTCAAGTCCTGATGTCATGCAGGATGAGTGGCGTCAGAGTCTTAAATAAAGTTATAAATTCCCATTAGAACAATAGCAGACTAATAAAGCTGTTTTAATGTCGAAGCGAACTGGGCCTTGGTCTGGTTTTCTTTAGCTCCTGATTTAAGCCGGGCCGGCGGGGGAGGACGCAGTCCCTTTATTTCTTCAGCTTCTCAGGCCAAGAACACAGTTTTTTTTCCACTGGCTTGAGTTAACTATTATAGCTTAAGTTTACAAATAAAAGTGGAATTTTCCTGGGCTCTCTTCCCCCAGAATCTGTTTTTGCCAGTTTGGAAACAGCGAAGACGCTCAATTTTTCCATTGAAACCAATATAGTATCATTAGGAGGATTTTGTCCCGTCTGTTCAGAAATCACTGGCCTCAGGACTCTTAAATGCTATTTAAATACTAAAATTAAGTGGAAATCTTCTTTATCAACCACATGACTCGTTGCAGCCAGCGAACTGAGGTTGTTTTGGCATTTTGATCACAAAGTTTTTCTTAGGTCATTGTTTACTGTTACTTGTTGTTTTATTGAAGACCTACTCACAAAGGAATCAACATACGGAGAATGGCCACAAAGAGACTGTTTATTTCTCCTCTGTGTAGCTGTTTACAGCACAATGTGAGTTAAAATAGCTTGTGAGAGTTTGCATGCGAGCAAACAGGAGGATGCAACATGTCACATGGAACAGAAGACCGAGGGGTGCCACCCTCTATAATCCCACACATCTGTGCATTTTCAGAGTTGCAGCAGTTTCACGGAGTGCGGCGGTTCGAGCTGGAGCGTTCGTGCTGCTTCAGCGCTCTGCTGCTGGATGAAGAGAGGGGTCGTCTCTTTGTGGGGGCCAAGAACTTCCTGCTGTCGCTGTCGTTAGACAACATCGCCAAGCAGGAACACAAGGTGGGTCAGAACCACAGTCAGTGAAAACCACGACAAGTCGGGAGCTGTTTTCGTCGGGCAGGCGACGTATTAAAGCTTGATATACAAATGTTTTACTGCCCCACAGCAAAAAGAACGGTTTGTTGATTAATCCTAATGACTCGAAAATTACTGTGCCAAGGTTTACGACACGTTTCAGAAGGAAACACCCTGAGATCATGACAGTTTCAAACACGCTGCAGTCCATTAAAATGTCAAATAAAGCAAAGCCATATTTAACAGTAATTACTGTATTTTTCATGACAATGCATTTATTTACCCAATCAAGAGACATATTGACCTGAACTGTGCTCTAATTATAGTCTCTATCATAAAATTACTTTATCACTTGTGTTAATTACAAACCAGATCAAGGAGATTATACTGGCAAAGAACAGAAATGAGTAAGTGGTTTTTATTTACAGCCAGTGTTATATTTTCTGAATCATTTATTACTGTTGTTATCAAAGTCAGGCCACACAAGCTTTATGAGTTCGTTTTCATGTGGACCAAGATACGTGGCAGAGACTAAAACATTCAAGACACGTTTGACCAAAATACCCGTTTGAAAATGACTGGATCATATGTTTGCACATATGAGACCACTCAAGCCTCACATGTAAGAATAGAAGAAAGAGAAATGTGGGATTAATGGACAAAGGTAGAAAATCAAAGAGGTGGACACAGATGAAAAGAAAGCGTTGTGATTGATATCTCAGTGACGGACTCTGATTGAAACCTTTGCCTTTGAATTGTGTAATAGTCATAGCCTACGTTTCTTTACACACACTCGCAAAGTGCACTTAAATATATAGAGACACACAATAAGCTATAGATACAATCACATCTGTTCACAGCTGTTTGGAGTAAATTATGTGCTTCATGCTCTAGATGTGAAACCTCTGTTGATTTTAGGTATATGGGCGAGTTTGATTGATGACCAGAGTGCAAAGATTCACCATAGCTGAAGCTGTTTTTCAGTATAGACAATGAAGGGAGGATGAAGAGAAAGAAGCAGATGGGAAAGGGCGGAAGAGCGAGAAAGAAAAGGACAGGAAGTGAAGTATCGAGAGGCCGAAGGGACGAGAGATGAAAACTTATATTTATCCAAACGTAGATGTCTCAAAGGGCAAATTATTACTTCAGAGGGAAGAAACACTTGTTGATTTTAGAGTTTAAGTTACATTTAGCAGACTTTAATGAGTAAATGAATCCAGATAATAAACTCATCCTTCAGCCACAGGATCATCTGACCTTTGCCTGCTGTGTTTCAGATCTACTGGCCGGCTCCCGTCGACTGGAGGGAGGAGTGTAACTGGGCCGGCAAGGATATCACTGTAAGCTCCTTCACACCACTTCACCTGCCCTGATCTCACCTCATCTCATTTTCAACTCTGCTTTACTTTAGTTTACAAAAACATACAGTTCTATGGAAGCTGAAAAGGCTCTTCCTCATCCCCTCCCTGTGGTTGTTTGATTGTTCTGTGGCTAAAGAAACAGATCAAACCTCAACAGTGGATTTGTGCATGAAATATGTTGAAACAGCACATCTGAAGACTACACTTATTATTAGTATTACTAAGAGTTCTCTACCACTGAGACAGACTGACAGTAAACATATGAACCATAATGTACATAACATCCTTTTTTCAAATCACACACTGTACACAGAGTTGTACCGGAGGGCTGAGGAGCTCCTGGTGGAGGAGGTAACTGTCGGCTCCTATCCAACACAACACAATGCTACTTTTTAATCTGCTGGAGTCATGGGAGTCATCACAAGATAGAAGCACTTTAATGTTTAAACAGCTTGTAATAATGGGTGCAACACTCCTCCTTTCAGACCTGCCCTGTTTGTTCTGATCTGATCTGCTCAGTTCAGTGTTACTGTTAGAAATGTACAGTTACGGTGCAGTTTACAAGCTTCTTAAACATCAAGTAAGAAGGTGAAATTTGTTTAAGCAATGAGATAAACCCAGTTAGCACAGCTGGATGCACACACACCACAGAATTTAAAACATGTTACATCTTTACAAGAGAGTGTGCATCACAAAGACTTCAGAATAATTTAGTTAAAAGTCCAGCTTAAACTGGAAGCACTACAGCTTTGCCTGTCTGAACCTTTATTTACCCAGGAAGGTCAGATCAATCAGCGCCCTGGCTTTGATAGGCAGCAATAACAACGAGTTACAGATGAACAAGAGACATTTTTATTTATAATGAATATTTCCGGAAGGTAACATGGTTCAGTGTGTGATTGTTAAAGACAGTAAGTGACAGCATAAGACGGCAGCTACTTGTTACAGGGATTGAACTCATGACCCTCTCAGCGCTGCTTCTCCAAACACAGGCCACCCGGCTGCTTCCCTCTGTCTTTTTATTGGCTGCCGAAAAAAAGGTTTTCTAGATTTTCTATCTTGATCTACAGAAAAGAAACATTTACTTTCCAAGAATAGGTTGAATAAATACTGTGTGATGATTATGTGTCTACATGTGATGCATGTGGATGGACTCTCTGTCGGCTTCACTGACCGACACGTAGAGGCCACCAGGAGCCTATAGACCACCCAGGATTACATGACACACACCAACACACATATATGTGTGTGTGTGTGTGTGTGTAAAACTTCTGTGTGTGCTGACGTTCCACAAATCTATGCATGCTCATGTGTGACCGTGGGTATGTTCATTTGTTCATGTCTGTTTAAGTATCCAATATGTGTGTGTGTGTGTCTTTCCGTGTGTGTGTGTGTGTGTGTGTAAAACAAACCCTTCATCAGCGTGATTACACAGCTGTAACACACAGACAACGAGCTCCATTCATACAAAACTCCAGGCTCCAGTTTCACCTGACCGAGAGTCTGTCCGAGGGTGTGTGTGTGTGTGTGTGTGTGTGTGGGGGGGGGGACTGGTAAAATTGCTCCAGAGAAGAAGGGAAAGAGAGATGGAGGGAGAAAGAGATAAGAAAATACAAAAAACAAAATGGGGGGACTTTTGAAGGAGTTCCCCTCTGCTCAGTTGTTATTTCTGCCTTTCTGGCCTTTGAGATGTTATTTTTGTCTTTTGTTAAACACTCACTCCCTTCTTATTCCTTTTGACTTCAGTGTCTTTGTGAACCCACACACTGAGAACTGAGCTGACCTCACACCGTTGACCCTGATTACAGAGAAGTGTTTCCCTGTTGGACGAGGCCAACATCTCTCTCCCCCTCTGGATCTCTTCTCTCCCACTTCCCTCCCCCTCAGTCCTCCTCTCTTCTCATGCTCTCTCTCTGTCTCTTATTATTTGCGCTCTGGGAACTTCCTCATGTTTCTCCCCGCGTCCTTAAAAAAGCTGATATACAGTAGACTATATTGCATTTTCAACCATCAGCGTGTCTCTTTCGTTTTACATAAATTCAAATAAAATAACTGCGATGCTAGTTCCTCAGTGCAGCACACACCATCACAGCAGCTCAACAAATGCACATGAGACCTGTGATAGGCTTAACAGGTTGCCCACATAAAGACAAGTAATAAACACTTCATCACTCACACACACACCCACTGACCACAGGACAGCCACCTAACATGCACGCAGACACGCTAACACAAACACAGACACATGCACATAAACACAGTCAGACAGTGGCGGTAAACAGTTGACAGTTCACCCAGACGCTCGGTCTGAGTCAGCGCTATGACCGAGGCGTCACTGTAGAGCTGGAGCCACATTTAAACCTGCAGAAGTGACGGATTGTGTGTTTATGCTGTCGTGTTAGCACCGGTTAAAAGAAGATCACCAGTTCAAATATTGACTGACTGGGAAATTGTGACTGGGGAAAGAGGTTAATGTCGGGGAAAGAGGTTAATGTTGTGGTTGAGCGACTGTGAGAGACTGAAACTGTCCTCACCACAAAAACACCGGCGTTGGTCGTTTATTTAAATGACTTAAATTGACCAATTCTTGTGTTTTCTTGACATCCAAATAGTAATTTCTTGACAACAGGAGGTCCTGCACATAAAGGCCAAGGCAGCAATGTTCATTTGTTCAAGCAGGAATTACTTGTACCACCTCAACAAGACTGAGGTGGATGAATGGACTGATGGATGCATACAAAGCATTTGACACTGGTGTTTAGAAGAACTCCATTTATTTTGTCCCATGCACACACAACATGCTACATGCAATTGGGAAGTTTGATCTCTGCATTAACCCGTCCGTGGGTGCACAGCACATGAAACACAACAACCACACGGAGCAGCTGTTTATTGGAAGCACCCAGGGAGCAGATCTTTGGGGGAGTAAGGTGCCTTGCTCAGGGGCACTTAGACGGTGGGAAGGGGAAAGGAGTGCCCATGTTGCTCCTCTTGGCCTTGCAAGGTCTGGTCCATCTGGTCCTACCTCTGGTCCAGATATCTTGAACTAGCGACCTTCCAGTTGGGAAAAATGTCAGATAAATGAGGAAGGTTATTCTTAAGAATAAGCACATTCTGTTTATAATGTTAGACATAACATGCACCTACTACCTATATGTTAAAGATGCTTGTGAGAAAAAATGCCTTCAGAGTCCATTTTTTCTTTTTTGCTGGGATCATGAGAAATCGTTGCATATTGAGTAAATTGTACCTAATGCAAAACATAGTGCTTGGATTAAAACCCAGACAGACGTGTAGAGAAACAGCAGAAGGACAGATAATGGCTGAAATGATCAATAGGTGGATCAGGTTAATGATTTCTAGAATGGAAAGGATAAAGAGAGAAAAGGAGAAAAAAAGACATCCACTGAGGAACAATACAGCTTTATAAGACCTGAGGCTCAGTGAGGTCACAGTCTGCGCTCTGCTCACTGTTTCAACTAATGAGTCAGTGGGAGGTCAAAGGTCGCCCAGCAAGCCCTTTAACACACACACGCACACACACTGAGGAAATGTGACTGCCGGCATAATTCACCTCCCTCGTTCTCCTCCTTCCTTTCTAATCTTTTCAAAGTCCTTCAAGCGTCTCTTCTCACCTTTTCTTTTCTTCCCACTCTCTCTCTCTTTTGTCACATTAAAAAATTGAGTTTGTCAAACCCCCGCTCTGCTGACTCCCTCACCTTCCTCTGCCCTCTGACACACACACACACACACACACACACACACACTCAGGGCTTAAAATACAATTAGATGGAGGAGGAGTAGGTTTTGCTATAGATACACACATTTGGAAACTTGGCACGAGTGTGTTTTCTCAGAGGAACATAGGAAGGAGCTGGTGAGGTGTGTGTGTTTATGTTCCTTCACTGTTTGAATATGTGTGTCAGCCTGGGGGTGGAGGCAAAGTGGAGTGTGTGTACCCCTTTCTTTCATGGGAAACAGAGGTCTCCTGTGTTTGTCAACAGCATAATCGGCCTGTCGATTGGTCGAACACCTTCACATGTGCACACACGCGCGAACACACACATACACAAAAGCATGTATGTATTCACACACTAACAACTCCGAGTCGAACCCCCTGGTGGCTTTCAAAGACTGAAAGGCTGATCTTTGTTCTGTGTGTGTGTGTGTGTGTGTGTGTGTGTGTGTGTGTGTGTGTGTGTGTGTGTGTGTGTGTGTGTGTGTGTGTGTGTGTGGCCCTAATGAGCCACAATTCCGCTTCTGTCACTGCTTTCATAACCTGGACTGTCTGTCACCCTCGGTTGATGCTGAAAGACTGAATGGATTGACGCTAAAGAATAAAGATAATAAAGATGGAGAATGAAATCAATCTTTATCCTGAAGGAAATTTGGACAAAAAGCATAATCAGTCTTTTATAACATGTTCCTCCAATGCAGCCTTAAAGGTTCTTCCATCTCAGACAAAACTGGGAGATGAAGTCCAAAATGCTGTACAAGGTCATGTAGGCACAGATGCACTGTGCATAATTAGCACACTGGGTGATTGTTCATTACTCTGATCTGCGGCTGACGGCCACATTCATGTCTTTATGAACCTCTTCTCCAGCGGCCCCCGGGGGTCCAGCAGTGTTTGTAACCTGATCGACAGACAGATGTTACGGTGGTCTGGCTGGGGAAGAGCAGACAGGAGAGAAAGAAACCTTAACCTTAAATTTGATGTGAGAGTCAGTGTGTGTATTTAAAGCAGTGTGTAAAGAAGCATGATTTTAATAAGCCGACTACATTTTTGGGAAATTGTTAGATTAGAGACATTTGAAACCATCTCATTAGCTCATCATATATTATAGAGCCCCGGGGCTAAAGACCACTGATAATCAAGGAGATAATCACGGTGTCCATGTTATCTTCACTTAATGGGCTGGTTGTGAAACAATCTCCTCAAAGCCTGGAGTTAACATCAGGGCTGTGGCTGGAAAAGGAGTCCAGACCATCCAGTCTGTTACTGGACAGTAAATCTTTTCTCCAGCCTCTAGAGATCCAGCTTATTGTAACCTGACTCTGAGATGGACAGATGTGATTGTAAGTCAATGACCTGCTGTCGAGATCAGACAGAGAGGGATGAGGAAAGTTATTGATGTGAAGGAGGATAAAGGAGGAAGAGAAATAACGAAGGTATTGACCAACCGTATTCATCGTGCCGTAGATTATCCAGAGATGAAACACATTTGAAATATAACTACCAAGGTTTGGATGTGTACTTTTTAACCATAATACTAGAATCCAGCCTACAAGCCACTTACACTTTCTCTTTTGGTTTGTTTTCCATCCGTTTGTCTCAGTTAAGTATTTTCATACCAGTCGTCTGCTTCGTGTTTCACACCCTCTGCAATGCAGGTTTCAAATGTGTATGGATTTCATATGGACACGTATGAACTGAGCAGCTCACAGTTTCAGAGGCTTCTTATTTTTTTGACTGTTAACGTGGAGGTTCATAATTTTCACCTTAGTTAACACACACACACACACACACACACACTGACGGCATGTGTGTGTGCAGGACACAAAGGCTGTCACAACAGTGTGTCGGAGGTGGAGCTGAGAACTCGACAGTGTTGTCACAAGCAAGACAGGGTGAGAGGAGCTATGTGAGGAATGTACATCACTGAACCAAAAGAGAGAGATGGTCCAAGTTTTGGTCGATGTTGGATTAACTATGGGCGTGAGTCGTTTTTTTCATGTTTCGTCAACTTGTTTTTACACTTTTAACCGAGCTGCAGCTTACTGAGGTCACATTCAGGGGAACAATTAAGGACAGTTTGAGGGACCTGGAAGGAAAATCCCACCAGTATCTTTAACATATCAGTGTATTTGAATCTGACCATTTTAAACCATAGATGTGAAGACAAAGATTCAGTATTTCCTCACTAGTATTTTGTGTTTACACCATGTTGACCCTTCCGATCGCTGTTCTCAGGGAAACTGAAGCCGTATCTCTGTGTGTTTCTTTCAGTCCGACTGTGTGAACTACGTGAAGATCGTGCACCACTATAATCGCACCCACCTGTACGCCTGTGGAACCGGGGCCTTCCACCCCACCTGTGCCTTCGTCGAGGTGGGACACAGGATGGAGGTGAGGCAACACGGAAAACAGAAACAACACGAACACACACAAAGTGCTGAGCTGCAGTGTTTCCTCCTTCGCTTCACCTGCTCCGACACGGCGTTATTAAAAATCAACTGTGCTCAGATGCCTGAAAATATGAGCCTCAGTCTTCTGCCAACTAAACAGCTCTGTTCATTCTGAGTGGGAACATAATCTGAACTAACTATAGGAAAGAAAACACAAGGTTTATGTGTGTAGAGAGATGAATGTTGACATCTGATATCCAGCAGCTTGGAAACCTTAGCATAACAGAATTGACTGTAGGCAAACAGGAGTCTGGACTGATGCTGCCGAGAAGGTGAGTTATGGCAAATCTATGACACTTAGCTCAAGTTGCTGGTATCACATTTGTTTTGACTTTTGAGTCCATCACGCTGCCAAAATCTCAAACCTGACATTTTATCCCCTGATTGATTGTATGAGTTAAATCCAGCTCTGCCTGTCCTCTCTCTCTCTCCATCAGGACCATGTGTTCAGGATTGACCCTTCTAAGGTGGAGGACGGGAAAGGGAAGAGTCCGTATGATCCTCGTCACAATGCTGCGTCTGTGCTCGTCGGTGAGCTGTTTAACTGTAGCTCTTCACTTAACATTTGGCTCGTGTAGGAAGTTATATCATCCCTGATTCAGTGTGGCTCATAAGACTGATGCTGCCTCAAAGGTGTGTTATTGGAAATATGTTATTATCGTGTTCATTTTCTAACATACGAACACCAAAAGTTTAGCTTCTTCTGGTGGACGCTGTAGACGTCAGTAATAGGTCACATGACTAATCAATAACTTATATATTCTCTTGTAGGTGATGAGCTATATGCAGGTGTGGCCACAGACTTGATGGGACGGGACTTCACCATCTTCAGGAGTCTGGGGAAGCGGCCGTCCATTCGCACCGAGCAGCATGACTCACGCTGGCTCAACGGTCTGTGTGTGTTTGTGTGTCAGCTTGGGCAATAATTCTTTCACTTCATAGCTAATTGCAACAACTTGTTTGAGAAATAAACAAACTGACGCTGTTCCTCTTTGTGTCCACCAGAACCAAAGTTTGTTGGTTCCTTCTGGGTCCCAGAAAGTGAAAACCCTGATGATGACAAGGTGTTTTTCTTCTTCCGGGAGACGGCGGTCGAGGCCCAGGGTCTGGGCAAGTCGACCTATTCCCGCATCGGCCAGCTGTGCAGGGTAAGAGACCGACACCAGTCTGCCCACTCGACCTGGCTGTTTGACAGGTTCTGGAACAAAATGAGCTCATGTTCTGTTTAAAAAAATCATTTGGTGAAGTGGTGAAAGTGTCAGGTTCCTAATGTATGACGCCGCTCTTACTGCCTTCTTTCACACTTTAACTAGAATTGACTCTTGACTTTGTCTTGAATCAGAATGACATGGGCGGTCAGCGAAGTCTGGTGAACAAGTGGACGACATTCCTCAAGACCCGTCTGATCTGCTCGGTACCAGGAGCCGACGGCAGCGACACGTACTTCGACGAGCTGCGTAAGTTCACACACAGATTCTGTGCTGTATCAGCTCATTTATCAAAGCACGCTTTTCACCTCACTGCAGACGTTCCAATGTCTTATGAACTCACATCAAATCAAATATTAACGGTCTAGGATTTTATTTTCTGCCCCCATGTCTGACATTATCATAGTGCACAATGCTTTGGATAAATCCAGTCATCCAGTCTTCTCGAAGAAAAACATGAAACTTGGGCTGATTTTCCAACTTTGCTTTGTCTGTTGGTTTTTAGCCAGAAACACATTCTGTGGGTGCAAAGGGAGAGAAAGTCAAGGAAAGCACAATAAATTAACCAGGATTTCTGACCTTAATTGTAGATTATCATTCAGCCCACATTCCTGCGAGAAAGCATGAGTGAGAGATTAATTGGTACTAGATTCTGGCCTGATCTGAGGCCAGTGTTTCTGCTGTGAGTTCAGGGTAAGTTGCAGCCTTGTCTCTGGTGAGTCTTCATATGACAAAAGGCAATAATGTGTTTTCATTAGACTTGATCCAGAAGTGAGGCTGCATTTCTAAAGGATGGATTGTGGGCAGAGGAAATATTTTATGATAAAAGAGACATAATTTCTGAAACTCACTCCACAAACATCTGGTGCCAACTCTGAGCATTGACTCATAAATATTCACAACTTAGAGATAAAATTGCTCAAACCTCAATGTGTGATTTGGTCAAATTTGACTTCACACAGTGAAAAGTAATGAGAGTGGAAGAAGCGTAAATTATGTTTGTTCCTCTGCAACAATTGGCCCTTTGCTGAAGCCCACCTCCAAGAAAATGTCCAAGAGATTGACAGGCCTGATGTGACGTTACTGGTTCAGCTGGAGTTGGTTACTGAAGCTAAACAGTAACATAAAATTTGACGAACTCAAACTTTATTATTATTGATATTATTATTGCTAAAACAGTAATTTTAAGTTCATTAAACTCCAGAAACTGACTGTGATCGGCTGGAGGCTGAAATGTTGACACATAACGTTTGAACGTGTGATTTACAGGTGATGTCTACGTCCATGTTTTATACAGTCTGAGAATCATCTTTTTATTAGAACCAATTAAACAGTAACAAAAAGTGTCACAGTGGCTTAAATAACTAAGGCTGATATCATCTGCTGGTGACTGTTGACGGCCGCCAGCTGGAAGCTGTTTTTGTTGACCTGTGTGTTTTTGATTCCAGATGAAGAATATTAATCTGCCACAGTTCTGACTGTGAGCTGAATGTGTGCTGTGCAACATCAAGATGACTGATAGGCTTCCTAAGAGTAACTTTACCGTTAACTGAGCAAAAAGTGCACTTTATTTTAAGAGGTAAAACCAGGACAATCAAAAAAATCCATTAAACTTAAATACATCTTCCTTCAGATTCCACGATGTGGAACATGTCACAGCTCACAAAGAGGAAACAGCAAACCTGAGTCCTGTGGTTTCTTTCTGCTCTCCAGATGTTTTTGATTGATCTCTCTGGTCGTATCTGTGGGCAATAATATGATCGGTCTCGTCTTGTTACTCAGCTAAAGGTGAACTAAGTGGAAGAATTTGTCCAGATCCTGACTCTGCCTGCGGCCAAATCTGTCCATCACCTTCCCTCATGTCAACAATGAGTCTCTTATCTCGAAGACTTTTCTGACCACACCTGAGGCCAAATCTTTAGAAAGGACCTCCCTGTAAAAATATGTGAACCTGTTGAAACTATTCTGCTGAAACATCTACATCACATTAGTGTTATATTATTAAGTAGCCGCAGTATTTAATTCATTCTGGGCCAATGCTCAGAAATGTGTGGCAGACCCCAAACTGACGAGAGTAAAGTCATGTTTTAATTGGACTAAATCTAGTTTCATTTTACAAACCGCTGCTTGAAGCTGTGGGTTTTGTTCCGTGTCATGACCCTCAACTCTTAGGGAAATGTCTCTGTAGAGCAGTTAGACGTGGCCATGGGGCTTTGCTTATCTTTCTCTCGACCTTTGACCTCTGCACTACCATCACCTGACCTGAGTGTGTTTGTGTCCTCAGGCGATGTGTTCCTGCTGCAGACGAGGGACAGAAAGAACCCTCTGGTCTACACTGTCTTCTCAACGTCCAGGTCAGAATCCATCCGTGTGTGTGTGTGCGTGCGTGCGTGCGTGTGTGTGTGTGTGTGTGTGTGTGTGTGTGTGTGTGTGTGCATAAAAGAGGTAGAAAGGAGAGAAATGTGTGTGTTTGATGTGTCTAACTCAGCTCCCCTGTCCCCCAGCAGCAGTGTATTTAAAGGCTCAGCTGTGTGTCTCTACTCCATGAATGACATCCGGAGGGCCTTCCTGGGGCCCTTCGCTCACAAAGAGGGGCCCAACTACCAGTGGGTCCCCTTCCAGGGAAAAGTCCCCTATCCACGCCCAGGAATGGTATGTCAGACCCGTCCAGAGAGTAGAGTCAAGAGTCTCTGACCCTGTGAAGTACATTTACAGAGGAACAGTACTCGAGTACAATTCTGAGGATTGTTTTTGCTTTGCTCGATGTTGTACTCACCTGTCAGTTTTGTACTTTACTGTATTGTATTTATATGACAGCTATAAATACTAATTGCCTTAAAATTCAGGTTTGTAAAAAAAAAAAAAAAAAAAAATCTTATGAGATTATTAATTAAGATTATTACTGCAAGATCTTTCCTTGTAATCGACTACTTCTGCGTATCAGTCCTGTAGAAATATCAAATGTGAGTCTGTAACAGATACTTAATAACAGTAATACTTTTGCTCTCTGGTTTCTAATATTTCCATTTGAGCCACTGAACTGTAAAAGTACGAAGTGGGATCAATATGAATACATTCATCTCATATAACATTCTGTGATATCAGTCTTACACTGAGGACTACGAGCGTATGAAGAACCCACGAGAAGCGCTCCACAATCCTCCCGATCAATATGTGCTTATCAGGGCTCTCACATTCTGCTCAGCACAAGCGTCGCGTCAGCAGGATTTGTTATGCAGAGCTTCAGCTGTTACTGCCACAGCAGAACAATCTCCATTGTATTACTGCAGAATAGTAATTATTTGTCCGACAGTAAACCCTCTCACGCCATCATCGCCGCACTGGCTTGTAAAATTAGCGGAACGAATCAAATTAACAGAAAACGATCGTGCTTACAAGTGAATTATGCAAAACTGCATCGAAAGCAGATTCAGTGTTTGACATAAACCAGCTCAAAAGTTTTTCACTTTCAAAAGTTATAAAAAAAAACATTGACCTGCAAAAAAACTACAAATGAGAGTTTACTTCTAAATGTAAGCAAAGCTTAGTTTGTGTTCTGTCTCATTTGTTGTTGTTTTAAACCTTTTTCTGCAAAATGAATGAAACTTTTATTTACTGTCCTCCATCAGTGTCCCAGCAAGACATTCGGCAGCTTTGAGTCCACAAAGGGTTTCCCCGATGATGTGATCCAGTTTGCACGTCACCACCCTCTGATGTACAACCCGGTTTACCCGATGAGCCGACGGCCCGTCTTCGTCAGGACTAACGTGGACTACAGCTTCACGCAGATCGCCGTGGACAGAGTCGGCGCTGCAGATGGACAGTATGATGTGATGTTTATTGGCACAGGTGAATGACTTGTTTTTAGTTCTCAGTCTTCATCTCATCTTTAAGTGATGTGTGAAAAGAGCCTTGATGTCTTGAGTCTTTTATTTCAGACAAAGGGACAGTGCTGAAGGTGATCAACGTCCCCAAGGAGAGCTGGAACAACATGGAGGAACTTCTGCTGGAAGAGCTCGAGGTCTTCAAAGTAAGAAAACTGTGATAAAGCTCATTTCTTGTGGATATAGACATTTAAGTACTGACAGTATATGAAGTGAGAATACTTGGCAGTACGTGCATGTTAAATGAATAATGCTAAATGTATTTGATATGTAACATGGTATTTAAAGTGCTGTCCCTTCTCTGCTCCTCAGGATGCCTCATCCATCATCAACATGCAGATCTCCTCAAAACGGGTTTGTTTTAGACTTAAAATCTCTGACTTTTGTTTGCATCGCTTGTAGTTTCATAAATACAATAATCCCAGATCAGGATCCGCCTGTTCATCTGTTCAGAAACATTATTGCCAACAGTCTCAGCAGGAAGTGGAACCTCTTTTTGAAACCTCACTGGAAACAGTGACAGGTCAAAACATCATCATCATCATCATCAGTGACATCTGTGTGGTCAGATCTGAGACACGTAGCTGATTTGAACTCTGATGTGAGCACAGTCCTGAAAGCTCTGTCCCTGCTCTCTGTCCTCGCAGCAACAGCTGTATCTGGGATCGGACACGGGCATCGTCCAGGTTCCCCTCCACCGCTGCAGTGTGTATGGGAAGGCCTGCGCCGAGTGCTGCCTGGCCAGAGACCCGTACTGTGCCTGGGACGGGACATCCTGCACTCGCTACCTGCCCAACACCAAGAGGTCAGAGACACAAAGACAAACACACCAGCGTCACAGAGTTCCTTATAGTAAACTGTAATCAACTTATTAACTCCTGCTTCTCTTATCGACAACATTTTACAGACGTTTCCGTCGGCAGGATGTGAGGAACGGAGACCCCAACACCCTGTGCTCCGGAGGTATTATTTGTAAATGATTGTTTTGTCTCGGTTGTTGAAATGATTTTGGTTTTCGGAGCTGTGAGCAGTTTCGTCGACCGACTGCTGGTCGAGGTAGATTCAATACATTAGAACAAAGCCTCTCTCTGATCCTGCTCCGACTCACAGAGACTCTCTGACGTCTCACTGTCCCTGTTCGTCTCGCTGACCCTTCACCCCCGATGACCTCCGTCTCACCACCACCACAAAGCCAGCATTCTGTCGCTATCTGTCTTTCTGCCACAGAACTGAATCGGGCTCATTGCTCAAACTGAAGGAGCTCCTGGATAATACGATTACATCATGTGGCATGCAGCTAAAACTAATGAAGGTCAGAGTGATTGTCTCTGAGAGTCACTCTGCCCCAAAGCACTTTGGCACTTTATGCACTATTGTTTCCACAATAAGTTTAAGAAATCTGACCCAATCTTGGTCTTAATGTTGGTTATGTCTTTGTACAGGATGTGACTGTATGAACTCCCACTAACAGTTAAGGTTCAGATTTGAGGTTTAGTAACGACAGAGGATTAGTGTCTGTATCCATCACTCATCTTGGCGACATACATGACGAAGCACCGCCAGGACCATTAGAGTTTAGTGTGAAACATCAGACACGGGAGCAAATGTTCAAATCAGCCCTGTGAGGAACCGACACGTCCACCACTGTTCAACAGGATGCTGCTGTGATGGAAGTGAGCTGTTCCATCAGAGACAATCACTAGTCTCAACTAGACTCTGTTGTGCTATTGTTTTATTAGTATAACATTATTATTATTATGAACAAATACAGTTCAAAAGACTGAAAAATACCTTGTAATTATTTTGTTATTTATTTATCAGTTAAACTGTTTGAAAGTAAGTTTTGGTTTCGTGGCCAAACATCATCAGCTCTGATTGTTTCTTATCGTCCTGTCTTTCCTTGGTCTGCCCTTTCATTGCCTTTTCCACTTTCACCTGCTACTGGATTGTTCAAAGTGAGCGAACGCCCTGAGTTCCAGTGGCCAGTAATGTCCTTGTCTCTGCTGCCCCCTGCAGACCACCATAAGTACCGCGTTGCCGAGAGGAAGCTGTATGGGGTTGAGGGAAGCAGCACTTTCTTAGAGTGTATCCCCAAATCCCTTCAGGCCAGAGTCACCTGGACCTTCCAGAAACATCCACAGAACCCACGGGAAGAGGTGAGAGGGACCGAACAGAACTGGGAGACTGAGCAGGAAAGTCACAAAGGTTTCACAGGAGTGTGGACATCGAGTCAGAAAGCCATTTCATTATTATAAACATGTATTATGATTCTGTTATTTAAAAAAGGCATGTGTTCATTCATGAATAGTAAATTTTATCTGTATTTAATCTTTTTTCCCACATGATCTTCTGAAATCCACTGGATCATTGCTCCATAACATCGGCATTGAAAGTCATCACAAAGAAAGTCAGGAACAAAGCAAAAAGGATCTTCAGCACCAATTTTAGTTTAAACTGAAATCAGATTAAAAAACATCCACTTACTTGTACCTGGTGCAAACCTGTCAGCTTTGGCAGATCAGGTTCTAAATGCAGCTGATAAAATGCAGACTTTACACAACATGTGTTAATTCAGTGTCGTGTGTAGAATCAGAATCAGCTTCACACATGTACGAGGATCTTTACTTGATGATGTTGGTGCGATGACACAGCATTGTTAAGCTCCAACTTTTTGAAGAAACTTCTCTCTGTTTTGCAGCTACGTCTCGACGACCGCATCCTCCAGACAGACAGAGGCCTTCTGATTCGCCGCGTCCTGAAGAGAGACATCGGCATCTATCAGTGCCACGCCATGGAACACGGCTTCACCCAAACCTTGCTTGGCATCACCTTGGAAGTCGTACCTTCGACATCCTCCTCGGTCTCCAACCTGCCCTCTGACGCCCCGGTCCGATTGGACCCACGCAGCGGAGGTGGGCCCCCAGTTACAAATCAAAAGCTTTGGTACCGGGACTTCATGCAGCTGGTGGATCACCCCAACCTGAGCACCGTCGACCAGATTTGTGAGCAGGTTTGGGCTCGGAAGAACGCCGGCGCTGACCAAGCGGATAAGAGCTTTCCTGCCCCGGGGAAGGACGTCCCGCCTCTGGGCCCCGCCGCCCTCCCAGCTAACAAGAAGTGGAAGCATCTTCAGGAGATCAGGAAGGGGAGAAACCGCCGGACCCACGACGGGAAACCGAATCCTCGGGCGCCTCGCAGCGCAGGGGAGTAACGAGGTAGAGGAAGAGAAGGAGGGAGCGAAGAATGACTGATACAAGGAGAAAGGAGGAGACTGAGTGACCATGAACTCCTGGAGGTGTTCACACATACAGATACGCCCACGCACATAAAAACACATGCAGACACACAGACACAGCACCTCCTCTATTGTGTATATTACCTATGGATGTCCCCGAACCCCGAGTCCTCGTCCCCCTGGACGGCCCCCGCATGTGCCGCCTGACTGCCCAAACTAAATCTGCACGACCCCTTTACTCTGTTCCACAAGCGTCGTTTTGTGTCCCAGCAGGTGGATGGGAGTGACTCCACCTTTACCTGTCGGCCATAATGCATGTCGTTCCCTTTGCCACCGACTGTGTATGGAAGCTCGGTTTGCAGGATCAACACGTCTTTTGTCGAGTGTTAAAGTTTGCCTACGACGTGCCGGCACCAGCTGTCGTGTTGGATGATTGAACAGCCACTCTGGACTCTGAACAATAGAAGCCCCAACGTTCTGGATGAACTCTCCTCTCAGCTTTTCTTGCCTGAACATTTCATACCAGTGTAGAAACATGGACTTTAGTGCTGCACATCATGGGAAGGAATGGAGAAATGTGACAACTGGAATATACTGGAAAGTAAAGGTCTCTAACTGGAAACACATTTAACTATTTATGTGCAATTGCACAAGCATGCAAACACTTTTTTAAACCTTATTTCTACACGAACAGATGAATTGATCAACTTCCTGTGGTGCTCTTGTTGCACATATTCCCAGTAAGCTCACATGGTTTTCTGTGCATATTACGTATTGTAGTCAGTGAGTAGTAGAGGTGCAGCCGCGTCGGCAGCCTGTGGAACAGATCAGCATGTTGCACAACTGGTTAGATTATAAAGTAGGTTTTTTTAGTGGTTTCTTTAGGCACATTGAGGCATGTTGCAGAAAACAGTCAGTACAATGCAGTCGTGGTTAGGGAGCAGTTGTATCTGGCCAGATATGATTATATTGGTCCAAACCACTAGAGAATGAGGGAGGAAAACTACTGGCATTCCATGATGTGAGAGGAAGATGAGATGTTTACAGTTCACAGACAAAGCTGGAGCAAAGTCCGTCTCTGAAAGCAAGAGAGACCTGGATTAGATCTGAACAAGGTTTTGTTGGGATGATGTGGCATCTTTAACACACACACACACTATTAACACACACATTGGAATTCTATACAGAAAAAAGTTTTGACGTGATCCAAAACTTCACTCTAAATTCACTATCTTTGATTTGTATTTTGGGCCGTGTTCAGTGTTCTGTGCATTAACATTAAGGAGAAGTCATGAACTTAGTGGAAGATCTTAGTGCTTTAGTTTGACGGCCCACGTTCCTGGGCTGCACTTCACGCATGATATTTATTTGATTTTCTTCTAAGCGGTTCTTCAGCTCCTTTCTCTTCTACACTGTTCTTGCATATGTTGTTTGTGATAAATAGATATATGCAAATGATCTGAGGTGAGTGAGCGTCCGACTCCTCTTCAGCACGTTAAAATGCACAGGAAGCTGTTCTTCTGTGCTACCCACAATGCATTTCACTGTCAGCAAACAAACAAACAAACTCTTCCATCAGACTTCACTTCGTGTTACAGTCATTAATATCGTTGACTTGCTGCTTGATGATGTCGTCTCTTCCTAATGGACAATTAGTCTGATACGTTCTTCCTTCTCTCTGTCTCTTTCTCTGTGTATTCTCTGTAAAGAAACCTTGTTTGTTGTCTGTGCTAACATGTTAACGTGGTGTGTAGCTACGTGCGTCTGTCGTGTGAACGGGCTCAGGTGAAGAGCCGACCTGTCGTAAGATACTCCATTATATCATATTCTATCCACGTGAAAGAAAGCAACTGGCCTTGTAAGATAAAACTTGGATTTATGCATTTCATGAAATCTCAGTATGATTTTTATGATGAATATATTTGTGTTACTGCCACACTTTTCTCATAAGCATCACGGTTTTAATTTTCAATGTCCTGAAATTGGCTTTGGTGTGTTCATGAACCAGACGACAGGAGGCAGCGCAAACTCGGTCTGTGAGTGTATTTTAGATGTATGGAATCATTGTCGTTGTTATTTATATTCCTTCTTTCTAGAGATGTAATTAACTCTTTAACTGAACTGAACTGAACTGACTGACTCCTGGAAAGAGGACGCTCGCTCTGACATCACGTCCAGGATTCACAGCAGAAAGCAGAGGTTTAACTGTGGGAAGCTGTTGTTTGTCCTCACGTGAACACGCCTGCATTTAAACCCCAGAATTAACTGAATCATTTCACGACATGGAGATGACATTTGTCTTGTTCTTCCTTTTCTTTAATAAGAGATTATTTCCATTTGTGGTGATGTCAAACTGGCCTGAGTCTCCCTTTGAAGCCAGCAGCTGTTTTGTGCTCTTTTGAAATTGCATGACCAATGTTAGTGGCTAACGCGTTTGACAATGGTGCGGTGGCGCGAAAGAGCGAGAGAAAGAAAGCACAATGTTGAATATTATTATTATTATTATTCCTATGTATTTATGTGCAAAGATAAGCTGATATGTTGTGGTGGATTTTTATTTTTCTTATAAATGTAGATTTACATCTGTATTGTTCATGTTCTGCTGAAAAGGACTCATCCTTTTTTTTTTGGACATTACAGACGATGGGAAAAGCTCCTTCTGAACACAGTGTCCAATCAGAGTCTTTGTTGTTCACACAGCCCTCCAATCAACACCCCTGTTGTATCCCATGCCATGTGACGCACCCCTGTACGATAGCTCACAGCGAGAGGCTTGTGTGTGTGTGTGTGTGTGTGTGTGTGTGTGAGTTTTGGGGGAAAGCAGAGCTCTGTATATAATGGCAAAGGAACAGTGGTGTGTGTGTGTGTGTGTGTGTAGAGCAGACTGTAGGTGAAAGTTCAAAGGTCGAAGGCCAAAGTTAATGTGGTGCACTGTAATACTCCCAGAGGTCTTTGTGAAATGTCATGTCAGATGTTTTTGATTAACACAATAAAATATGCAGTTACTTAAAAATGAAATTCCTGATCAGTTCTGTAACACGAGGGAAATGAACATTTCTCCCTGTTGTCACTCAGATATAATAATCGTCATAATAACGAGTCATGTTCTGAGTCACAGCAGTTTTTTAAAGGATCTCGATGTTTGTGACAATTTGAGGATGTTCTGTTTTAAATTTCTGCCACTATGAGATTTAATTAACAAATGAAAGACTGAGGAGACAATGGACAGAGGTTTAATCTAAACTAGTTTAATTCAACTTTTAATCTATTTTATCTAGTTTGACCCAGATCTGGATTCTAAACCGTGTCATCTGTGTTTTGACCACATGGTGGCAGTCACGCTCTGATGTAAACGACACCTGAGAGATCTCAGTGAAGTACTTTATTTTTACAGTGTTATTTCTTGATATTCCAGCTGACGATTCATATAAAATCCTGTCGATGTTGTTTGGAACCTGGAAATTTTAAAAGATGGAGTTTAAAAATATGAATAAAACAGAAGCCACAGACGGTCGAGACTGACCTTTGACCACCTGCTCAGATAAACACAGAGCGAGCCGGACAGGGAGCGACGATGACAAACCAAGCAAAGTCATTTTCAGTTGTTGAATCATTTCGTCCGACTGTGGCTCAGACGCGAGTTATTTTAGCTCTGAGTGTTTTCATCCCGTCTCAGACTTCAGGTGTTTCATTTCATGTTGGATGTTCAGCTCTCAGTTTTAATTAAATCTGTGTCTTTTCTTCTTTTTGTTCGTGAATATTTTAACAGGTTTCTTAATTCTTTGTTGTTTCAATCAGATCCAGTCAAATTAATAATTTAATACAGAAATCTGCTGATGCTGCCAAGAAGAGCCTCGTGAAAAGAGAAGGAAGCTTCCTGTTCATTATTCCCCACAGCTGCTTTCATTCATTTCTTATAAAATAAATATTCACACAATCATGTCAAATATAAACCTCCAGTCAGTTTGGTCATTTTCCACTGGATCATTTCACCGACGATGTAAATCTGCTCGACTAAGATAAAATAAAACAGCTTCTTTTGTCTCAAAGTCAAACACAGTTGAATTGTTCAATAATAAAACACTGTAGCGTGAAAATGAGACATTTAGAGAAAAGAAATGTAAAAAGCTCCTTGAAACAAACTGACATGTACAGTACAGCTGTGTTCATGGGTCCTTTGTCCCCCTGTCTCTGTCTCCATCTTCACCTTCCCTCTGTTTATCAGTGTCTCCATCTCTGACATTTAATCACATTTTAATATCCTGACGAGCTGCAACACACATACGACATGAAACACACCATGAGGCCACTGACATTCCTTTACACATGGAAAACATTCACATATGTTGGAGTGTTCAGTGACGCTCACGCACACACACACACACACACACACACACAAATGTGGTCACAAGTCATAAACATGAAATGAAATTGGGTCCATATTACTCAAACTGGCAACCCATTAGTTCCCTCAGTTCCCTCACACACACACACAAAACAAACGTGTGTATGTGAATCTATCATCCTACTTATGAGTCCTTATCCTGCCTCCTGTCTCTCTGTCTCTGTCTCTCTCTCTCTCTCTCTCTGTCTCTCTCTCTCTCTCTCTGTCTCTCTGTCTCTCTCTCTGTCTCTCTCTCTCTCTCTCTCTCTCTCTCTGTCTCTCTCTCTCTCTCTCTCTCTCTCTCTCTCTCTCTCTCTGTCTCTCTCTCTCTCTCTCTCTCTCTCTCTCTCTCTCTCTCTCTCTCTCTCTCTCTCTCTCTCTCTCTCTCTCTCTCTCTGTCTCTCTCTGTCTTTCTGTATTATAACACGGTGTCTTTGGCTCAGTAGCTTCTACATGTAACATAATATCTCTCAGACTCGAACACACAGACTAAATGGCATCTATACGTTTCACTATGTTTACATTCAATTTGTCGCAGCAGAATATGAGAGGAGGCTTTTTCTTTCTCATGTCGTTCAATACAAAGCTAAGCAGACAAACATGGAGTCATTTCACTGACACATCCATTGTTTTGTGTTGGTCAGGTTCTGGGAGGAATATTGCCAGAGGGCACTTAGGTTTGGGCCGTACGTTTAAAGAATACAGGAAACTTTTCTGGAAGACGTCCAAAACAGGTTTAATGAGAAGAACGACCGAACTGGATTCAATGAACGTCAGCGGCTCAATGAACAGGAAAAGGTTTTTCTTTTGTATTTTGCTTTGTGATTTTTTCTCCCTCTATGTGTGAGTTTCTTGCGTCTTGTTATGTTATATGAAGTTTACACACAGAAGAAAACACTGTATATATGTGTATATATACGTGTTCAAAGAAATGTGTACGTTAAAGGGGCCTGAGGACTTTTCCTGTTTACGTTCAGCGTCGCTCACCGACATGTTTGACCGTCTGCGTCCTTGAGGTCGAACAAATGGCTCGAATGCAATTTCTTCCTGGTGACGCGTTTATGAAGCCGTTCTTCTGAAACATACACGACATTGTTTACGTCCATGTTTCCCTGCTAACTGTCGTCTTCTTCTGCAGCATCACGTCGCTCCTCAGCCTCCTGCACCGGCCGATCACATCCAATTCAAGACCCCGGTGTTTGTCTGTCGTGCTGTGAACGACTCAGGTCCGTCCTCCATCTGGGACCCGGTCAAACGTCTCTCCTGCTGTCCTCACTGCAGTGGAGCTGTGGTCTTCAGGTGCTGTTCTCTCAGCTCCTCGGCTTGAAAAGACTCCTCTCATTCTCCTGCGAGCCGCCACATCGTCCCCTGTTCTCCAGTGTCTCCAGTGTCTCCTGTGTCTCCAGTGTCTCCAGTGTCTCCTGTGTCTCCAGTGTCTCCTGCCCCGGCGCCGACCGCCCTCCGCCCGGCCTCCATCCACCGAAGCTTCTCTGCTCCGCCTGAACTTCCTGTGTGAGTCACTTTTTGTTCTAACTAATCAGAGATTATTTTCCTCCAGTCGACTTCTTGTGTTACATGAAACAAAGAATTCAAACAATGAATTCATTCAAGCAACTCACACAACTATTGAACTGACTCTTTCAGTAACTTCATGAATTAATATAAACTTCACGGTCATTTTTGTGCACCAATGAACTTAGAACAGAGAATATAGATGAAATAAGTTGCTCAATAATTTCATATTGGGGTTTGAAAAATCCATCAGTCACATCTATCTGTTCTGGTCTGTTCCAGTTCTCCTGATGTCAAAAGTCTCTTTTATGTGAAAATGTTGGACACAAAGTCTTTTAATTTGTTTTACTGTGTCTTATAAAAAGAAGGCAAAGTTTAATTCTCAGGGAAGTTACTGCAAAAACTTTGTCACTGTTAAATATTAATTCACTCCTGTTCTGTTCGAAAGGAGAAAATGTGGAATGTGCAGTTTGTAAAGGTTTATTTGCAAAGTCTTGACTGTTCAGTGAGTTTGTGTCTCATCTTAGTTTTTCTGATTTTGAAACAGTGAAAAATTTATGATTGTGTGTTGAAATAAGATTAACCCCATCATGCCACACACACACACACACACACACACACACACACACACACACACACACCAGCTACCAGGCAGTAAAATGGACTGACAGGTCCAATGATTGATGAGCCTAATTAACAGTAATTACCTCGGTGATTAGCCTCAAGTTCCAGAGTCTGTTGACACAAAAGAGACGGAGCTCCAACAAACCACACACACACACACACACACACACACACACACACACACACACACATACACACGCTGAGGGCTGAAGGAAACCTCCCACCTCGACAACACAAACACTCCAGCAAATTGTTTCTGTAGAGAACAAAAAGCTCCAACACAAGTAAGAAAAGGAAAAACAAAAACCAACGTGAAATAAAGAAAAATAGAAAAACAAAACGGAGAAATTAGAAAAGCAGCGTTAGTTCATCAAAGAACCGACTTTGACAGAATAAGAAACCATATTTATTGAGAACGGGTTCAAAGGCTTGTTAGAGACAGTTCAGACAATGTGGGACAGTTTATCCTGCTCAGACATAAACACACGTCCACTCATCTGCTGCCACGTCTCATCACAGCACCGACACAGAGAGTGGGATGAATCGAGTCGAGTGGGATGAAACCCCCCCCGCTCTGCCTCACCTGCCGGCCACGCCCACCTCGTCAGCTCACCTGTGTTCTCACTCTCAGGACTCTACATAAGTCTCTCCACTTCACTCAGCCTCTGTCAGACTGTTCTTTGCTTCGTGACTCTGTCTGCTCTGGACCGACCTCTGGTTGTTACCTGGGTTTCAGCTGAGCCTGCGGTTCCTGATCTGCCTCTGTGTTCCTGGTGTTTTCTCTGTCTGTCTCCGTGTGGTTACCAGGATCTTTCCGAGCATCTCTGTTCATGCTGTGTTGCATTTGGGTCCTACCCCACTCCCACACTCTCCCCATTACAGAAGATGTTTGTTTCCAGTAGCTTTGACGCAGTGGAAGCTGCATGGAAAAGCTGGCTCTCCATTTTAAAAGCCACGGTGAGGACACGTTGCACAGGGATGCTGAGAGACATCAGACAAAAGGCTTCGTACTTAACCAGCTCAAGATTCGTGGAAGATTTGTGTGAACTTCAGAGTCTGTCTCTCAAACTGAGAGAAGAGAAATGACACTTGGATGTGGAGACTTGAACGTACATCCAACAAACCGTCGATGGTTTGACAGACATGAAGAGAAATCCCTGCAGGAGGCTGAGCCGCGTCCTCGACCGTCCGAAGTCTGACTTGGTCCAGAAGTTCAAGGCTCTTGATAAGGACGAGCAGGAGGCTTTGACTTTGACCAAGAAGAGTCCAGCTAAATCTGTGAAGTTTAGCTCCAGGACACATCACAGGGAAACGTATCTCCTAAAGTCTGAGTGAGAGGATTTTCCAAACGACACAGCCAGCTCTTCTCCCTGTGGACAAATCTGATTTAGTGCCGTCGTGAGAGCCTGGATCTGGATGTGTCCTCTGTTTGGACACCAGGCAACGTGACTGAGTCAAGGCCTCTGTGTCGTTTTTCCATCTCTGGCCTTTGTTTGTTGTGACTGAACTGTGAGAGATGACGTGATGATCCAGACAATAGATGTTGAGATGTTGTTCAACTTCACGGTGGCACAAGAGGAAAAGTCAGAGGATCATCAACGTCAGTTATGTTCATTCACTGTGGATCATTAATGTGTGCAGGTTGTGAATCCAGCTGGTCCGAGGATCGAAGTTTTCATATGAGGTGAAAATCTGTGATATTGGCGGCAAGAAACAAAGTCAGGAAGCAGTGGATGATCATCTGTAACACTGACGAATGTGAAAGCTCAAGAAGCCATGAGCTGCGAATGTCAATGAATAATAACATATACTGACACACACACACACACACACACACACACACACACGGTAGGAAGGCAGGCAGTTGACAAAGGGAGCTTCCTGCTGTGACGACACCTTTAGGAAGGAAGCAGCCGAGGAAACAGTGTGTTTCATACAGGACACTTCCTGTGACACACACAAGCATCAGCATCACTTCTCGTTCACTTCACTGAAATATGAAGACACTTTGTGTGTGTGTGTGTGTGTGTGTGTGTGTGTGTGTGGCAGCAGAGAGAGAGGGAGAGAGAGAAATTGATGGAATCAGTATCTGTGTGACTAAAAAGGATGAAATGGGAAGAAAAGAGGAAGAAGTTTTTCTCTGAAAGACAAAGCTACGAACTTATGAACTGACTTTATTTATTATTATGACATTATTTATTTCTATTTTCTAATTTTAATCATTTCTACTTTGAGTACGAGGGTTTTCTGTTTGCTCTCTGTATGTGTTCATCTATGTGAACCAGATGCTTTAGCAACATGTTTCTGATCAGAACTTTGTGCCAATAAAGCTTCACTGAAGCGTATGAGAGTTTTACAACATTAGCTTCATGTGCAAGTGTGTATGAGAAGGTTTGGTCTCAGGTGAGCAGTTCCAGAGGAGCCTGCTCTGTTCCCAGCTGCTGCCGCCATCACACACACACACACACACACACCCACACACACACACACACACACACACACACACACACACACACACACACAGGTCGTTACCTCTGACAGAATCAAGGCTATCTGAACACTGTTCCTAAACAGGAAGAGAACAGGAAGTGTGTGTGACGGTAAACAAGCAGCAGCGTGTGAGTGATTGACCCGACTTCCCAAAACATTCATCTAACATTTGTCCCGTGACTGCGTTTGCTAAATACGCAGGTGTTCGTCCTCGTCTCCGCTGTTTATTCCGCTGTGGAGAGAAACAGCGGCTCGCTCTCTGTCTCCATCAGTTTCCAGCAGCAGCGACAAAACATGAAGCTCATGTCCTCAAACATCTGCTTCAGGCGAAGACAATGTTCTTGTATTTGTTGAAAAGGATGTAACTGATTCCAGGAAGTTTCAGGCTCAGACATCATCAGCTGCTGCGTCGACAGGTGTAAATACGCTGACGCCAGCGGTGAATCATGACGCTCAGTGTGAAGACGTCATCTGTGCAGCTTCAAAGCGTCGACTGTTTGACTTCACAAGAAAAAGCAACAAGAGAAAACTAAAAGTTGATAAAACTCTCCGAGCTTATTTCTTGTGTTGTCTGTTCTAAGGAACCAGTTAAATTTAGGGAACTCATTTTATATATATTATTATTATATATATACATATCATATCTGTCCCAGAGACGGACCAATACATGAAAGCCTCCCTTGATTTGACAGGAAGAACAGTCACAAGCTTCGACACTTAAACATCAGGTCTTCACAGACATTTTTCATCCTCACAGAAACTTGGCTCAGTGCCAAACATTTTTCAGTGTGACAGGAAAAATAAAGGAGCTAATCTGTGTAAAGAATAGTTTGTTCACTGTACTCGACCTCTGACCTTTGTCTAAGAAGCATCATGTTTCTCTGGAGCAGAGCAAACTTCAGTTTTTCTCCACAGCGCTGCTGTTGCCACTGAACCATTGCACACGTTTATAAATCAGACTGTGTCCACTCAGCTCCGTCCGTCCCGTCCGTCCCGTCTGTCCTCGAGTCACTGGTCGACTCTGAACTCTCCTGGACTTGTTGGATCACAGTTTCCTTCCATCTGAGAGCTGCTCCACGAAATGTACTGAATACCTGCAGCCGTGAACGAGTGTCCAGGAAAAGACAGATCTCTGAGGGACAAGTGTGATTGTGTCTCCAAAGAATGAAGGCGTTTGACTTTGAGCCACGTAGGGAAATAATGAAAGACCTTGATTTCAGTGAAATGATTTCCAGTCAAGACGCTCGTTGTGGGTTTCGTTACCACATGAAACAAAAGAAGCAAAACAACAAAAGGCTTTTGAGGAAAAAAAAAATTCTTCCCTGAAATTTCACCGTGAATATGAGGCAACAAACGGCAGCAGCTCCTTTAAAGTCTGATCACGTTTCTCATGCTCAGGACAGAAAACACACGTTAAAATGAAAATGTGTTTACGATCAAAAATACTCACTGTTAAAGACACTGAAGCACTTTCAGAAACAGGGAAACTTCACTATCACAATAAAGCAGGAAACTTTTCAGAGGCAGAGAAAGATCATTATACTTGAGTATATTATTGCTGTTAATGAAATCTTATTGTATTGACGTATTTAGATTAAAGCATCTTCGAACTTTAATCAAGTTTCATCAAAGTTCTGGAACTACTTAAACCACATCCTCTTTACTATTCTCATTTTTTCCTGTGTGATTGTAAAGGAGATTCCTCAGCGAGGTTCAACGACGCAGAACAGTTTCTGGATTTTGTGCAAAGGTCACAATAATCAGTCTATTTCCATTATTATTTATATGTTGCTGTGAAGGTGGATTTAAAGCCAATAAATGATTGTTATTCATTTCAAAAGGAAAAACTGTTGACAGACTTTTCACATGAGGAAGTTAATATCAGTATATTTTAACGGCAAAGGTTAAAGTGTTTTCTCAGTTCTTCCTCATAGAAAACCTGAGTCTCGGTGGGTCGGAAATGTCCACAGCATTTTAACTGAAGCCTCGTTTGCAGCTGCGTCGGGGAATTCTGTGGTTTCTGCGAGAGAAGCCTGGAAGAGCGAGCGCAGTCAGACGTTCATCGGGAGGCAGAGCGAGGTTTCTGTGGTCGTGTGGACGTGGACGGGTCAGCGGTGAGAGACGATCCGCTCTGGATACTGAGAGAGAAATAATGAAGCCGCTGCTGAAAGTGGGTCACGTTGGACCGTTTGTCCCGAGACGGCTGCAGCGACACTGTCTGTTTAATGAGGGATGAGTTGTCTTATTGTGGCGGGGACAGATGAATTAACAGGCATGTTGTTCATTTCTTTGTCCCAGAGGACAAGTGGGACTGAACATGAGGGATTAAACTGGTCGTCTCTCTTTTCCAGACTGTTCCTCCTTCATTTCCCTTCATCTCCCTCCATCATCCAGCTCCTCCTCAGGTCTCACTTCTCCATCCTCCTCCACTTCTCTGCTGATCCTCGTTTCCCACACTGGATAACAAACTGGATAATTTAAACAATTTGTTGTGGAATTAATTAGAATATCATGATATAATGACCATGAACAACTTGATGTCATCGATCATCTTAACCTTTGTTCTCTATTTGTCTTTAATATAATCCTGATGGTGACAAACTCATTTTTTCTTCTTCACTTCTTAAATTTCCACCATTAAACTCTCACACTTTTAGTCGTCTTTGTGCTGAAAAAGGAGCAGATTCTGTCTTTCGTGTACCAACGATTTTGTCGGATTTCTGCAGCAGAAAATAGTGATTTCATTGCACCTTTATTATTCTCCACCTTGAAGCTTTGCCTGTGAGCACAGAGACAGAATGAGTTTCACTCCTGGGGGGTTCAGCACAAATGTCCTGCATCTGTCGCCAAGCTTTTAGACAGAGACACAAAACCTCTCAAAATGTTTCCGTTGACAGTTTGTAAAAGTGACAATCCACAGAAAAGACAAAAAAGGAAGAAAGCATTAGTTAAATCATTTGCACCATTGTGTTTGGTGAACATTTAGAAAACATGCTCGGCTGTAAGTGTGAAGACGGCTGCACCTGCACGTGTAGATGCACGTCATTACTAATCATATCTGACAGGAAACAAGAAGGAAAAACAAGTCCGGGTTTGAAATCTGCGTTTCAGCAGCTGTTTTATGTCATAATCTGTAAGTATGAAAAAGGTGGTCGATCGTCAGAGGACGGAGACAAAAACACGGGTCCAAGTGAAATAACTGAGCACATGTGGTGGAAATGATTCCGGGCCGACGTCTGCAGTCGGACAGACGTTCACAGAAAACCTCCGTCCAGGATCAAAGGTTCGATCACGACCAAAGGCGACAGATTCCAACAGGCCGCTGTAATAAACCTGGATCACAGGTTATAAAGCTGCTTCGTCCCACGGCTGTGAATGTAAAACGTATTTGAATCCACAGAAACCGACGCCGGGACACAGGACTGTGAGAAACAGTGAAGGAAACAGTGACGTGACGAGGGCCGAACGGCGCTCAGTTAACGACACAGGCGACATTTGGAATGACAGGTTTTGTCACTTTTACAACTTTCACAACATGTTTATTATCGTGGGAAGATCGAGCTTCAGCAGCCGCCGTCACGTCTTATTCTAGGAACAGTTTTACTCTTCTCTTATCGGGATGTTTGTTGGCTAAAGTCCCACAAGCTGCGAAACAACCGTCATTAAAGTCATTGAAGTCCATTCACTTCGAGCCATTTTGTCTGTAAATGTTTCCAAATAGACTCATTTAATACCACTCGATCTAGAAATGATGGATCTTTGGCTGCATTTGTTCTGTTCACGTCATGTTCACGTTCCTGATTTCTGACTGTTTGACTGAGCTGAGCCGGTTACAGATGGAACTGTAGGGTTTGTTTTTCCAGTTAGTGAGTAACCAGGTTGGAGGTAACTGTGTGGACGTGGTCTGTGGTCAGGGTCAACCCAAACCCAAACCCTGTACACATGCGTTTGTGTGCATATATAAAACGTTTAACAGAGTTGAGGATGGTGGGAAAGCTCTGCCGGCTGGAGACCAGGTCAGCTGTGGTTGTTCATGTGTGTTTCACTCCACATAAACACTGCAGATGTGGGTCTGTACACTTGGTCTTCATGCATGTGATGTGTTTTTCTTCTTGATTCTTGACTCTGTTTAATGCTCTGACTGAGGAAGTGATACGGTAACAAAATGGAGACGGAGCAAATAAGATGAAAAGAACCTTCAAATATTACCTGAACTTTAACGTTGCCTCTGATTTACTGGTTTTATAAGAATAAAATAATAACCTATTGATGCTACTAGAGGTTAAGAAGTTACCAAGAATACAAGATCAGATCATAATTTAAGATGCTTTCTGTAAATTAGTTTGAGACACTTTGTGATGTGAGCAACACACAGGGCTGATGCTGCATGAATTAGACCAACTCTGCCATATTTAGGAAATAAGGTCTTTTCCAAAACCGGTGAGCGCAAGAAAAACTTATTATATGTGGAGACAATCTGTGCAGCAGACCCTCAGACACCTGTTTAAACTGAGGCCTGCTGGTGCCTAATGAAGTGTGACTAAGGCAAACACACACACACACACACACACACACACACACACACACACACATTATTAGAATTAAAGCCACTGGTTGTTCTGTATTAGTGCGCGTCACTGAGGTGGCTGAGATAAATGAACAGATGCAGATGTTTGGACCAGTTCACCACTCGCTGCCGTTTCAGAGCAAGAAGGAAAGGAAGGAGAACATAATTATGCACGTGTCTAAACACCCGGTCGCACCAGCGTTCAAGCTGGCAAACCTCCTCTGTCAGACTGAGGACACTCATGAGTCTATTGTACAAAGTCTTTTGAACAGTGTTAACTTTATTGTCCCATTAGTTGGCAAACACATTAACTTGGTCTACAATTGCCAGAGCCAGAGCTTTTCAGACCAGCTGGTGCAATTCAATTCAATTTTATTTGTATAACCAAATCACAAGTCATCTCAAGGCACAACAGAGCAGCTCTTTTATTTATAGAGACCCAACAGTTCCCATCATGAGCAGCTCCTGGCAAGGAAAAACTCAGAGAGAGAGAGAGAGAGAGAGAGAGAGAGAGACAGAGAGAGAGACAGATGGGGGGGAGGGAGAGAGAGAGAGAGAGAGAGACAGATGGGGGAGGGAGGAGAGAGAGAGAGAGAGAGAGAGAGAGAGAGAGAGAGAGAGAGAGAGAGAGACAGAGAGAGAGGGAGACAGAGAGAGACACAGAGAGAGAGAGAGACGGAGAGAGAGAGACACAGAGAGAGAGAGAGACAGAGAGAGACACAGAGAGAGAGAGAGGGAGACAGAGAGAGACACAGAGAGAGAGAGAGACGGAGAGAGAGAGACACAGAGAGAGAGAGAGAGAGAGAGAGAGACAGAGAGAGAGAGAGAGACAGAGAGAGAGAGACAGATGGGGGGGAAGAGAACATACTACAATCCACGAATGTGATGATAATAGTATTAAACAGTGGGTGGTCGGTGAACACGGGTCCAGACTCTGCAGCTCTGGAGCTAATATAGTTCACAAAATCGCTGGGAAATGGTGAATGTTAAATATATATTTTAGAAACTATGTTCATGTTTTTGCTCGGGCTGAGAGTGAGTTCATGTTTTAATTAGCAAATATGTTTTGAGTTCATGGTGAAATGTATTTTGTGTATTCATGTATATTTTTCTGTAGAGACTCTTTGGTTCAGGTGCAGTCGGAGAAATAAACAGGTCCCATTCAGACCAGGACAACTCATGTTCCATTAAAGCAGAGTCCTACTCCAAAAGTTTCACTAAATACAGACTGAGTTGCTTTGTGCAATGTGTCCAATGAGAGCGCTCAGATCCCAGATTGGTTCGTCTTTGTTTTATTTTGTCTTTTGTCTTAGGAGCTTGAATAAACCCTCATTCTTTGAAAGGACTTGTTCAACTGTGAGATAACAGCTCTCATTTCCAATGTAAATCAACTTGTTTGTTTGAAACGCAGCAGGAAAAGTCGACTCTGACCCGTAAATTCTGAATATGGGAGCTGAAATCTGACAAGAAGTTGTTATTCTGGCTTCTGTGTGTTTTCCTTGAATGTACACACGACTAATTTTGTGTACTTGAGCGAGTTTTTACCCACACTGAACCGTGGACAACAGAAACACTGGGCTCACTTTCATTTCTTTTATTCAGTGAGGAACTGGCATCATGAAGTTTCACACAGGCAGCGAGCGGAAACATTTGTGCCACTTTCTGAAAGCACATCCTCACATCTGCGTGTGAAAACCCTGCGAGCGCCTTCGTCCTGTGCTCATGCGGTTGCAGTAATTGTCGGGGTGTGAAGTCGTTTAGTGGCTTCGGCTGCAGCTTTGGTTTTTACGAGATGGTCTGTGTGCAGAAGCTACAAGCAGCAATTACCCTGCGATGGCACGCAGGGCCAGACGCAGTCACCTGGAACAATGTGATGAAGCAACACTTGTAAATCTGCAATCAAACACACACACGTCCTCTATATGGACACTTTAATGTACAACACACACACACACACACACACACACAGAGAAAAAGCACCAACAGCAGAACTTGTGACACTTTCACTGACAGCATTTATTTTTAAACCCCAAGGTCACGTTACCCCAAACCCAACCCAAGTCTTAACATTAAAGTTGCTCTGAAAGGAAAAATAAAATGTCTTCTTCTTTAACCTTTTCAGTCAAGAACGTTTTGGTCCTTCCATGTTTAGAAAGACAGGAAGCAGAAATGGGAGGTGGAGCCTCAGTCTGTCCGACGCCGACGTCCGGCCTTGTTGCAGGAGTTCAGTCTGCACGATGTGATTTCAGTGAAGCTCATTCCAGGACGCTGCTGTTTGTCTCTGTTCGTGTCACTGGTACCGTCAGTCTCGTCCTGTGAAAAACACTAAATACACTCCTTTTTGCACCAAAGCACCGAGACAGGCGTCGCCTCCTTCATGTCAGAAAATCAACTTTTAATGCCATTAAATAGCATACAAGGACATAGCATGCATGGTAGAAAGACACTTAAATAAAACATAAATACACATTTAAATTAGGCTGTCAGAGACCCCACAACCAGCACAAAACTACAGCACAAAAAGGGACAGTTCACCAAGTTAATGATCATTTTTAATCCAAGGATCATTGAACTTCTCAGCCTAAATTCTACAGCGAGTGTTGCCTGTGGGAATTCATGGTTGTTGAACCTGTCAAGGTCCAAAAGACCACGATGTGCTGGTTGGATCAGCCACTGACCCTCTGGTCTGCTTAATGTAGATTAGTAGAACGGAGTGAGACCCTGCCCCAGTTTTACAAAAGTTATCACAATACATTGATCACACGATGAGTGTTTGAGTCTTTGTTCTTATATAAATATTGTAAAATATTGCAGTTGAACATTAAGGCAGGAGAAGTGGAGTAAATTCAACATGTGTTTTAGACAAACGTACTGAAAAACTGCACTGAACGAGCTACAGAGAGTCGACAGCTTCAGAGTAAGTTAAAAAAATATAATGTAAGATGCGACACCACAACACACTTTGTACAACAGCTGAAATACATTTGAAGATTTCACAATGTGTGTTTTGAACATGCACAAATAACTAACATTTAATCAGTGATGGACATTTTGTCAAAAACTAAAACAACTTTAAAAATTATATTTGCAAAAATGTGCAAATTACCAATATCACCATGAAGTAAAAGTGTCAGTATTTGTGGTTGACAGATGCTGTAAAATGGAAACTTAAACAGTTTCTAATTTTCTGAGTGATTCACTTTTTCATCATGTCCACAGACCAAAGCAGAACAGACCGAGTACATGTGTAACTTTTTCCACAACATGATCAAAGTCTAAAATTGTAAGAGAAAAGGAACTTTTGTGAAGAGTTATTTTCAAGAGAAATGTTGTTTCAGCTCTGTCTCAGCTCGTTGTCTGTCTCTTTTCTCCTGTCTGTCTGTCTGTCTTTCAGTTCAGACAGACATCAGAAGCAGTACTTTCAGATCATCACTGGACTCTAACAGCCCGTCTCACCGTCCTCGAACTAAGACAATAAACCAGGCAGGAGCAGAACATGTGCTGTACAAACTGAATTATACTCATGAATTGTGGTGAAATGGATTTGAATGGGAATCAGGATTTCACAGCCTTCAGAAGATGCTTATAGTACCTGATTTTTTCAGTCTCTCTCACCTCTCTTGTCCCTTCACTCCTCTTTTAAATTTCCTCTGAGAACTCGTTCACAGGACATGAAGGTCACAGAAAGGTCACCGAGTTCACTGGTCTTCATGTTGCTTCCTGGCTAATTTGAAACAATGAGAGGACTCCCAGAACAGATCCACCATCTTCCACATGTACACGGGGAGTTCACCCTCTGGCAGCCATGTTGGAGCCGACAACAGGCCGTCTATGAACAACTGAGTGTGTTTCTACATGTATGTTGCTGTTTTCAAACTGTTCCAATAAGAACGTTCAGCTCTGCAGAATTTACAACTGGAACCTGATTATTTCACTTGAACCACGGTAAAAACATAGATTATATCAGTTTGGATTTCTTATGCGACTTGTACAGAGACAAAGATTAGAAAATATATTAAATAAGATGTGAGATGAAGTTGATTAAAAATATCAAATATTTGATCTAAACTTTCAGCCACATCCCCTACATTGTTCATTAGGTGGTTTATTAACTGTGTTACATGCCCCCCCCCCTCTGATCCAGCCGATCCTCAGGTGTCTCACTCTCTCCAGGTGAAACTGCTCGGGTTGATTGAGGAGCCAATAAAGAGGGGGAGGGGACTCGAGCAGCAGAGGTTGAGTGACCACATGTAGTTTTGTTGTTTTGCCTCTTTATTTCTTTCCTGCTGGGTCCGGTGGTTCAGTTTTGGCGGCTTTCTTTCTGTTGCTCAGGGTTTAGTCGGGTGATGGTTTGGGTAGAGGGAAGAACCTGGTTCCGACGGCCCTGTGAGGGTTGGACCGAGGTGGCTTCCCTTCTTTTGTTCTTTTTTGCCGGCCCATCAGTTTGTGGTTTGTTTGGGGAAGTTTTGGGGTTCGTTAGGTTTTTATTTGATTAAACTCTTTTGATTAGTGGTAACGAGCTTTTCTCATTATCTTTTGCTCGTTGACACTGTTAGCTTTTAAATGAGAACATGGGAAAGTAACAAGTTCCAGCAAACAGACATTGAAAGTTGTCTTTCTTCTTCACTTCATGATTATTTTTAATATTTTATTCTACATGAAGCTGCTAAAGATCTCACTCCCATCCACACCCCCTCACTGAAACACTGAAACTGAAGCTTTTTCCATCCTCGTTTCCTCAACTCCGCTCTTTTCTCTACGTCTGGAGCCACATTTGCCTTTAGGTTGCAACACTCACATCTCCCATAATGAAAGGCCAGGCTTTTCTCTGTTTTGTTTGGTTTCATTAATGTAACCCTCCGTTCTCTTCTCCACCTGTTACCTGTGGAAGGAAAACCTTTTTTTGGTTTCGTGAACCATGAACGTTATATATTAAAGTTGAAAACAACAATGTGGATTATCATGTGTTCAAACCATGAACCGTCTTAAAACCAGTGTTTACAAAGCAAAAAGCACAAGAGGACGCAGCCATTACAGTTGACCTCTTCTATTGTTCCCCCTGTCGTCACCGTGGGGCCACAGCACACAGGGGAACTGTGGGAACATGCGTTTGGTGGAAGATTAAAGTGTGAGGCGAGGTTATGTCCTTTCTGATGGGAAAGAAAAAAACACTTTGAAGATGTCACCTAAATGATGACGTTTCACGGTTTCACACCGATACAAATGCTCAAGTAGTGAAAATGAACGAAGCATTCAGAATGATTTGCCGGCCGACTCGCTGGATTGGTGTTATTGTCACAGACTTAGTTTTCCTTGAGTCGAAGTGCAAAAGAATCCCCAAGGAAGCAGCTTGACTGTGGTCATTAGGTCGATTCCCGGAGGTGTTGCGGTATTTACCCAAACGCATGGAAGTAAGCTTCTGTGAAATTTCCCTTTAAGGGTCAATGAGGGGGGAATTTTGATCTGGAGCTGGTGCTTAATGGTGTGTTTAACCCACAGCAGTAAAAACAAAGCAATGTGCCTTTAATCTGTTGAACCATCAACAGTCGTCTCATGGTAGCTTCCAGTCTGAGCTGGTTGGGTTTGTGTGTGATCAGTGAGTGGGATTATAGTTTATGTGAGAGTGTGTGTGTGTGTGTGTGTGTACAATGATCAGGTAGAGTAAAGCCTGTGTATCAGCTGCATGCACCTCTTATAAATATACTGCAAAGTCAGTTACGTCTTGAGCTGAAGTCACATATGACTGTTTCATAAAAAAAAGCAAAATGCAGAGCAAAGTAAGAAACACGGACCATTAAATACCAAGAATAATGAATCCAGCAACTGAACTGTGTGAAGTGTGACTGTGTCCAACTTGGTGAGAAGAAGTAGTGAAACAAACAATTGGAAAGTAAGTGTATGTGTCAGAGCGGCACTTGAAATATGTAAAACTCATATTTCTCTTGTGAAGGCAAACTCTTCATCGTAGTCAGTGTTGGTGAAGTCAGTCCACGAGCATGCGAGAGGTTTGTGAAGTTTTATATGACTTGATGAACTGAAAAGTGTCTGTCACTTCAAAAACAGTTAAAGTATACAAGAGCTGAAGAGTGGGAGGAGGAGCAGGAGGAGGAGGAGGAGCAGGAGGAGGAGGAGGAGGAGCAGGAGGAGCAGGAGGAGGAGGAGGAGGAGCAGGAGGAGGAGCAGGAGGAGGAGGAGCAGGAGGAGCAGGAGGAGCAGGAGGAGGAGGAGCAGGAGGAGGAGCAGGAGGAGCAGGAGGAGGAGGAGCAGGAGCAGGAGGAGGAGGAGCAGGAGGAGCAGGAGGAGGAGGAGGAGGAGCAGGAGGAGGAGCAGGAGCAGGAGGAGCAGGAGGAGGAGGAGCAGGAGGAGGAGCAGGAGCAGGAGGAGGAGGAGCAGGAGGAGCAGGAGGAGCAGGAGGAGGAGGAGCAGGAGGAGCAGGAGGAGGAGGAGGAGGAGCAGGAGCAGGAGGAGGAGGAGCAGGAGGAGGAGCAGGAGGAGCAGGAGGAGGAGGAGGAGGAGGAGCAGGAGGAGCAGGAGGAGGAGCAGGAGGAGGAGGAAGAGGAGCAGGAGCAGGAGGAGGAGGCGTCCTCAGAGTGTGTTTGAAGGATTGTCGCTCATCGTCGCTCAGCAACAACCTGTTCAGTTCAGCAGCTGTCTCTGTTTCAGCTGTTTTTCCAGACAACCAAACACTTGTCTATTCTGGGATGTATCCAGAACCGGCCCTCGCACCCCCCTCATGTCCACCCATCTCACCCGTCTCATGAAATCCATGCTGTCAGGTTCACTTCTGATCTTCCTCACAAGTTTCAACCGTTAGGAGCTGATGCTGGTCTCGACCCTTTTGCTGCCCAGTTCATCTTGTCCTCTTTGTCCCTTTCTTCTTCTTTCATTTCCCCCACTTGCCTCCATTACTCCTGCGAGCGGAGGTCCCTCGGCGTCCGGTTGCGTTCGCCGGAGCTCTTGCTGCGAGCCTTCCTGGCGCTCTCCTGCGCCTGCCGGTATTTCTCCAGCATGCTCTTGTGTTTCCTCCTCAGCTTGTCGTTGCACCACATTCTCTCACAGTACTCCTCCACATGTGGGAGGTTCGAGGGTCCGATCAGCTGCATGATGTCCTTGAACCACGTGCGTGACTGACTGATCTGGCTCGACGAGGAGCCTCTGCCGTACGTGCTGCACGGCGTCCAGGCCCTGTAGCCTCCCGCCGACCGCTCTTTGAAGGAGTCGGAGAGGCCGGCGTTGTCACGTGCCATGAGCTCGTCCACGGTCTCCCCCTGGAGGACTTCGAGGGTGAGGCGGGCCAGGGTCTGCGTGAAGCCGTGCTCTCGGGAGCGGCAGATGTACACGCCTTCGTCCTGGCGGAAGAGACGTCGAAACAGGAGGCCCTGCTCTGTGGACATCACGCGATCGTCGAGCTTCACCTGAGCGAGGAAATGTTTGTCTGTTAACTTTCATAGACGATGGATCGACACGTTAAGATTTTATGACCTGTTGCCGAGGAGAAAAAGAATTAAGGAAATAATGGCTGAACATGCACTTTCGGATTGGACGTTTATTCTGAAGTCCTCTGCACAAGTAAAACAAATGGGACACAACATATTTTTTTTTACCTTCAAGCAGCTGATTAAATCAGTTACGCTTTGCAAGTTGTGAGCCAAATGTGTTCTGTTTAAAATTAGAACAAATGAAATTGTAATTTGATGTTTTCACTCACAGTTTGTCACAAATTGGCTGCAGGTACAGTTAACAGTGGTTTTGTAGTGTATAAAATTATTTTTTTTACTATAAAGGTAAATGTTTTAAGTAGTTAAGTGGTTAAACAAGAAAGCAAATGATGACACATAAGAATTTTAAAGCCACTACGTGATTATAGCATCTTTTAGCCTTTAAATCGTTCTAATGACAGAAATCTTTGTTTGCAGAAAAATCCATGTGGAAATGGTCTCATGTTGCTTTCAGCCCATTCATCCGACTGGTGCGAACTTTGAAAAAGAAGTAAGAAAACTGTTGGTATATAATCCAGCTCGAGGAACGAGGGAGAACGGGCCTTTCTCCACTGTTTTCTCAGCTTGAATTGCAACAGGAAGAATGCACCATGAAATCCAGTCACTGTTAGTTTTCTTCCTTGCTCCAGCTTTTTCTTTCCTCTCATTCTCTTTTTCTTTCCCCGAGTCTCTCCTCTATTCATTTATACCTCTTTTTTCTCGATCCACCTCCCCCCTCTCTCCCTCGGTGCCAACACAAACATGGCAGCCTTGTCGGCTGGAGTGGCGGCTGAATGTTTATTTGCAAGGAAATGGAGATGGGTGGTAATGCCTTAATGCCTGCACGGCCGACCAAGCCACCGAGTCGAGCTCGGAGAAACATTCCCTCAAACAAATGAATGATTACTGTGGGTGTGGGCAAACACAGCAATGTAATTTTCTAAGTAGCCCTTTGAAAGGCCTTTGTAAGACTGTGTTTAAGTCGCAGTAGACACTGAGTGACACTTCAGCTTTCAAAGGCATGTGGTCAAAGAATTCACTGTTTATCCAAGAGAATGAGCAGTTCTGTGTTTCCCTTTGAAATATGACGGTTTAATTTCAGCCATATGTCAAACGACTGTCAAACGTGTCCAAATTCACACGAGGATCTCACTTTTACAGGCAGATACTCAGGCCACTGTTGCCCCCCCCACACACACACACACCTCCCTCCAACCATAGATATGTTTTGATCTGATATCAATTCTTACCTCGTCCTTGCGGTCGTCACGTTGGACGAACCAGGCAACAGTAGCTTGTGGAGAGCGAGGTACACACTCCAGGAAGGTGCTGTTGTTCTCCGTCGCATACACCACCCTGTCTTCTGTCACATCCAGCTCTTCTGGTTGAGAGAGAGACCATTTGAAAGGTTGTGAAAAAAGGAAACTGAAGGCTGCAGAGCACAGCAACTGTAAAAGACTCTTTGTTAGATTCTCTGTAGTTACAGTTCATACATGGCTCACTACAGGTCACAGTCTACACATCCTCAGTTCCACATTTCCCCAACTCAATCTAGTGATGAAGAAAGATCAGAAGAAAATCAAAGGCGATGGCCAGTTCAGTCAAATATCTGACATAAGAATTTAAACAAATATGACATTTTTGGAAATGCACTTATTTGCTGTCTTGTCGAGAGTCAGATGAGGAAGAGCACGTTCAATATGAACCTGGAGGCAGGTTCACTTCAAAAGCCTGGAAGCAGAGGGAAACAGCCAGGTTGTGTCCTCAGGTAACCAAGTGCACCTGGACCAGGTGTGTCCCTCCGTCCGGTCCTGAGAGGCTCTCCACATTCCTCTTTGTCTTCAGACTTTGTCTTCCTCTCACCTCCACATCCCATTTATCCATTTTCTCATTTTCATTTGTCTTTCTATTTGTTTGTTTTTGCTTTGTTGTCTCTCAAACCCTAACGAGCTGTAGGATCCGGTGTGAGTTTGTCTTCTACTCGCTCTGAATGTGTCCTGTGTAAACAGACTGTGTTGTCGAGGAGTTAACTTGTATTATCTGTCTAATACACTGTGCAGCATCTGTCTCACATCGCTTGGACAAACTGACAGAGTTCTTTATAGTTCAGTTCCATATGATTCAGTTCAGCTCATTCAACACAAATCCTTCACTTTGGGATTTCCCAGTTATCCAACAACCAAACTCAAAAAAAGGAAGTGTTCCCAACCACAGGTCAATTTGCTGACAAACACAAACACACAAACCTCCAAAGCTTTGTTAAGAAAGAAAAGGCAAAAAACAGGACAAAAAGTCACTGTGGTGAGGAATCATTCAGAGGTTGTCAGGTCTCCGAAGACGTTTAGCTGCCGGATGCTGCTGATGTGATGAATGATGACAGGACGCGATTTGCCAGGTTCAGGGCATTTGCAGATTTACAATGTGCAAAGGTCACACTGATTTATGCGACTCATCTTAAAGGACATAAGGGACTGGACAGAGGGTGAATCAGAGTTTTACGACGGGTTGACAGGACGGGTGGTTGTGTGGAGGTGAGTGAAAAATACAACCCATAAAACTCGCTGATTAAAACATTATATCTTGTTTGTTTGGTTTCTGTACAAAAACCAAAAGTGGAAAAGCTAAAAGCTGAGGTTTCACAATATGTGAGGGACTGACCCTCGACCAGGAAGAAGAACCCGTCCTGCATAGCGAAGGACAAAAGAAGAGTTGTGTAGATTACACTCACCGCTCAGATTCTGATCCATACACTGCAGCGCCGGGTTCCCGTGTCTGATGTCCTGTCGGCGGTAGCGGCGTTTGCCGTTGGGCAGGTAGCGCGAACACAGCGACCCGTCCCAGGCGCAGTAAGGGTCTCTGGCCAGGCAGCACTCGGCACAGGCTTTCCCATAAGTCTCACAGCGATGCAGCTTCACCTGCGCCACACCTGCCGCAGAGCCCACGTACAGGGCTTGCTGTTTGAAACGACGGAGAAAAAAGGGAGTGAGACATGATGGATACAACGGTTTAAGTTAACAGATGTGACGTCAATACATATGAACTCATATGAACTTACCCTTTTCACAGATATGTCCATCGAAGTAATTGGAGTTGGCACCTGCAACAATGAATGATGATATTGCACAATGTGTTAAAAGGCTGATGAAAATAAAACAGCCAAAGAAAATGACAAAAGAGATTAGTTTTTGAACAACTTTTCACTTAAGATAACTTTGTGGGTTCTGATCTAACAACGACAGGATGTTAGGTTGTTGAGGCTTCTTCGATTTGGCCTGAACAAAATGACGGAGGAAGAGAAACAGAGCGAATTATTGAGACACCTGATGAAGTAAAACTTACTTTAAAAACTTGTAGCTCCTCCAGTGTGACCTCCTCTGTCTCCAGGCTGTTTCCACTGTGCAGAGCAATGACCTTCAACACTGTTCCAATGTCTGCAAGACGAGTAAACACACATTTGTGACAACATTACAGAACAGGAGCAGAACGTTTACATCTCATCCCAAACTCTTCTCTATAATAAAGTTTCATTTTTAAGGCCACAAACACAATCCACTGTTCTGGAGATTCTGAAATGGTTAGAAAATAGAAAATGTGGACAACAAAGATTCAGATTTTGGAATCACGCTCTCTTACCCGTGCCGATGAACATGACGTCATACTGCCCGTCCTCTGCCTCCACCCGGTCCACCACAATTTGTTTCAGCTTGTAGGGAGTGTTGGCCTTCACGAGCACAGGTTGGCGCAGGGCGGGATAAACCGGCCGCCACATCAAGGGGTGGTTGCGGGCGAACTGCAGCACAGAATCGGGGAAGTCCTTTGTGCTTCCAAACTCTCTGCCGGGCTGGTTGGTGATTTTGCTGGGACACTGGAGAGAGGGGAGAGGAGGGGTGAGAAAGAAAAGCGAGGTTCATGAAAAGGTAAAATCCTTGGGTGGCGAACTGCTGATGCTGTGTGGACGGAGGCAGGACAGACAAACAGAAGCAGGACAGAAGGAAGAGTTTAAAATAAAACTCTCTCCATTTTCCACTTTCATTCCCAGCAGTTTCCACCACTGGAGGTAAAAGAACTGCGGCCTAATTATGGACTTTAAGTCTCCTCAAAGAGCCTCATTAGCCGTTTTATTGGGCCTGAAAACGGATGAAAGTTCACAACTGTTGCTGTAAAGTTATGTGTTTGGCTCTATAGACGCAGACTTTGCTCAAAAATCCTCCCATTTGTGTCACTGTAGTAATGAAAAAAATAAAGTGCTGGTTCTTGGCCGAGATACGACATAACTCAAACTATTAAGAGGGTTAAACACATTTAGGCAAATTATATGAACTGTGGGTTTGGTCATTGTTCAGATCAGCCGATCTTTGCCAAAGTCTTTGTCACGCACAGCAGCTTTTCTCCAAGTCTCCACTGCAACTGTTGTTTGATGGAAGTGTGGGAAAGAACATGTCAGCTGTTCGGCTCAGAGTTAATCGTCCGTCGGCTCTGCTGGTGGCCCCGAAACCACCGCGAGTGACGGCTTGTTTGTCTGTGTCTCCATTGGAAGCAGATTTACCCTCTTCAGAAAACGACCACTTCCTCCACGGTTCTCTTAAACTCTGGGATCCCCTTCTTGTCACAATTAAAGGATGTAACCTGCAGTTTTGTGCAATTAAAACCAACGACCACAACAATGGAAGGAGAGACTTCTTCTTCACAAGCTTCTGCAGGATTCACAGGACTCCTTCTCTTATTTGGCTCCAAACAAGAACAATGAAAAGGTGCTTTTTGGGCTGATTTCAAGAGAATTCTAAAGATCATGTTAGTTTCTCTGTGGTGAAGGATAATTTTACTCAAGCAAACAAAAGACAAGCACAGAGAAAATATATTACTTTGAAATGACCTGAGAGTCAAACAAGCAATCTGACAAAGTGGTGGTTTCATAAAGGCGACAGCTGAGATTCAGAGGAGAGAACGCAAAGAAAAGTTCGGCTGCAGCAGCAACTGACTAAAATGAAAGCATATGTCAAAGTCGAGGTTGACAGCTTCGCCAGATCTCATAAATTAAGGCTGAGAAACGGGTAGAATTTAATTGAGATGGAGTCTCTGACACAGATGTGATTCTTCGGAGAGCAGTCAGTCATTTGAACATTTTGCCTGTGTGTAAATCTCGTTGCCTGACGTCGCTGTGCTTCCATATGGTAGAAATATTGTTACTGCTGCTTATCACAACAGTAACTGATCCACACAATCGGCCTGTAACGGTCTGGATTCAATTTCAGGGGGGATGTGAACCGAGCAGAGACCAAAAATGCACAAACTACTGATGTACATTCCTGAGTGTGGTTTACTAAATAGCATCACTTATGATTTATTCCAGAAGGTGTGGAATGTGTGAGCAAATCCAACGCACTAATGTACAAACTGCAGAAGAGAAAATGTATGTTTGTTTACAGTGTGATCACATGAATTGTGACGTTCGTGTGTTTCACACAGTTACACACTCGTACTTATGTGGCTCCCAATGCACATCCAAGATCTGCTCACGAAGCTGTTCCTTATCTCTATGCACTGCAGCTGGAACAGCTCCAACATCTACGGTCGACTCATCCAAACTCCGCTGCAGCAGGACGACTGCTTTCCATCTCCCGCTGAGAGCCAAGTGAGAATAAATGAGAGAGAGAAGAGGTCGAGCACATTTGGCATCTGTTCATGTCCATTTTACTGTCTGTCAGTGCGGTCGCATGTGTGTGTGTTAAGCATAGTTTGCATTGTGTAATTCCCTTTTGTATTGTACATAGGAAATTGATCCATTCTAACAAACAGCCCCAGCGGAGAGAGAAAGATGAGCTGAGGCTCAAATCCTGCAAAATTACTTTCCTCATTTCTATGTCGGCCTCTGCGGTTGTGCTATAACTCATCTGTGGCAGAAAGATGGTTGAGTAAAAGTGTGACACTGTAAATCCAACCCAAACCGTCAGCGCCGGCAGGAGGCGGAGAAATGTGCTGATGATGTTTGGATTATGAAGGTGACAGCGTAAAATAGTCCGCTTGATTTAAAACAGAGCACCGCTGTGATTTTCTTGTCACAAATCAATGGAGGAGAAAGAGCCAGGTCAATGAAATGTTGTACGGATCATCAGGGATAAATGATGATTGGTGTCATGTGGAGAAACAGGCAGAGAATCACAGGTAGGATTCTCACTGAAGCTCTGCTGAACACGGAGACGTCGTTTCCTCTGTTACAGAATGAGCTTTTACACAAATCGAAGCAGTCATTTTTCAATCCAAGATAAATATCCATGGAGGATAAATCCACCAAATCTCTCTCAAATGAGCTCTTTCCATTCTCTTCCATCCCTGAGTCAGGAGACTCAGCTTCAGTCTGTTACAGTGAGAGAAACGGACGTGTTCATGTTCTGTCTGGTGAGACAGAGAAATCGCTGTGATTGATTTCAAACTGTTTGTCAAGAGAATATTTTAAGTCCAGTTAAACACTCAGAGAGTTTGAATGAAAACTTCTACCCTCCTCTCTCTTCTCTCCTTCTCTTCTTCCATCTGTGCCTCTTCATCAACCTGAGTCATCACCTTTTCCCTCTGTTTCCTCTCCTCCTCCTCCATTCCTTCCTTCCCTCTCTCTCTTATATCCTCAGTCTCGGCCAAAACATTCCTGTTAATCAGAGAGTCGGTGAAGTGAAACCACAGAGGTGTCTGCTCTCTGCTCACATTCATCTCTGCCTCCGTACGCTCTCCTTCGCTCTGCTAATGAGCTGGAATTACACGCGTGATGTGATGGTGTGTGTGTGTGTGTGTGTGTGTGTGTGTGTGTGTGTGTGTAACCTGTGAATTACAGTGATGTGGTTGAGAGAACATGACGCGGCTCCACTGGGAGTCAGGATGGAAACCAGAGGAAGGTCTGTGCTGGATACACAAGTTCACTTTGCTGATATGGAAACTTTCTACGATATGTTGTTCAAGTACAAATGAAAATTAGGCTTCTGGATAAATCTGACACTTTTGCATGATACTGATGTAAATTAATGTCTTGTCACTGACACATAAATGCACAAAAAATATTTTACTCATGTGCGTTTAAAAGTTCAGCTCTATTTTTCTGAACCTACGACATAAAACATTGTTAATTCATTTTACCAGCTTCTCTATACGATTGGATCAGCCGAGGATGAAGGAATGTAAAACTGCGTGTCATCAGCATATGAGCACATGTTGCCAAGCAGAAGCATCATGGGAAATATTATGGTCACTACAGTTCAGGTCACTCACCACGCCCGGTCTCGGATAAGGGACCCTGCCTTCGTACGCCCCCCACTGGTAGTCAGGACCCTCTTTGTGAGCGAAGGGTCCGTTGAAGGCTTCTCTGATGTCAGACATACGATAAACACACACTGCGAAACCCTGGAAGACGTTACTGTGGAGGGAAGAGGGGCGATATACGGTCGAACATATGAAACATGGTCAGATTCAGTTAACGAACATCTCATGACCAAATCCCATCAAATATTAGACTTCAGCAGCTCTATAAGTCTAAAATCTAAAGTATAAAATCTTCAGGTGTGTTTCCACAGTTACTACCTGATGGTGCTGAAGATCGCATAGACGTCCGGGTTCCTCTCGTCCTTGGTCCTCAGCAGGAAAACATCCTCTGTTTTACATTAAAAAAAGACGAGGCCATTTAAAGTGTGTGTTCAGTACAAAGCTCGACCTCGTGAAAAGGTGTGTGTGTCTCACCCAGCTGGTTGAAGTGTGTGTCGATGCCGTGAGGTCCTGGTACAGAACAGACCAGCCGGGCTTTGATGAAGGTGCTCCATTTGTTCACCAGGACTCTCTGGCCTCCAACATCATTCTGGCAGAAAACACACAGAAATACACATCATCTATAAAACACAGCTGCATTTCCATTCTCAAACACACAGCTTCATTGTGTTGGCTCTGTCCTCTGGCAAACTGAGTTTGGTTTGAACCAGTCTGAGGTTAAAGCAGCTGTAAGAGTGTTTGAAGCGGGTGAAACTTAAGGACTTAACTTAAACCTAACTTAGATTGACTTTAAAGCCAAGACAATCTGTCCGTCACATGAACTCCTCCAACTGCTCACCATTCATTGGTTCAGAGCAAACTGGAGGCAAAAAGCCTTCAGGAAGTGAAAATGGCTCCTACATTTGGGAAACTGTATAAAACAGAGCTACAATCCGACAGAAACTCTGACTGAGTCTGTGTCGACTGAAAATACCTTCAAACTAAAGCTGAAAATACTAAATAATACTTTAACATTGTGCTGGAGTTCAGACAAAACCTCTATTACTTCAAACTGCTGCTACTGTACATGAGACACACACACACACACACACACACACACACACACACAAAAGCTAAAGAATGCCTCTTTTTAATTCAATTTTTCAAGATAGTGGAAGAGGAAATACTGTGTGAAAGAGGGACAGATGGAGGAAGAGGAGCAGGAGAGATGAAGATGAAGAAGACACAGGAAGTTATAATTTGAAGGTTTAGGTGGGATTTTGTCTGAGAAGTTTGTGTAAACTTTCGAACAGTCGAATGATCTCTGGAGGAATCCTGCAGCTGTCTGAGTGTGTGTGTGTGTGTGTGTGTGTGTGTGTGTGTGTGTGTGTGGCGCACACAGCCCACATGTGGTTTTATGAGACAAATCAATGCGTGAAAGAATGTGAGCGAGTGTTAATCACAGCTGGGCAGTTTGACAGCTGCGTGTGTTTTGGAGGGAGAAACGATTCGTATGAAGCTGAATATCTTGATGCTTTCGCCTCCGTCTGGGAAAGTAAATATTTGTTTTCTCACAAACAGATTTGTCTTTTCCTCAAGAGTTTTAAACGGCCACCACAGGAGGATAAACCCACGAAACCGCGACCTCCTGTCCTGCAGACGTTCGAATGTGACCGTATAGAAAAAAAGCCCTAAATCAAATGACTGTTTCTCTCTCGCTCACATTTTCTCCATATTGGTCTTCTCATATAACCTTTTCCCAGTGTGAGTCTATACGTCGCCCTGAAAGACCTGGCACACTCTCAAAACTTGAGCCCCATAACGGATCCTGTGGAAAACAAGTCTCTCCCAGATGACAACCCCACGGCCAGATGTTCCTGGCAGTGATGTCAGGAATCACCTGAACATCTGGCTTCACTCGTCTCCACCTGCCAGCACAAAATCTCTCTATCTCTCTCTGAGCATCTCCGTCGAACTGCTGCCTCTGGATCATCCTGAGTCAGTGGGAGATTCAGGGATTTCTGGAAATAATTTCATGTCATTTTCAAATTCTTGGAGCAGCCGAACAGTGACAGCTGCAGACTCGGTGAGAAATATCTTAAAACCTCGACCGGTGTATGAAGCGTCTCACCGCACACACTCGTCCGACGCGTGTGTGTATGGCTCCCTCCCTGTCGCCGGCGTCCGTGGCCTTTTCAGTGAAGAAGAAATACACTTTATCGTTGTCTCTGTCGTCGTTGTCCGGGATGAGGTGGGCGGCGATGAACTTCGGGTCTGAGGAGGAAGATGAGACGAGACATGGACGTAAACAACCCTTCTTACTGACAGAAAGAAAAATCTAACATGTTTCCTAAAGACTCTGTTACTTCTATATTAAATCTAGCAGATTCGTTACCGTGGAGCAGTTTCTGGTCGGTCTCCGTCCTCATGGTGGAGCGACCTCCCATGCTCCTGAAGATCACTGAGTCTCTGCCCAGGAAATCAGCCGTCAGTCCTGTGTACAGCTCCCCACCTGCAGCGAGGCAGGAGAGGAAAAGTCATACGGCGAGAAAGACGACGGACGGAGAGAAGAAGGAAGAGAGAAAAAAAGGAGGAAGGTGCTGGAGGAAGAGGTGACAGCAGCAACGAAGGGAAAGAGATTATGGAAAATAAAAAAGTATGAAGAAATAAGGAAATCATAGGTGACAGAGAAAAATGTTGTGGTTCAGGCAAATGAGGCAGAGGAAGAGGAGGAAAAGGAAAATCGAACAAATCCAATGAAGAACACGCTGAGAGAGAAATCTGAAACCCAAAGTCAAACACGCTTCGTGCAGCGAATCCTCCGCTGAGACCGAAACCAGAGGCACAGACTCACTTCACATTTCAACAACTGAGAAAACAGGTTTTCTTGCAAACAGAAATAAAATATTTCCTGCGGCTCGTTAGTGACCACGGTGATCTGACATTAGTCAAGAGCTTCGGATAATGAAGAATTAAGAAAGTTGGTTTTTCAGTATAATCCTATTTGTTTTCAACAGTTTCTAATTCTTTGCAGCTCAGTGACCTCGTGGCTGTGAATTCATACTTCTTCTTTTATTTGGCTGCAATAACGATATTAGAAACACACACATCTGTCTTTATCATACAAACAGGCTCAAACACACACACAGTCAGCTCAAGCTCACGTTCACTGAAGCAAACAGACGGAGACAGAACCTGTTGATAACTGACGATTCACACTTTCACCACATGTTCCAAACACCTGTTGGTTGTCTGACCTTCGTTCCATTATTTTAAAGGTTATTTTCAAGGCTGGTGTACTTGCAGTGTCAAAGGTCAATGAGAAAAATCCATAAAGAGGTCAAAGGTCACGGCCAGAGACGGAACAGAAACCCTGAATATGGCCGTCAGTCAGGAACTCCGGTCATCTCACCTCGACCTTGAGGACGTCAACAGATCGACACCAGCCTTTTTAAACTGGAGCAGGTGAACAAACCTCGAACAAATAACGTTCTGTCCCAGGACGATTCAATATCTCACAACATTCCTCAGCAGCACTGACGCTGTTTCTCCACCGACGTCCAATCTGGCTCCGACTGAACTTTTTCCTGCCAGATACGATGCTTTGTGGGATAAATCCTGAAATTCTGCTTCCCACCTTCCTCTTTCTGCAGCTGGGACACACACACACACACACACACACACACACACACACACACACCTCCCAGGATTGTCTGTCACTGGTATAAATCAACATTATTTCCCAAACTAAATACCTGAATGACATTCAGAGAGAAACACCCAGAACTATTTCACCCAGTCAGCACAGCTCCACAGTGTGTGTGTGTGTGTGTGTGTGTGTGTGTGTGTGTGTGTGTGTGTGTGTGTGTCAGAGCCAGAAAGGTCTCTGTAGCTGCTGTTCTCGAGGTTTTTATCATTTCAGAGCGCAGCAGAGATCAGTGAACAAACAGTCGATCAGTGTATGTTATACTGTCAGACGCAGCAGATAAAGACTCATCGTTGGTTTTGATTTTCACTGTGTTTTTCACTGTGTTTTTCACTGTTGACCCTCCGTTGTCAAAAGACAAATACATGAACCTCGAGCCTTAAAGAGTTTGTGCAAACCCACCTGTTTGGATCCAACATCCTCAGCATTATTTTTCCTCATTGTTGATTTTATTTTGAAAAGGAAGCAGAGAACTCCATGTTTTAAGTTTTTCACTCAAATGTAATTGATGTCAAGTGAAACTGGTGAAACTGCTTCCTGTTTAAACTGCAGGTAGAAGGACGTGGGACGTACCACTGAAGGTTCCAGCAAAGGGGAAACTGGGGTCGTGTGGAACCTTCCCTCGCCCGTTCTCCACGTCGGTCGGGTCCATGGTAAACACATGCTGTGGAGGAAGAGGACAAACGCAGAGTTATACATCATTCATTCGAGTTGCTCCGTCAGAGAACTCTTTGTAACACTGTGAACTTGAAATGAAGAACTGGGTCATATTTTCCTCTTCAATCTGTCCATGAAGAAAATCTGTTCACCCTCTATTTCATGAACAGCTCCACACTTTAACTATGTCATCAGGAAAGTTTCAGTGGGAACCGACCGAGACCTTTCTGTCCCGTCGTCCCACAATGGAGCTGTTTTTAGTTTCAGAATTATTTGTCCTTTCTCTGAACTCTGCGTCCGTCTGAGAAACGGGGAAATAAAGGATCAGCGTTGTTGCCAGAGCTCAGAAAAAAATCCCGTTCTGTTGCCAGATCAACTCTGAGAGCTGAACCATACAAACAGTGTTTCACAGTTATCAAATAAAAACTACACTTTGAATCCAAACGTTATCAACAGAAACACATTCTTGACCGAACAGGTTCCTCAACACAGACTGTGAACTAACTGACTGAGGAAATATATAAAGTCATGTTTTACAGAATCAGCAGCTGATTCCTGAAACCTTTGACCGACTGGAGACAAGAAATGAGGTGTGTTTTATTGAGCTACTAAAAAATCCTTTATTCTGACTCAAGCTGTGAGGAAGAAGGACGTAATCAAACCGGGCTGGTTCTTTCTTCAACAGTTAGTCAGATTCACCTGATGAATATTGGCCACGTCCTCGGACTGTGTGATGTGTTGGGTCAGAAAAGGGTCAGTGAGGACAAAAAGCCTCTTGTTTCTCGTCCTTTCTGCTCAGACGTCTGTACTGGACCGGTCTGTCTGGGCCAGAGCCGCCGGGCCCAGATCAAGGCGGCTTCCCGGGATGAAAAGGGAATGGAGGGCGACAGGAGCCGCAGTCAGAGTCATGTTTGATTCGAGTCCCTGAATGTCCTCCCAGTGACCTCGCTCTGTTCCTCTAAGACAATGGACCATTGTTACCGGAGGGTGAGTCTTCCACTGGACGGAGATCACAGGGGACATGAGGACATTGAAGCCAGCAGAGTAAAAATACTGTAAGAACCAGTGGACAATACGTTCGGCTTCATCTGTGAACCGACACGCGTTCACTCGCGAACCGACGTGCTGAGCGACACGGACGCAACGAACGGCTCCCGTCAGAAACACACGGCGACGAATCGAACAGGTCCGAGGACACAAGGACAGACGGCGCATTTGCTCTGTGACCTGGTGAGAGTTTAGAAAAGAGGTTTGAATGAGTGAACGTGAGCAGTTCATACACACAGGAAACACAGGAAGCACGTCGCAGGTAGTGATGTCATGTGACCAGTCCAGGTCGTCAGAGCATTGTGGCGACATGTTGCATCGTGGGTACGAACTGTTTGAACACTTCCTCTTTATTTACAGAGGATTGTTGAAAGAAATAAGAATAAACACATGTAAATAAGTATCACACATTTCATTAACGGGACGAGCAGACGACGTCTTCAGAGTCTGGATGTCAGGAATTGATTGAGAACAGAACAATATTAGACATTAGATAAAAAAAACGTCTTAATTTCTTCCAGTTCTGTTGATGAATGTGATTTATAATGATTTCGTTTCTCATTCTCACTTGAATCTATTGATGTATGATTATTTATTCATTGACTTAACTTGAACCACCGGTATTTTTTTTTTTGTTTCAAACTTTCTTCCGTCTTTCCAACTTTCATTCTCTCCATCTTGAATTTCTCTGTTTCCATCCATCTTTCTCTGCCGAGCACGTTCAGCCGTCCTTATTCTTTCAGCACCTCTTCGCTCTCTTGTTAATCAAGTTAACGTCACATGACCTGGGTGGACTGACACGCTCTGTGTGTGTGTGTGTGTGTGTGTGTGTGTGTGTTATCTCATGGTGATCTGGTGCCTGAGCGGCTGATTTGACTGTCAGAGTCACTTTGGCCAAACTCTGCCAAGACAAACGCCCCAGAGCTGATAGAGAGAGAGAGAGAGAGAGAGAGAGAGAGAGAGAGAGAGAGAGAGAGAGAGAGCGAGAGAGACGTCCAGGCCGAGCCGAGCCGAGCCAAACAAAATACATCAGGAGCAAAACCATCGAGACAAGTGACGACTGACACGTGGTTGTTTCTATCACTTCATCTTGAAGTAAGACAATTTTAAAAGATGAAACTGTTTCTCTTACAAATGAAAAGTTGGAATTTAATAATAATAAAGTGCACAGATGTTACGTTAGTTTGTTACATTATGTTTTAACTTTTATCCTCATCCTGTAATTGTCCTTATTGTCCAGTGATTCCTGCTCAGCAAAGTTGTGTTGTCTCTTTTCTTTGAATGTTTTTTAATCAGAGGGAATTTAACTGTGACATATTAAAGTGATGCTTCTCCTTCGTTCCACGTCTTTAAGATGAGACAAAGGACACAGTGAATGTTCGAGTAACAGGAGGAAGAAAAAATTACACCTTCAGTCTTAATCACATCAGTAACAAAACAGCTCATTGGCTGCTGCTTCTCCACCTCCTTCCAACCTCCCATCTGTCCCTCCATCTTCCTCCCTTCTTGTCCTCCCTCTCTCTTAATGTTTTGATGAAGTATAAACGTGTAAAATCTGCAAAAATGAACCAGGGTTGCTCTTTTAAATTCGATAATTTGAAACAACTGTGCAGCTTCTCTGACTCCTCAGATCGTCCATCTCTGTTATTGGCAGTTTAACACTGGATCAAAACTAAACATTTATTCTGCTGTTCTGGTTCAAAACATGTTAAAAGTCTTCAGCTTGGACTTCGAGCACATTAAACTGAGCAGAGTAGTTCTAACACTGTTGGACTCGGCCTTCTCCTCCGTCTCCGGCCGTCCTCCCTCTCTCACCGCTCAGCTCTCGCTCTCATTTCATCTGACAGAGAGTGAAAGACAGAAAGGATGAAGTGGAGAAAGAGGGAGAGGACGAGAGCCGAGGAAAAGCAAAAGGACAAGAAATAGAGTGAAGCTGACAGAAAAAGGCAGGAGCAGTAAAATAAGAGACTTTATTCATTTCCAGTTTGTCGGCTTTGATCCAAAGTGTGTGGGGAAATAAAAGCTTGATTCATATGTGATTAATTTTTTATTATGCTTTCAATCTTTTGAGTCCGCCTTTTATCCACGTTAATTCTATTGGCTCTGCTGAAGAGCTTTTCCCCCCTGGACCTGAAACGTGTCCCATGCGAAGCACTCACAAAGGTTTTCGAGGACGTCGCCATCGTGGCGAGAGGAAGTGAGCTACTCACAAAGCGACTCTAAGAACCGAGACGCAGAACTGTGAAGTCAAAGTGGGCTTTTACTGAAAAATGGAGCATGTGAACTGGAGGCCAGTCGACTGTGTGTGTTCAATCTGTCAGTTGTTGTTAGGAGCAGATAAATGCTTCCCTGTGTGTGTGTGTGTGTCTTTCTACACATTTTGTTTCTATATATTTATATTTATGTTTGAATGTTCATGTCTTTCATCATGTTTGTGTATGTTTCTGTCTGTATCTCTGCGTATTTATATGTTCAAGTTTGTGTCATTTGTTTTGTTTGATCTCGTGTGTGTGTGTGTGTGTGTGTGTGTGTGTGTGTGTGGTCTGGTCCTCTGTATGTCGTCACTGTAACGTGGTTTATTTTCACATCTATGACACAGCTTCAGGCAGCTGTGCCACGAACCACAGGGACTCCAGTGTGTGTGTGTGTGTGTGTGTGTGTGTGTGTGTGTGTGTGTGTGAGGCAGAAGCACAGACTCAAGACACAGTTTACAGGTTTGTATGTTTTAGACCCAAGATGAACATCATGTGCTGAGAATTCATCTAAACATTGTTTTCACACTCGACGGCGACACATTCGATCAATAAACTGTAAAACACGAACTACTGGCTGAAATTAAATCTTCTTACACACTTAGTTCAAAATGCCTCTGTTCCTGAAATCTCTTCTCTCTGCGACCTCCCAGAAAAATGAAATCTACTGCCGTTCCCTTCCGTCCGTTCGTCAGCTGTCTTTGTTTTAATCTTTGATGAAAGCATGAAATGGAGCGAGGATTAGTCGACACCACGGAACAATAACAGCTCGTCCGACGCTGAAACGTTTTCAGATCATTGTTTGGAGCCTGTTCCTTCACTTTAACACAGCCGGTGTGAAAACAGCCCGATTCACATCGGACTCGTCACATTCAGACACGAGACGAGAGAGAGAGACGGTGGCATGAGAACGACAGAGAGTCTGTGCATGTCTGTTCCACACTGAGATGAAACACCTAGAGGGTCAAAGGTCATCCCACCCAGAGTCCAGTCCGAGGACTCGCTCCCTCCAGAGGTCACACAAACACACGGGTGTGTGTGTTCTCCCATTGGTTAAATAAATGGACAGACTCCCTGTGGTGTCGTCCATTCACACGGACACTCTGACCACGATGAAAGGACGTGGCTGACACACACACACACACACACACACACACACACACCTGAGTCAGGACGGCTGAGTTGGTTTTAACACACAAACACAACCTGAGAGTCATTTCACATAGATACAAACACACAAGAGAACTGGACGACGTTCAACATCACAAAGCTTTCACACACTTTAACTCCTCTCTTTACAAAGATTACGGCTCCCTTCAAACTGTGCAATCACCACTTTACACCTGAATTTCTGAAGCTCAGCTTGTTTTATGCTCATTGAGCTGAACGACTGCAAAACAACACAAACACACAGAGTTTGTTTAGTTGGCAGCAACTGATTGGTTCAAACACTTTGTTAAAAAGTTCCCGACAGCAGCTCCCGTGTTCCCAGCAAAACATGGCGACCACAGCATGTTGCTGCTGGACTCTTCAGAATGAGCGGAGGAAGATGTTTGCTGGTTTAAAACCCAGAGTCCAAAAATCACACTAGGACGACGGATTGAACAGGAAATGACATCAAAGAGAACACACACACAGCGAGAAGCAACTGAAGCCACGAACAAGAAAAGTGCTGCGGTGGATCCTCTGAACCAACACACTGTCCCACCTCACTGTCTCCTGTCCACAGCTGCCAGCTTCCAGCTTTCCTCTGTCCTCGTTCCCAGTTTGCCCCCCCCCGCTGGGAAAGGCATGGCGGCACGCTGGGCTGCGATCTGGACGACCGCCGTGAAACAGCGAGCTGCGGTCGGTTTTAATGGCTCCATTCGCTGCTTCTGGACTTTCAAACGGCTCCGCAGAGACTCGCTGAGCTCAGACAACCATTTATCTTAACTTTGTCTTAACTGATTATCATCTGAGCTTTACTTTAGTCCATATTTGCTCAGCGTCACCTTGTCTGGTGTTTAAGCTGCATTTAGGTTTAGTTTTACGTGCACATCAATCAGAATAACTTTCTGTACCCACAGAAAATCACCACCACAGTTTTCAGTCTCTTTCACTTCAGCTGTTTGTGTTTCCTGGTTTGCACATTTGTTCACTTCTCTCTCCAGCTTTCACCAATAAACCATAAATCCACACAGGCAGCCGCTTCCCACAAACACCAGTTTATTTTTCCGGCACCAAAAGGCAGAAAGACAACGTGAGCGACGAGCTGGTGAACATCACGGAGCATTCAGCTGCTGAGGGGCCAAATATTTTCCCTCTGAAGTTGGTGGAGACCAAACAAGAGCTGAAACTACAGCGAATGTTGGACAGAAAGACGAGTCCAGCTGAACGATAATGTCGCTCTGTCTCTGTGAGTCAGCAGGTGTTTCACATTAGTCCTGTATCATCCAACATCTGTGAGTTTCTCTGGTCAGAAATGACTTCAAGCAACTTTAGCATTAACAATCACCTCATTGGTGTGAATACATTAACGTCTGTATCAACTTGCATTTGTTCACAAACTGTCCAGCATCAGTTTGTCTTATTGTCACACTGTCAGTCATTTATATTCTCAGCTGTCAAAGTCAGTTTGTGACCGATGATGTAGAGTCACATGACCCTGGAAAATTTCATGTTTGATTCAGTAGAAAAACGCAACTTCTCGTCATTTGATATCGAAACAAACTGCACAGTTCAAACTGGTCTGTGGACTAAAGGCGACACGGTGAATAAAAAGTCAATATAATTTACAGTTTCCAAACATTTCCTTCAGGAAGCGGAGACGCAGCAGCAGCTTAGAGTGAAATATGAGTCTTACACAACTGTGGCAGCTGTACATCACTGAGTTTTCCTCAAAAACACCAACTAATTGTTATTTTTCACATTTTGCTGCCAACAGTGTGTGTGTGTGTGTGTGTGTGTGTGTGTGTGTGTGTGTGTGTGGTTTGGCTGAGACATTCCCCCTCCTGGGATTCTCTGTGGGCCTCACAGTTCTCCTCAGGACCGAACCCACCCCGACCCCCGACCCCCCGGACTCACCTCGCCTCGGTGGCCGACGCTGACGAAGGCACACATGGGCTGGAAGGCACCGGTGCCACAGGCCAGGAGGTGGCTGCGGTTGTAAGGCTGCAGGAGGCGAACGAAGTTGGAACATTCAGTCTGTAAAACACAGAGGCAGATTCAAACCTTGTATCTCAGAGAAAGAGGTGAAATTATATCGTGTGATAATATGTTTTATCAAATGGTTTGCGATGTCCATCTGAGCAACTCAGAGACGGCCAGTGTGGACTGTCCCTGCACACGAAGAAAGCTTCTCCATTTGGACACCGACCATACAGATGAAAAACCATGTCGAACTTTCTGTTTAACAAAAAATGGACACAGGTACAGGATGTGGACTCACATTAAATCACATGGTGCAAAAGTAACAGTCATCCAAACGCAGGTAAGTTGATTTTCAGGGTACTGACGAGAAGCAAATTGATTTTTAACGAGGCTTATTAATTCCACATGTTTGGAATCGGGACCAAGAAAAGAGCTTTATCGGATGAAATGTGACGCTTCAGAACTCATATCTCTGATTTCTGGATCTTAGCCAATATGACTTGCTGACGCTGTGGAACAAGTTTCATCACATTCCGGTCAGAGGAACAAGATTTGTGTAACATTAGAAACTCCTGGGTGTCAAAACGAAAATGTGTTGATGATGTGAGTTTTGAGTCATAAAGGATATGAAGACACAGACTATAACTCTGGTTGACTTTAATTTTGAGCTTTCAAAATGAAAGACAGAAACAAAATATGGCAACATTCGGCATTTGATGAAGTCTGAAACACACTGAGCTGAAACAAAGACTGAAAAAGTCGAGGAGACGATGTTAAACAGCCAGACACACGACAGAGTGAGAACAAAAGAAGTGGCCACTCAGGAAACGAGTATTGAGACATTTGCGTATTACCCAGAAGTCCAGAGGAAGCAGAGGCCATGAATACTTCCTTCTTCCTGTCTGTAACAACAGTAGCTGACAAAGCGGCTGTCGGCTGAGAAGGAAGGTCGGCCGAGTGTCATCGAGTTAACAAGGTCAAACTCGTATGTGCAGTGAGCGTCTGGTGTGTTGGTGCTTTTTCCTTCACCTCTGAAGCCTGTGAGTTCTGTGTGTCAACGTCTTTTCATGTTGTGTTTGCGTGTGTCGCTCTCAAGTCGCGGTCAGACGCTCAAACGTTGTTGATCATTTCCTCTGGTGCTGAGACCTGATGTAAACCACGTCGCAGCGGCTCGAGACGCAGTTTACATCATCATGTCGCTCTCCAGCCAAACAAAACCAGACCAGTAATGAACTAAACATAAACACATTGGTATTAAGAATTCTTTCAATGAATCTAAATTTGCAGCTAATTATTCAATGGGAGCATCTGTGTTTCATGCGTGTTCGTATCCTTCTGCTGCTTCACTCTGAACAAACCGGTGTAAAACGTATGTGCAGCCTCCTGAAGAGAAACACATGAAAGACTTTGGACTTTACGTTCTGTCTGTTCCTCACAGAAGATGTACAAGCCTGAAGTGCCTGTATAGAATCTGTCTCTGCTGTGTTTCCGTTCAGCTCGGGGAGTCGTCTCAGACGTCTGTGTGGCCGAGCAAAGCGAAGGCTGGAATGAAATGTTGAAACGTCTCTGCTCTCTCGCTGTGGGATCTGGGCTTTTACAGATGTGTGTGGTCTCACTGAGATGAAGTGGTAATAAAGGGAGTGGTGTTAAACACAGAATGAAGTGGTCTGATCACTAAATCAGGTTCCTCTCACTGGGAAACTTCATCTTAACATCGAGCCACAATTGAAAATGGAGACATTGAACCTCTGGATAAAAAGCTAAGGTCAGAACTTTTTGGTGGAAACAAACGTTCACTTGTTCACCTTTGATTATCGAGGGGAGGACGGTCGAACAGAAATACTTTTTCCCAGAAACAGCTTCTGCTCGTTCACACAGTTCAAACGTTACAGCTGCCCACAGAAACCGCCGCTTTGTGTTTTTGGGGTTTGAAAATATATGTGTGACATTTTAAACATCCAAGTATTTCTACATTGGTTGTGAGACGTATGTATCATTAACATAAACAAACAGGAACAGTGCCAGGACCTCTGGCCGCCTCTCCCGGACTTTTCCATCTGATTTCCCAAAGCTGAGTTCACAGCACAGGAGAGCGGGAAGCACCAAACATATTTCTCTTTTGGCTGAATAATTTTAAAAACATTTGCTACATATGAACACTCGTGTCTTTGACCGTCTGTTCTTGTACAACTGCACAGGAAGTGGCAGAAGTGAAGTGTTTGTAGGTTTGTTGTAACACTTATGAGGAAGATCTGTTTGTCAAGAGTATTTACTATAAGACGACACGGTTTGTCCATCTCACACCCAAACCATCCAACTATCACGACTGGACAGATCGATCCTCGTCTACACATCAACAGACTCTTCTGACATGTGTTTCTACGTCATCCGAAAGAGAAAAACTTGGACAGAAGAAGCAGAAACGACTCGAGGGAGCGCGAGTGGAGACGAACGTCTTCGTCATGACAGAACCAAACAGAACATGTGGCACAATGTGGTCTTTATTTAGAGAAACGTGAGCAGGACGTTTCCAGAAGCTACACATCATTTTAATCACGGTCTGATTTGACTATGGGAAGTAAAACACCAGCGTCACGACTTGACGATGATACATTTAAATGTACGTTTAAATAAGCTCCACAAACAGTAGATCCATTCAAGAAATGCTGCTCAAGGACTCGGAAAATGTTTCTCATGCTATTTCTCCTCCAAGTTTGTCCTGGCCGGATCGAGGGTTCTGAACTTTCAACCTCTTTGGAACATCGTCGAATGCGCTGATATTTTTGTCCAAACCGTGCTTCGATGATTTGCCGCCAAAGTTCGATGAGTTGGCAGCCAATAGGGGCACAGAGGAAAAGACGGCATTACCACTGTTGTGCCTGTCAGCAACAGCTCACTAACCAGATGGCAAAGTTTTACCTTCTCCTCTTACATTTTACTGAATGTTTTTTTGTTTTGATTCTGAAAGTGCGTCCAGATTTAGCATCATCTGCAGGTTTCAAACATTAAAGGATGGAAGTTTGGGTTTGACAATAAGCTGCTGTTTGAAGAATTTCACTTGATCGGATTCACTCTCGTGGTCCTGGACAGTTTATTCCGACGAGCCGACGTGGAGCTGCGAGGCCTGACCCTGGCAGCGAGAGGCCAGTTTGGACACCGAGCACAGTTTCCAGGATAAACAGCCAATGTTCAGTGGAAAGAAGTCAGATTCTGTAACACTAACAGGATATGAGGACCAACAGATCTGTACACACACACACACACACACACACACACACACACCAAGGCCACAGTGAACAGACACACAAACAGCATGAAGCAGTTGAAAGCCGGACAGCTGTTTGAGCTGCTTCTCCAAGTCTTTGGTCTCTGCAGCTCTTTGATCCTCAAACGAACCAACTTTTTCTAACACTCTTGATTGATTTCCAGACGGCGCTGAAAACATTCAATCATGGCAAGAAATTTCCGCCGAAGCGTGTGAGATGATTTTTTCCAAAATATCTACCAGCTCCTCCTGCCGTGCAGCCAATCAAATATTAACTCTGGGACAGAAAACCACAGCCACCTACTTGACTTCCCGGCAGGCGTCGGAGCTGTAACAAACACTTTGGCAGCAGACGGAGCTTCGGTCGGACAGAGTCAGACCTCACGTGATCTCTGCACCATCTTTTTCTCATTTATATTAAAAACAAGAAAAACATTGAGGAGATGCTGCGTCGTCTCAAATCTGGAGCCCACGTGTTTCACTGTCCTGTTTTATACAACAGAGTAAACAGGAAAGAATAAGACTTAAGAGATTTACAGTGTTTTTAACTTGAAACACGAGCCTGATCTAATGATGCACAAGTCAATATGGATCAAACAAGTCCCAGGACTCAGGAACTGAAGGAGCTGGATTCAGGTTCTTAAACTTCGAGTTGTGTGAACTGTTTGGATTTCTTGGTTTATTTTTGTGTTTTTACTAGTTTTATTTTCAGTGTATTTTGTGTTTGTGGTTCAGAGGGAGGGGGCGTGGTTTCCTGACAGACACAGCTGATCCTCATCTCACCTGATCAGCAGCTTCAAACTCTCCTCGTTCTCCTGAAAGCTGCCAGCTTCATGTGTTTCTCTGTTCTCCTTCATGAACTGGTCTCACTCCTGAGACTCTGCAGCAACTTCACCATCAGCCGATACAAGTGATTTGAGAGTTTTTGTTCATGAATCCTTTAACCCTGTCCATCGTCTGTGTCTCGCTCCTGGATCCAACTAAGAAACGAACTGTGGACAATAAGGTCACATCCTGAGTTCACTCCTGCTCGCTCTTCCTCAAATTAGGTTTTAAATCACGTCGATCAAAAATCACTTAAATCGCTTTCTTTCCCGTCTATTAACCTGTAATATTCTTACTTTCAACAAGTCTTTCTTAAATTACTCTTCAGTCCAACTCCAAAAATACTCAAAACAGTGTTTTCCAGTGTTTGAGACGTTTAAGCAACAACTTGGTCGAGAACAGGGAAATATTATCGTCCTGATTCAAAGAAACCAACAACCAAACTGACCGTCTTATGTTTCTGACACAGGACACAATCTCTGTCTGTCCTGCAATTAGACAAAACACCCAAGATTCAAACAAAGTGGAACTTGCTGATCTGATCATCCATCCAGTCTCGAGCAGAAGCTGCCGATAGATGAAGCAGAAAAATGTCCTGACAGTCAGAACAAGCCGCCGCGAGCTCGACTCCCTCAGCCTGTTATTTATTTGTCTGCGCTGTAATTAATGACGTGAAGGTCGTGAGGTTGCGACTCCGGGAGGAAACGATATCAGTAACAACATGTTGAAGGCGGCAGAGACGCTCGTCGGTCGAAGGCTTTCATTAAAGAGATAAAGAGCACGAGATCATGCTTCATCTGTTTCTCACACACTTTTAAAGTTGCTACATGTTGTGGAGCGTCACAGGAACTAGAGGACATGGATTTTAATTGATTATTGATTTTTTGCCTCCGTTGACTGATTTCATCGTCTTTCCTTAATTTCTTCCTGTCTCTCTCTCATATGTGTTTCCCTCTGTCTCCAAACACTCACACACAAAAGTCCAAAAAACAATGTGAAGACCTTTCACCTTTCGACCTCTGCCACTTTCTGTCCAACTCAGTTATGTTTAACAGACACGAGATGAAACGTGTGTGTGTGTGTGTGTGTGTGTGTGTGTGTGTGTGTGTCTTTTGTAGATGCTACAGCAGCCGTCCATCGAATTTGACACCACAAACTCAAACACAGAGACGTGAAGGAACGCAGAGAGAAAAAAGCAGAAAAACATCTCTATCTGCTGCACACACACACACACACACACACACACACACACACACACACCCTGTCTTTATGACTCCTTTGGTAGAATTACACACATCCTGTTTTAAGACCTGTCTAATTATTCATCGACCCTATGGATGGTACAGTAACACACACACACACACACACACACACACACACACACACACACACACACCGGGCGCTGTGTGAGCCTTGTGCCGAGGAAACACCTAATAAAACTAAGACACCAAAGACACACCTGCCACTTCAAACAGGACATGCACCTATAGACACACACACACACACACACACACACACACACACACACACACACTCTGAACCGTTCCAGATGGAGGCTGCTGTCACAAAAAGTCAGAGCACTCTTACAACATTGTCTTTAGTTTGTGTGTGAACCATTAATTAGAGCCAGTTTGTTTCTTCTGACGCCACCGAAGCTTCTTCTTCTCCAGCTGGGACCAATCACGACGCCTCAGTTCATCAAACACAAACAACTTCTGCAATTCCACAGTTTCATTTAGATGCTTTCATCCAAGGTGACGTAGATCTGAGAGCAGATTATTCACTCCTTCTTTTCTTTCACACTTTACTCATTTCTTTCAATGATTCCCTTCTTTGCTATTTTCTGTTGCCTAAAATTTGACCTGATGATGGCGCTAGTGGAAAAGATCTTACAGTTCATCCTGAGGGGAACATGAATGTCTGAACAACATTTCATGACAAGTCGTCCAGTAGTTGAGATATTTCAATCTGGACCAAAGTGATTTGCTCTTGGTTGTAATTAGATGAACTGTCCCTCCTTCGTGTTTTGAACCTCTCCTCCTGTATTTTCCTTTTCCTCCCTGTCTCCTTCTATTTTCCTTCATTCCATCTCCTCCTTCATTAAGAGACAGTCCTTCCTCCCTTTCCTCCTTCACAGAACCAATAAACCAACAACTACAACACCTTTCCCTGCTCCTCTCTGTCTGTCTCCTTTTCTTTAAGACAGATTATTCATGGCAACTTTAACAGTTCATTACGAAACGATCTGGACGCTGATGTTGTCGACTTCATTAGAGTCATTATTACGCTGTAGTTTCCTGCTGATGTCGGGGAGTCGACACTAGAACCAGTTGCTGCAGGTTCAGAAACTGAAGCGTCAACAACCAAACTGTCTCAGTCGTTTACAGCAGCTACAGTTCTTCAGTGTGTTCGACTGCTGGAGGCACTTTCTGCACTTCACATCACAACATGTGCCATTTGGGGACTGCTGTTATAAAAAGGGGCCCTGAAGTGCTGAAAGCGCTATAAATATTTTGTTTCCTGGGTCTGAAAAATCTTTCAATAAATTAGAAATGGAAAAATTCGAGCAGGAGCTGGAACAAAGTGAAGAATCTGCAGGATTCATCTGGCAAGAAGCCAAAGTCTCTGAACGTCCAACTGACAAACCGGGGTTTGGAGGACGCGAGCGCCGAGAACTGTTTGAAAGGTCGACGCTCAAGTTACTGGAAACAGGAAGGAGAATCAGACTGCAGGGCTCAGCTGGTCGAATCAAAGGCTTAACAGGCAAACAAACTCAAGAATCAGCCAATAGACACAACGTTGGCCGCAGAGCTGGTTATTTCATACAGGAAGGAAACTTTAAGGCCACAGCAGCGAGATCTCGCCAAGACGGACTGAGAACCAGCCTCCGCTCGATGTGCTGTTACTGCTGGTGTCAAACATCCAGACTCGCAGGAGGTCGGAAGCGTTTGGGAGCGTTGAGACTGAAAATGAAGCAACTTTTAAGAGCAGATTTTAAGACTGCAAACAAAATCAATGGGAAGAAAGTGAAGACATTTGATCTCTGTAGTGTGAACTGAGGCTTCATTAGAGCTGCAAATAATTCAGCTCGCTGTGAAGAAGTGACAAAGAAAACTAGACAGACTTTTCCATGAAATGAGTTGATGTGTTAAACGTGGAGCAGCGCTCTCACCTGCGGGTCCTTCCCGGTCTGGATGCAGTCCTCTCTGTTGCCCGGCAGCGGCGGCCAGTGGATCTGTGACGGACGACAGGAAGAGAAACATGAGGACGATGATTAACGACCTCATAAAACAACCGTATTCAACCGTATTGCAAAATTGAATTGCTTTTTTGAACCCGTGCAGGTTTTATGTGACTCAGTTAACGCAATTAAAACGCAATAATCAGTCGCTAAATATCAATCATTTTCCCTGCAAACGTAACTTTTCACAGCAAACTGAGCAGATGTGATGAAACAAAGGCTTTGGAACGAAGAGCTGTGAAGCTGAGACACATTCATCATCCTGTTCCGACCGAAAGCTTCAGTTCACCCAAACTACAAATATTCCCAAACTGAACTCTGGTGATGTCTGACCGAGCAGATCATTTGGATTTTATATGTCCAGGCTTCGAGATAATCTGTCTCTGAGATTCACCTCCACCCCAACAAAGCAGAGGTGAAAGGAAAGAAAAGACACATTTGAAGTAAATGAAACCAAAACTACCTGAGTGGTTAAATAACAAAGTCGGTGAGTGATGAAATGTTTTTGCTTTTCATGATTTATTAAGAAAAGTTTCATTAAGATTGACGTCTAACACCAACTTTGAATATTGAACATAAATTATAAATAAATGTTGTTCCACCCTCGACTTCCAGACCAGATCACAATCTTACACTAAGACTAAGATTGATTTGACCTTTTTTTCAAGCATCTGATTAACAAACATCTGAAATTGTAGTTTTCCGGTTGAAATATTCGTTGCTCTAACAATGAACGACGTGTTCTCAGCTGCAGTAAATGTGAGCGTCGACCCCAGAGACTCGTTCTTCAGACTCTGTCTGAGTCAATCTTCTGCTTTGTGCCTAGAAATGAAATGAGACTTTGGCTACAAACAAGCAGGACAGCTGTTCTCAGACAAACCCTCAGGGCTCCTAACAAGAGCATCTGGATTTAAATATAATATATATATATATATATATATATATATATAAATAAATACAAATCTGTCAAGGTCAACTCAAGTTCTCACAGTATAGATCCAAGACTGACTGATGAGGAAAGTCCCAGCGTCTCGAAGTAAAATGTTGGAGCAGAAACGATGAGACTAGTTTTCACACACTGTTTTCAGCAAATGAAGAATGAAATCAAATCGCTACCGAAGAGGAAAGTCGGTCTCAGTGTTTCGACTGTGACGTGTGTGAAGTCGACTGTCAGAGAGTTTCTGAGACAAAGAGGCAGAAACAGACGATCCTGCATTACTATGATTATAGAGTGTGTGTGTGTGTGTGTGTGTGTGTGAATGTAAAGTTATAAAGTGACAGAAATAAGGACACGATGTGAGTTTAAAGATAACTGAATGTTTCTGCCTCGTTGGCTCGAGTCTGATCCACGTCGTCCTCATCACACCCAGATTTCAGCTGTAAAACTTTGGGACAGATTTTTATCTCTTCTCCTCCGTCATAAATCCAGTTCGTCCCAGACTGAAAACCTGTGACGGGTCCAGACTGAGTGAAGGATGAAGAGGCTGGAAAGACTTGAATATGAGTTTTTCTGTCTGTAGAAGAATGTGATGATCGAAGTTTCTTGTGTAGGATGAAATCTCACATTGGACATAAATCAAACATTGAAGCCTTCGTGGTTTTACAAGTCGCCTTTTGGCTCAAAGGAGCTTTTCCATATGAACTCATGGTGTATGTGCACAAATGTGTTTTATAGACTTGTCTTGTTATGTTGGATCAAACCTTCCCAATGTTCTGAGAAGTTTTAGAGGAGATTTAAATTTATTTTGAGTTTTGCACAGAATCAGTTTTCTGTGTATTTTCTTATTCACGCTATATATTATTACTATACTTCTGCCGATTCAGACTGGAAAATGGTTTGTCAATTTTGAAATCATATTTGCAGTTTTTGTTTTCTTTTTGGCTCATGTTGCCATTTTTAACCACAATATAAGAAAATCAACACTAAGAACACAAAGCGACGAGTGAACCAGGAAACCTTGTTTCCTGTATTTGTACGAAGCTAATTTAGCTTCTTGTTGAAAATCAACAGGAAAGTGATTAAGTGTAGTTTCCAAAAATGTCAAACTGCTCCTTTAAGTAAGTGGATCAAAGCTGGTTTGGTTAGAACTGATCATTTGATTTGTGCCTGAATTAAATAAATAAATGAGATCTGGTGTGAAACTTGGCTTGAAAGGGTCTAAATCTCTGGACCAGTTTCTCTGGCTCGATGTCGGACTGATGGAAACGAGCGACTGGCTCAAACACGCAGTCGGACCTGAAGCGGCCAGATGGTCGACGTCTGCCTGATACTGATCCGCTGTGAAATCAGGCCTCGCCTCAAACCCGGCCGAGTCGACGCGCTGCCAGATTCACTTCATGGTCCAGGACTCCTGCTACGCTCACGTCAGGAAACATGGCCGACCTCCACCTGCCTCCCTCTGTTTAACCCTTTCCTCACAACGCATCAATGTGACTCTTCAAAGAGCTCAAATATTTAATCCACCCTGAGACATAATTCACATTTGATATATGTTTGATCTTTGAACTTGGAACAGTCTTTTTTTCAAATGCTAAAAAAGTCCATTCAGAGCTGAAGCTGAGCGAATCGAGCGGGATGAACCTGAAGCTTTAACGAAACAAGACCTTTAGAAGCTTCAGTAGCTTCAGACGCAAAACTTTCAGCCAAAAGCGTTTAAAGATATAAATCATCAAATGACCTGTTTGATTCAGCGGCTGAAGAAGCTGCGACAGATCAAAGCCTCTGGTTTAACTTCAGATTATACGACGAAACAACGGCAGCAAGTTTCATCATCTCAACTTGGTTTTTTACAATGTATGAAAATAATCCATGAGATAAATGCTTTACTTTTCTTGTATGTTGGATGTGAATATCACAGTAAAAACACTATTCTCTGGTAACTTTACATGTTTGATTATTGCTCTCATGATACAAGTTGAGTCGCACATAAATGAAACAAAGCAGCTGCTTCACGCTGACGATTTTCTATTGTGATTCACGTCGTCTGTATCTGTGCACAAACCCGTGTTCTGTCGACTCAGGGCTGAGGAGCCACAGAAAAAGAGACGCCATGAGTTTATTTCTGAATGAATCAGGTTTAAAATGACCTGATTTTAAAAGTGGACTGAAACGTTGGAGGAACCTTTGCACGTCGTAAATCCTAAAACTGACTCAGGCAAAACGTCGTCCCTGGAGAGAAGGTTTAAATTTCATCACATCCTCTGCTTTTCTCGACACATCGCTTCACACAGAGACGACAGAGCTCAGCTTCACTCAAACTGGGACAGAAGCCTCCGACATCAGCGAGGAAGCAGCGACGAAACACAACTAAACCCTGAGCAAATAAAGCCGACGTCTAAACTGGAACATGTGACAGTGTCTGACTGGTTCCAGCCACATTTCCAGGCCAGAAAAAGCAAATGCAGATCGTGTTTATGTTTCAGGGAAGAGAAAGTGGAATATTTACTCCAACATATGAAACATTTACATGAACTAAATCAGTATTTGTTTTACAGTTTCCTTGCTAATCAGCATTAAACGAATTGTTCCACTTCCCAGATTTGACTCAGTAGAAACAGGATCCAGTTTGGGCAGATTCGGACTCATTCGATGATTTGACTTGTTTTCAATCGAAGCCTCGTGTTCAGCGTTAAACTCGGTCTCGTTTCCAGTTTCACTTCGCTGGTGGTCGGAGTTACAGTGCAAAAGGAGGCAAACTGGCTTTTTACGCCACAGAGATGTTGGAAAACTTCAAACTGGTTACGACAGATTTCACTGTGGTTTGTACTTCAAAGTGTCAATTTGAATTGAAATGAATAGTCGAACATGGTCGGCCCAGTTTAACAAAGAGTAGAAAAAAGCTCATGATTCAAATCTTGTTTTTCGAATCTGGACACAAACAGAAATGTAAGAATGACAATTTGTGGTTTTTAACATCAGCACGTTTTCTCTGCGTGATCATTTCTTTTGGGAAAGAAAACACTGAATCCAGTTTTCTTTTCTTTCCTCCTCCTGCCGCTGGTTTTTGATTATTATTATTCATGATGATTATTATCAGCTGATATGTGTCGTCTGAGAAACCTTTGATAGAAGCACGTGGGTTGAAGGATCAGCTTCATGTGATCATCAGCCAGCGAACTTTTCTTCCACAGATGGAAGCAAAATGAAATCCTGTTTTAATTTAATCTGCTCATTTCGCTGCTGTCGACGTCGTCCAATAAAAACTCAGGATATAACTCAGTGATGTAATAACATATAATAATAATCCCAAACTCCACAAATCAACAAAACTTGCACTGAATAAATGACATTAAATAAAATTCCATTCTCATATGAGAGTTTTCCGTAATTGTTAACATACTGCGTCTGGTTCTCTGACTTAAACACGATATTCATCTCACTGATGAAGCTCTTCATCACGACATGAACAAACTTCATTCACACGCTCGGTCATTTCTGCCACTAGAGGTCGCTCAACCTAGACAATGAGAAGACGTAGTTTGATGTGTGGTTCTGTTTGCAGGCTTCGATCCTCGCTCTCTCACTCGTCACCTGCTGTGATGAAACACGCTGAATGAAAACTGCTGTGACGTTTGAACATTTTTGGAAACATCTGCGACACAACTCCACAAAGTTTGTAACTCAGGTCTGGTTGTTGTTTGACAGTTTAATGTCACATTTCTACCTTTTAAACAGTAAAGTTTCAAAGTCAAACATCCAACATTAATAGATAAAACAAAAGTGTCAATCTGAAAGGATGATCATCTGTCAGTCAGTCTCAGTGGGAATCTGCCGCTCGGCGAACAGATCTGACTCCTGTTACTTAACTCTTCTCTCGTGTCTTTCTGGCGGCTGAAGAAGCTGTAACTCACGGCCCAAAGCTCGTGGTTGACAAGCCTCCGGGACAAATTAATACACAGATCAGAGGCGACGCAGATGGAAACACAAGGCCTGATTTACGACGAGCTGCACTTTTCCAGGTGTTTCTGCACAGCGAGGGACACGTTCAGAAGCTTTTTAGCAAAGGAAGAAGAACATTGTTCGGGTGAGAACAAGAAGAACAAGAGGTGAAACAAAAACTGAAAATAAGATCTGACTGACAATGAAACGAAATGTGTTCAACCACAAACACATTTCACATGTTTACTGTCCAGATCGATCAGTCAGACATT